>JAHDVF020001261.1:0-600000 GCA_022606425.2 Lepidostoma basale
TCCGCTTCGCTCAACTGCCTAGCGTAACCCTTGCTAAGCAGGAGCTCCATTTTCTCTGTGTATTGGGCAGCTAGTGGCGGGTCCCTCTGCAGCTTCTTCTCAAGCGTGAGTAGCCTCCTCCTCGCGCACGCACGATTGTCCGGGAGCAGGGAGGAGTCTTCCTTCCATAATAGGCCCGTCTCCCAGCTGCCGTCCGCCAGTCTCCGAGTGGTCTGCTCCATCAGCTGCTCCGCTCTCTGATCGTCTGCGTTGATGCGTTCCGCGGCCGTTACTCCGAGGGAATCGACCGCGAAATTGTAGCGGAGCAGCTCGTCTAGTCGGGTGTCCTGCCGGTCCTCGGATCGTAGCGCCAAGGTTGTTGCGTGAAGTATCTTCCCGCTGGCTAACCAGCCGAGGGCCGTTCGGGACATGAGGGGGAGGTCCGCTTTCTCAGAGACCTCCCGTGACACTATTAGGTGCGCGTTATCATTCCCGATCAGTATGACCGGTCGTACGCGTCGCCCGTCGGGTAGCGGCTGTAGTGGGAGGTCTAGACCCTCCACCGTGTATGCCTCCACGGTGTACTTTCGTCCCTCCGAGTTAAGGAGGGATATCGATACTCGCCGGGAGTGAGAGTCCTTTGCGCACGCTCCGAGTGCTCCGTGTAGGCGGAGCTCGTACTTCGGTCCCGTGGCGCCGACGTCTCTTGCCGTTCTGGCGTCGATTAAGGTGACCGTCGACCCCTCATCGAGGAGAGCGTGCACTGGGGCTGCACCTCTAGGTCCGGTCACCGTTACCTCCGCAACTTTGAGGTAGACATCTGGGTCGGGCCGCGAGACGTGCATGCACGTCACCGCTTGCGTCCTATGTAGGAGTTCGTGGTGATCTCCGCCGCATCCCTCGATGTTGCACGGTCCTTGCACACACTGACCTTTGTGTAAGGCCAAACAAACAACACAGGCGCCGGCCGCTCGAACGAGCACCCAGCGCCGTTTCGGATCACTTTTCGTAAACTCGGGGCACTTTTTCAACTTATGTTTGTGAGAGTTGCAGATCGCACAAGCGTTTCTTACACTTTTATTGTCACTTAATTCACTGGGGCGTTTACGCGGCGGGGCACTCACGGTGTCGCGCGCGGGCGCGGCGCATTCTTTTGCTTCGTACGCTGTCGCGTGCACTGTGGCCTTGAAGTCGCGCCTCTCGCGTCCCGTCGCGGCCCTTCCTGATCTCAGCGAGCAACCGAAACGAGGCATCCGGTCCATGATGTTCCGGAGGAACTTCGAGAACTCGGTGATGGTTGACTCGGTTGCAGTCTGCGCCCAATTCACCCGCAGAAAGAAAGGTAACTTTGCAGTTACGTCGCACAACAGCGCCGGGTTCGCCAAGTAATCCGAGGGCATGAGATTTAGTTGGGCCACTAGATTTTGGATCGCCGCACTAAAATCGAAGAACTGTTCGTTCGTTGCGTTGTCCGGGAGGTCGGGGAGTTTCCTAACCCTCTCTAGGGTCAGTGTCGCAATCGAGTGGACGTCACCGAAGCGGCGTTCCAGGACCTCGAGGATTTCCTGGACGTGCTCCGGGTCCAAAAGAAGGCTTGCTACTGCTCCCCGCGCCTTCCCGACGAGTACGCGCTGAAGTCGCATCAGGTTCTCCGCCTTGGTCATCGTGCAGGTGGTGGTAGACGACCAGAATTGGGCCTGCCAGCCCGGCCAGTCCAGGGGGTCGCCGGCGAAGTTGGGAAGGTCCTTCGCCATGGACTGTCTGGCGAGGAAGGCCGTCATTTGGTTCCCCTGTTCAGTTGAGTGGGAAGGGCCATCGTTGAGGCTCCTGGCTTCAGCCCTCTCCATCAAGGCGGTCAGGCGGGCGAGTGACTCGTCCGTTCCACCGCTCACTGGGGGCCAAAGCGCCTGCATCGGCGCTCCGTCCATGCGGGGTGGCGGGGCGTGTGTGCCGGCCGCGTACCCGCGTGTGCTGTCCGGCGCCGGGCCTTGTAGGCCGGGCGCGGCGTTGTAGTGCGGCTCCTCTCGATTGGCGGAGCGCCCGTGGCTGCTCCGCTCCTCGCCGCTCTGCACAGGCTGCGTGGGTCCCCACCGCGTGTCGGCCGGCGCCGGGGCCCTCGGGCCGGGCGCGGGCGCGCTGCTGTGGTCCTGCATCCTGCGCTCAGCAGCATAGGGGTCGTATGATGGGACCCTGCTGCTCGGAGTCGGATCCGTTCTGCTCCAATGCGCGCCTGACGCGTCTGCATGGTGCTGATGTCCGGGCTCCTGGTGGGTGAGTGCTGGCGGCACCTGCCGCGGTTGACACGCCTGTGCCGGTCCGTTGTAACCGGATGGTGTCATCCCCAGTGGCAGCGCTCGTTCGGGGGCTGAACGCGGGTCGTAAGGCCGCGCCCAGCCGCTCGGAGTAGGATCTGCTTGTTCCCACTGCGCACCTGGCGCCAGGCTTGGTGCGCCGGGCGCGGGTGCGTCATCGTGGTACTGCGCCCTGTCCTCCTGTGATGTGGGGTCGCCATGCCTCCACTGCGCGCCGGTGTGGGCCGGGCCGTCTCGGCCGGGCGCCGG
This sequence comes from Lepidostoma basale, assembly GCA_022606425.2. Classification (NCBI taxonomy): domain Eukaryota; kingdom Metazoa; phylum Arthropoda; class Insecta; order Trichoptera; family Lepidostomatidae; genus Lepidostoma; species Lepidostoma basale. Next base: position 2,541 of record JAHDVF020001261.1, read on the forward strand.
CGCGCTGGCCCGGGTCTGCTGTCCGGGCATGAACGGCGTTGGATCCTGCCGCGGTTGACCTGCTTGTGCCGGCCCGCCTGGGCCGGGAGCGGTCATTCCTGCTGGCGGCGCTCGTCCTGTGAGTGCACGCAGTGAAGCCTGAAGATCTTCCATCTGTGCCGCGTATCTCTCGACCTCCCGCTCGCGCCTCCGCAGCTCCTTGCGGAGCAGGCGGACGGTGTCCTGGGTAGAGATCGAAGACGGCTGGTCCTCATCCTCGGTGTCCGTGCTCCTGCTCGGACACGGCGTGGTGAGGGCGGCTGTTGCGGAAGCCCCGCTGTCGGCGGGCGCAGATGAACATGTCTGCAGCCACTCGGCGGTCGTCTGGTCCCCGGAAGGCACACGAACGGCGGGCGCAGGCTGCTCGGCTGCGGTGAGAGGGGCTGCCGGGGGCGCTAGGCCCGGGGCGGCAGCGAAGTGGGTGGAAGGCGGTGCATTCCCTCCGGCTGTGGTGGTGGAAGGTCCAGCGGGCCCACTGGAGGCTTCCTTCCCGGAGCGGAGTGAAGGCGACATCGGAGATGAGACTGATCCGCGGCTCGAAGGACCATGTACGGGACGCACTGGACGTCCCTGTAATTTTTTATTTGTGGCGCCGACTGCTGCTCGTCTCCGATGTAGTCCACGGGGAAAGGGGCGTGATGCTACTTAACTCTCGTACCGAAAGCGGGCGAAAAATAATAAGCAAGTTATATTTAGTCGGCGATCGGTAGAGAGTGAAGCGTGATGCGAAGTGGGGTGTGCGAGGGCTCAGCCTTTATAAAGGCTATTTTCAACTGATGCTCTTGGCAGGCTCTAGGCATGCACTGATTTGCTCTGCCCAGGGCCCACCTATTTATACGATTTGCCGGCGGCGGTCCCGGTAGCAGTGCCACCTGGCGGCACTTTCCCAAAGCTACCTGCCGGCCGCGAGGCCTCCCACTGTTTTCGCCACCCCACGCTTCGACCGTTCACACTTCACTCCGTCCCGACCGCCTCGTTTATTCCTCATGATCAATTATACAAGAAAAATACAAAAAAGAAGACTTATACTCTAAATACACAAAGTTGCGACGTTAAAACCGGGAGCAAAAAATGTACGGGGAGAATTGTGGGACTGGCCAAAATGGACGCCGCGGACCCCTGTGTGCCCTCTCTCGCTCGCACACAGCTTGCTGGCCTCGGCGTCCTAGGTAGCAGACTTTCAGCGCAGTCCCCTCTCTCCGCCCGTTACCTAATTCAGCCCACGATTCCAACGCCGCACAAACACAAATAGATAGATGAAATTAAGTGATAATATCGGGAAGTTTTAATCGCCCCCGTACGTCCGATACATATATAAATATCAATGTATAAGATATAATAGAATGTTACCAACTCTATTAAGTACTCGTATTTGGGATGTTGCAAAAACAATGCAATATTGGAATTTTCAATTATGTATAAAAGTGATGCCATTTTGATATTAATGTTTAATATGGAAAACGCGTAACATGTTTTCCATGTTTATTAACTCCTATCGACCCGTTTCAATTATTGTCCATCAAATTATGACAGCCAAAATGGTGCGCAATTCAAATATTTTTATAATTCCCGTTAATTGTTTTTATTTACAAATACAATGTTATGTGTTCAATACTGACTAATTAATTATTACTTTAATATTTTTTTTGATGGGACGATGGATTATTTTCTAATTTGGTTTCAAATTTTTATAAAATAAAGTTATTTTTAACTCATTTTCTTCTATACATCACTTTGTGTTGTGAATTAGATTTTTTTTAAACATTGAGACATACAGATTTATTGGTTATTGAATTCATTCCTTCTAGGAGGTTGAAGGGAGGTTATTTTTGATGAATTATGACATGTAAGGCATCATGCAAAAGTTAACTAATTTTGAGATAAACGATTTTTTTTAATTTAAAAGGTCATGGTGTATTGAAAAAAACTGTTGGTCATAATCAAACTATTATACTAATTAGTGAACGTAACAAGCATTCATTATCAATACAAAAACGAGAGCTGTATGTCCGCATAAGGAGATACTAGACGGAAATATAATACAATATTTTTTTTTTTGACAAATTACAAAAGAAAGGGGATTTAAAAGAAAACGCGTTTTCGATTTAAATTTATTTTATCTCAAAAATGGTTCACTCGTGCATAATGCCTTACATGCCAAAATTCATCGGAAATAACCTCCCCCACAATTTCCCAGAAGGAATTCATTCAATAACCATTAACCCTGTATAATAATTTTGAAAAAAAGAAGAACAAGATAAAAGTGAATTTTTTATTTCGTAACTATACGGAAATATCATCTGCGTTGAAGTTTTATATTAGTCGATTTATTCTACTATAATAATAACAGTGATTTATTAAGTAAAATTGGTTCCTTCGGTAACGCGACCAACCCTTTAGATCCGAATGGTTTTGTTCATTGCTTTCTCGTTTTCACAACGGATTTCTCAATTTTCAATTTTCTCGGGCAACAACCATCCCTCGTACGGTAGAGAACAATCAATAGTCCAATATTGGGGAAAATTTGAAAATCGTCTGACAAATTGCTTCTACGACAGGCGTTCGCAATACAAACGGTTTGACACTATGATTGGTTCATTTGAGACTGAGCAAACAGCCTGCTTTAAGGGTGAAACGACCACAGGGTGACTGAGACAAAATTGTACTCTCCTTTGTTTTTAATCCACGAGAACCATTAATGGTTCGTTATATAATTTAACAGTGTTTTTATAATCCGGGGCACAAACATAATGTGTGAATGAAATGATATTGTTATTGGTTCATTAATGTCAACTACAATATATGACAAAACACGACTGTAATATAATATTTTAAGTTAATAAGTAGTTTAGGTCTAAGCTAAAAACCCATTGTTTACATCTTTCAAACACAAATTAAAATGTTATTATGATATTATTTTCTAACCGTTCACAAGATCATGTAGAGTGCTTATTTTTAAATTATCTAATCATTTAAATGGAACATTTTGATGGAAGTAAATTTAAAGTCAAAATTAATTAAAATTGTATTTGTATGAACTACGAGTACATCCACTTTTGTTTTAATTTTGACAGCGACCAGTTACACCAGACTCGCTGGCATCGACAGACTCGAAGTTATTGAAATAAAGACAAAAATGGAAATCGTTCTTAAAATTCTATTGAATTATTATTAGACGCGCAAGTCCCCTTGAGCTGAGTACATCACGAAAACGCAACAATAAAAGTTATCATATTTTATTCGTTATTAGGATACTAAGTCTCAATTAATTGGGAGTTCTATTATTTTTGTATGTTAACTCATATAATGATGATTGAATGTGATATGTTTAGTACTCTAATAATTTTAAAATATGTTTGAATAGTCTTGGAACATAAAAATGTTATACCAAATGCTTGTATTATACCTAAAATTGTATTTTTAGTTGTAATCACCCTATTTAAATGTCTTGGGAGAATATTTTCTCCAAGCAAAATACGCCACCCTTATAAATGGGGTGGAGATAAAAGAAATCAGAAAAAAAGATCGATCTAACATTAATGTCACGGTGTTTAACTTTCACGAGCCATTAAATGGATACCAGTCGGTAACAACCTCGGCAGTATCAGATACGTAAGATATGTTTTATGAAAAAAATAGTTGTCGGATGCTCACAAAAAAGGTTATTTGTAGAATTTATTACAGAATGGCTGTGTATAACAGAGTACGAGGGTTGCTAAAAAACCAAAGCCTCTTTTGTTTTACTACTTAAATTAAGTTAGTAGATAAAAAAAATATATTTGGCGCTATTTCTCAAACCTTCTTCTACAATCTGCTGCAGTTGTAACTACAGGTGGCGATGTAACTACAGCCGCTTGCAAAATGGCCGATATCAATGTTCGTACAGTGGTCTGTGATTGAATTTTTGAACACAGAAGGTGAAACGCCCATTCGCTTTCATGAATGACGATGATGAAAATCTGTACGATGATGCAACAGTAGATGTCAGCACTGTTAGACGATGGGTTCGTCGCTGTAACGAAGCAGAAGGACAAACACTGATGACTGACGAAATGCGAAGCGGCAGGCCGTTTACTGCAGTGACTCCACGCAACATTCAGACAATACTCGTACATACATATAATTCTTAACCATAAAATTCCACGTTGATAAGGTCTAGAGTTTATCGAAAAATGTATTATATATTAAATGATAATCTTTTTACATTTAAAGTGGCTTATCCGTCTGGAGACGTAAATTTTTTGCATACATGCCCATAAAGTAAAAAACTCCGTAAATTAAAAATTTTAGAATTCAATAAACTCAAATACACCCCTGACCAAGTAATCCTTAATTATCAATTATTGCTTGGATACTCACCTTTAGTATACCCAATGTAAATAAATGAATAATATTGGGGTTTTCTTCTTTTTTTGCAATTCGGGTATTTTCCATGCGGTCTTCGTGATCTCTCCAAAAGTGCCTTATGCTTCTTCCTCGTGTTACTGTGTCCTCAATACCTCAGACATATCTTATCGTCTCATTTCTGATCCGATCTCTGAGAATTCTGTCTGAGATGGAGCGCAGGGTTTGCATTTCTGGTACTCTGAGAAGACTGTTATCCCATACGTCATGATTGGGCGGACACATGCCTTATATAACTGGTCGTTGCTTTCGGTTAGCATTTATTTGTTCCTCCATATGGTGTCGCGCAAGCAGCCAGCCACGGCTGTCGCCATTTTGGTTTGTGCTCATGTATAGGTCACTGAAGCTACAGATCTCTACATCTAGGTAAGTGAATCACATGACTTTCTCAATAGATATCGATGATCAGTTTTCATCTGAGCGGCTCTTTTGATATCGTTAGGCACTTCGTTTTACTCGAAGAAATCGTCATGTTATATTTCTAGGTAGAATTTATAGTCTAAATGTCATCTTCGTTTTCTGATAGCATTGCCGCGTCGTCGGCAGTCATTAATATTGATAATTAGTTGACAGCTAAAGTTAACAACGCTGATTTATTTTAAAAAATATACTGCTATTATCACTGTTTGTACTAGTTTCAGCAAATTGCTGTCGTCTGGTCTGAATTAGAGATTAAATATCATTGTAAATGATAAATATATATTATTGTCATAAAAATTCCTTTATAATATACATGTAATTTTATTTCACATGATTTTTATGTAGCTCAACCGCTCTTGGCAACTCGCTGACATCTTTTCTTCGTCGAAGCTAAAGTTTTTTTTTCTCTTCCTAAGCCAATTTGCTCTTCATATGTGCTCTTTGTGTAGTATTCCTTTTCATTTTCTTTTGATTCACATATGCTTAGAAGTAGTATTTTGCAATATATATGGTATATTTAAGAGGGAATGACAAGGGGGACGAACTCCATAGGATGCCCTCAACGAGAATTCCTATATCAAATGTGTGAGTGCACGAGCTGCGCCTTATTCGCGGAGGTTCGAACGCTGAGGGCTGCGGATGTTCGAACGAAGTCGAGAATGAGATGCATATCTTTGCTGCAAACCAATCCCCAAGATTTAAATCCGACAAAAACGAATACGAAAATATACGTATATTTGAATCAATTATTGTAAAACTTGACTGTGAACAACCAGTTTACTAAATGCATTTTAAAAGTCGCATTCATTCAGTGTTCCATTTTGGGAGTTGCTACTATCCACCCGGCCGTCGCTACTCCACGGGCACGTCCGTCTCTTGCATTTTGAACGTCGCAGAGAGAGTCATCGACGCCGCCTTATTTTGCCTTACCACCGCCATTGTTGCTGACCCACTGTTATTCACTTCAAAATCCCAAGTCCCATCCGTTACCTACATACTTACCCCTCATGTGTCTCAACCCCATTGCCATATCGGTTCACATCCAAGGCACCTGCCCATGACTATCCCCGACTTCATCACACTCCACCTTACCTGGTTGTCGGGCCCATATGTCGAAACATCCACCATCTACACACCAGTTCAACAATATACAACCTCAACATCCAACAAAATAGCAATAGGCCTTCTTGGCTAATACTCGATGAGCTAGCTAGTACAAGAAAAAATTCGCATTAACCCGATGTCCTATTTAAACAGACACGATTTGTATGACCGAATTATGCGTTATTTAAATTGAAAATTAATACCTTTTGGTAGATATTCTTCAAAAATCAAGAATATCTGCCTTTTATTAGTTAAAATTACGTAAAAAAATGGAATGCTCAATTTATACTCAACTACTTTGTTTTTTTTAAATAACTGGCCGGATTGGTCCAATCGGAGCCTCATCAGAAAAAATAGATAATTTGAATACATGTTTTTAAAATATATATATAATATATATATATATATATATTATGAGGTTCGCAACCCATCACACCGCGTCTCTCGCGTTGGCGAAAAGAGAAGGATGGAGTGCAGCATCGATTAAAGTGTTGCAGCCCATTCTTTCTGTCTACCCTTTCGGGGAAACGACGTGATGGTTAGTTAGTTAGTTATATATATATATATATATATATATATATATATATATATATATATATATATATATATATATATATATATATATATATATATATATATATATATATATATATATATATATATATATATATATATATATATATATATATATATATATATATATATATATATATATATATATATATATATATATATATATATATATATATATATATATATATATATATATATATATATATATATATATATATACATATATATATATATATATATATATATATATATTACATATATATATATATATATATATATATATATATATATATATATATATATCATATTATATAAGTACTTATAAATAATGTTTAGTATAATAATTAAAAACTTCGCTTGGTAACTGAATTCTAGTTAATTCGAAATATAATTCTAATACAAAAAGGGTTGTTTTAGTTTAAAATCTTTTGATATTTTAACCGTCGAAAGTCAAACACACTCTTTTTATAATTAACAGTGTTTATTTTCTTTATCTTTTATCTTAAATGATCAACCAAAACTGAAATCCAACTTAAAAATTATAAATTAAATTTGAAACTCAAAATATAGGTATTTAAAATCCGACAGCTTTGAAATTTTAGCCTGTGTAGTGAAGGTGCAAGGTTTTAAAACTCAAAGCTTTTTGAAGATCGAAACTTTTTGTTTACATATTTTAATTGACAAATTAAGAAATTCGCATTCTCTCAAATGTAAATTTATGAAAAATGTAAAAAAAAAAAAAAAATTGCTCTTGGAGATGCGGACTATTTTTATTATTAGAAGTATTATTAATCTCTTAACTAATTAAAACGAACACTCCTTTCAATTCTTGTAAAATGTATTAAACTATATGTTTTTTTTTTAGTAAATCCTGGTTATAAATTAATAAAAGTTTTTTTTATCATGAAATGTGGTACTCACTAAAAGAATAAATCACATTTGTTATTGAACAATATTTATCAATTATTAGTTTTTCTTTGATTTATTTCCCTATTGTGACAAGTGTCATAAATAAATTTGCTATACAGGCATTATAAGCCAACTTCTTGCTAACTTGGAGCTTTTACTTATTCAAACAAGCACCTTTAATGTATTTCACTTGAGTAAAACAATATTTACATTTCAATAATTTATTTACAAAAAAAATTATACAGTATTTACAGATTTATCTTAAAGGGAAAAATGTATTTATTACAACTTAATTAAAAGTCCGCAAATTTCAACAATCAAATGCCTTTTATATTTACAACCACCAATTGAAATTGCACATTCAATTATTTAATAATAAATTATTATTAGCAATATCTATTGTCTAGTAATAAGTATTCAATATTCATATCTATGCAATTATTTTATAAAAAATACTTATTTTTAATAAGATATTCCGTGTTTTCCCAGTATTGAACCTCCTATATATTTTCTGATTACCTGAAAGAAAGAAAAATATCAGTTGTGACTTTTATCGTTCAAATCGTATGTACATATTCATAATATTATTTGAGCAGAATTTATCCCGGAAACATAGTATTTGAAAAACTATTTGTATTCACTATAAGACGTATTTAACCCACGTTTGGTTTAAAACTTATTTTCTCTGTTATATTTACGTTAAGTACAATTTCAAAAGGCAATATTAAAAGTCTTTGTTTTCGGAACAATAATGGAAACGTATGAATATGTTTTTATTTTGTGTACAGCAATACAAGTATAATACATTTTTATTTAAAAGGTAAATTGCTTTGTTGTTAAATAAATCTTACTTTTACTGACGTGATACCAGCGCAAGTATTGCGAGGCTGACCAATGGGAGAACCGGAATTACTCCTTCCCGTCGGGAGACCCGCCATCCAGCATTCCCGTGCTGCATAGCCGCGGGTTGCTCGCCTAACATAACAGCGGAGAATAATTCAATTAACCAACCAGAACAAAAACAAGAAAATCCTGATCGTTTTACATTGGCAGAATTCTATTGGATTATTGTACCTGACTATTTGAAAATATTTTTTTATTAATTAAGAAATCAATCAATGAAATACTATGAACTATTTTTAATGTATTTACTTAGCACAAACAGAAAACCATTTTTTCTATAACGAGTTGATTTTATTTAGTTTTATGTAAATGACATGTTTCTCCTAGCTAGGTCATTATTAAATTAATAAATAAAACGGTTTCACTTATATTATTATAAATATTTCTTTTCAAGTTTTACATACTTTTATACTTTTGTTGGAACACATTTATTGTGGTGTGGAATTTAAGAAATCTTGTGTAATTTGTTTTTACACATTTACCTGATCGAACTAACCCGTCTCGCTCCATTCTGAGCTCTGCGGCGTTATAAAAATAAACTGACCAAAACTGTCTATAACTTTCAAACAAACTAACTAACTAAAATTGTCTGAACGACAAATTTAAAAAACTGAAACTGAATCTGTCAAACCGTAACGGTCAGGGTCACAAAAACAAAAAAAATGTTTTTGTAACCCTGACGAAGCTCCGGTGGAAGCGAAATATGTTGATTCGATAAAAAAATAAAGTGGTGTAAAAATCAAGTAAGTACACAGGTGTTATAAATTATTTTTTACATAATTGTTCAAGAAAGAATAAACAAATATATATTTTTAGTAAGTATCGTTCGTTTTAGTTTACCACCGGCTTTGTACCTAATACTGTCATCTACTGATAGAGTTAAATATCACAAAAAACTTCCCTTTTGTATACTCTCAAAATAATAAATCTCATTTCTTCGGTAACATGCATATATGTAACATGTATTATTTTTAAACTAAACTATAAACTTTAAACTTAACATTTGCTTCCAACGTTTCACACATAAAAAATACACTTTGGTATTAATATGACACAATCTGTATTTTAATTATGAGTTAGTTTAAAATATATGAAGAATAAATATTTAATATTTTGCATTTTGTGTGGATACACATTAATTGATATTTAATTGCTCACCATTTAGCACATGCAAAATCATGCTTGCAGAGTCGAGATTTGTAGGGTTACAAGAATAGTTCCCGGAATCTTTCCTTTTTGTATTGTAAATCGTCAGTTGACCAATCTAAAACAAATAATGTGTTAATTATAAGCGTTGTTTCAATTAGTGTATTTTTAGTAAATAATACGAATGAAAATGGGACTTTTCTAGAAGATTTAATATATTTTATTGTAATGACATGTCTCGCCGTGTAAAGGTATTGTGAAAAGGACATTTGATAATGCCTTAAAACGGACATTTTAATTCGTATTATAAGATCAATGATATATGTGGGCGAAGTTGCCATAGACAAGATGAAGAATAATCTGTGTTTAGATAGTACTTTTTTATAATTAAGGTATAATGATCTTCTACTATAATAACTTAAGATAATTTTCTTCCTGAAATAGACATACTAATTTTCTTCACCACAATTTCATTACAATACTATTTTCATTATTATATAAAAATAAAATAAGTGAACTATTTTTATTGTATATACGAGTAGGTAAATAACCACTCGAAAATGCCTTACCCCACATTTACTTACCCGTAACTAACAGGCAATGGCGTTTATCTCAGATTGAAATCAGTGGGAATATATACGACGGGAAATTAGCAGACAAAGAGAAATCGGGAAGGAATATAGGAAAATCATATTCTGGGGCATATTAAACTTCAATAATTGGTTTGGCGTATTCGTACTAGTTGATTGCTTTTTTTCCATTAAATCCAAGCATGTCAACTCCGCCAAAACAACCTGTTCTCACTTTTATAAAAAAACGTTATCCTTTATCATTCATTTCAATTTTCTGGAATTAAACTTATATCATTTTCATCATTTATCCAGAAAACTAACTAATAACGTCCAAGAAAAATATTTCGGAAATTTATTATCTCCACAAGCAGAATCTGTAGCTGAAAAACTATGCTTATTGGGCACATGTCAGTTCAGGGTTGCTGTTCAAACTACGAGTATTTACGTAAATGAACTTCTCATTTCTGTATTTTTTTTCTTTACTTTTTGATTCTTACTGGTGTTTATCCCACGGATGATACTGTTTATTGAATTTGTTACTGTTAATACCATTTGTTATATTTTGTCTAATATTTGTATTATTAATCTAGGTCTTATATGCGGCCTAATACGAAGTCGGATATCGACGAGCAAGCGTGTAACGATATATGAATAAAGGGGAAGCTCGAGAGATATGTCAGGATAGAGCAGTATGGCGGTCCATCCTCTTTGCCTAGAGAAACGGCGTGATGGTTAGTTAGTTGTTTGTTACAGATCTGACACAGTCAAAATCTTTCATCCATGGACTATATCGTTAATTAACTTTCTAACTAACAAACTATCATCCCGTCTCCCGAAGGGTTGGCAGAAATAATGGACCGCCACACTGTTTTTTCCTGATACACACGCACGTCGATTTCATCAACTCGTCACGTGGCCGACATTTAATATTTGGTTATTTTATCATGCCACGTTTTCCTCGGTCTTCTTCTATTTATAGTTCAATTTTAATCGTTAACATATATATTTTTTACCATTCTTTCTCCATTAATTCTTTCAATGTGTCCAAACAAACCACCTTAATGTTCCTTTCATTATTTTGTTCATAAAAATTTCATTCGCGCTGCATTCACATCGTCTATTTTAAGTCTAATTATGATCCAACATTCGTCTTACAGCTAAAAAAACCACGATAAACCTCAGCTAGAACATGTGAGATATATAATATTAGAGAAAAAAAATCGGTTTTGAAAAATGCTTATATGAAATACATATTTTACATATAAAGGAACACTTAAATTTATAAGTTTAATTATTTCTTATTTTTATTAGTAATAATATTTTTTTTCTCAAACGAAATAATCTTTCAAATCAAATCAAATCAGTTTATTAACTCAATAGACATTACAAACAGGAAAATGTTTAAGGCATCTATTAAGTACAGGTAAAATATTATAAAAATACAACAAAGTACCAGGAACGCATTAGAGATGGTTCGACATTAGGAAGACAAGATACTTTCTAAAGTCAATAGTATTTGCCCCCTGAACGTACCTTCACTAACATGAAAGACGTCGATCTCCGAGGAGACCGCGTTCAGCAGACTAATTGCTCTTCCCACCGGTGTCACCAGAGGCAGATTGGTTCTGGCGGCCGGTAGGTAAAACAATCTGTGCTGTCGCTGTCGGAGATATCTATCGGGGACAAAAAGACCAACATCCTCCAGTACGGCCCAGTTCTCGAAGTATCCCCTAATTAATCTGAAGAAATAGGTTATTAGATGTCCATCTCTTCGAAGCTGTAGAGAATTGGTTCCGAGCATTCCCAGAAGAAATTCTGTGGGATAAAGCCACGGATAACCGAAGATTGCCTCCATCTCCAGTCAGATATAAATAATATCGTCCGCTGGAGTAAAACCAATCAAATTTATTTCAATATCTCTAAATGCGTAATTTTATCTTTTGCGAGAGCATTGCGTACTGTTTATTACAGATACACAATGGATAACCAGCAACTTAAGCGTGTTTCAACGATAAAGGATCTTGGTATCGTTTATGAAAGTAGGCTGACTTTCCATGCTCACATCGAGAGAATATGTGGAGTTGCACTGAAAATGTTGGGATTTATTCTCCGAACTGGTAGAGTTTTCAAGAATTCCTATGTTTTGCGAATTTTGTATAACTCATTGGTCCGGAGCCGGCTCGAGTGTGGCTCGGTGATATGGAGTCCCCACGAGGCGAGATACTCGCTCATGTTAGAGAGGGTTCAGAAAAGATTTCTGAGATATCTCTACATGAGGGAGTTTGGTAGCTATCCGTTTTATCCCACTGCATTCCTCTTGGGCATGCTGGGGACCAATAGTTTACAGATAAGAAGGGATGGGTGCACACTTACCCATTTCTTCAGACTTATCAGGGGATTCTTTGAGAACTTCGTCATCTTGGAGGCTATCCATCTTTATGTTCCGGATGGCTATCTTCGACAGCGTCAGCACAGACTGTTTTATCTCCCAGCATGCAGAACCAACCTGCCTCTGGTGATGCCGGTGGGGAGAGCAATCAAACTGCTGAACATGATCGCTTCTGAGATCGATGTCTTTCATATTCGTGAAAGTACATTCAGAAGACAAATACTCTTGACTTTGGAGAGTATTTTGTATTCCTAATGTCGAACCATCTCTCATGCGTTCCTGGTAGTATATATTCCTTATGTTTTACCTGTTCTCAATAGATGCCTTAAACTATAAAAAATGTTTGTAATGTCTTTTGAGAAAATAAACTGATTTGATTTGATTTGATAACTACCATACTCCCTCATGTAGAGATACCTCAGAATTTTTTTCTGAACCCTCTCCAGCATAACGGAATATCCCGCTTCGTAAGGACTCCATATCACAGAACCACTTTCGAGTCTGCTCCGAACCAATGCGTTGTATAGGACTCTGAGCACATTGGGATCCCTGAAAACTCTTCCGGTCTGGACGATGAACCCCAACATCCTCAGTGCAAGGCAACAAAGCCTCTCGATATGTGCACAAAAAGTCAGCCTACTCTCATAGATGATTCCGAGATCCTTCATCGTAGATACATGTGCCAGTTGCTGGTTGTTCATTGTGTATCTATAATATACAGTTCTCAATGTTCTAGTAAATGATAGCATAACGCATTTAGAGACATTGAATTGCATTTGATTACTGTGACTCCAGTTAACAATATTATTGATGTCCGACTGGAGGCGAAGACAGTCTTCAGGATTTTTAATTTCCAGGAAATCTTACCGTAGTGTCCGCTCCTATGCGCTCCATGTGTATGTCTATATCAATCTGTTCAAACTTCAGAACTCTCTCGCTATCCCTGTACCAGAAGATATAAGCGGGTTCCTCCAGTGAGCGACTGATCACACATCGGAGGCTGACGGTGCTACCAGCTTTCACGTACATCTCGGATTCTCCAACTATCTCGGTTTTTGGAACTATGGAATAAAAACACAAATGTTAACTCTTAATTGGGTTCTAGGAAACTTGTTATTTTAGTTTATATTGTTTTCAATGGAGAAAAATATAGAAAATAGAATATTTTCTTTACGCACTTCTTCAGAATTTTTATTCTTTCATTCCATCAAAAAACCATTTAATATAGGATTTTGGAAAACATCAAAGGGAAAATATTTTCTTTCAGTTCAATTAAGGGTTGAAAAAAAAATCTTAGCCTAGCTTATTTCAACTTACTAAAGAAATTAATTAATTTCATGTAAAAATGAAGAGATAGACAATAAATATTAAATTTAATATAATTCTTGTATTATTTTTAATGTTTGCTTCACAGAAAAAGTCTGATTACTTGAGAAGATTTCATTTTCCTCACCTATCACATTGAGTTCAATAAAATGGCTCAGTTTTGGTTCACTACTAATTTGGCATTCATATATTCCAGTATCCCTCGGCTGAACGTACTTCACCTGTAAAAAGCAAAACGTAACCGATAAGCATACGAAAATGATCACTGAGTTAATGTTATTCTTCTTCAACTTGATCGGATGATCTATTCTCTCGAAATTCGCCTCATCTTGCGATGAAAACTACCAGCTATCTCATCATGTTTTGGGTAGCCTGTCAGGTGGACGTTAACCTAAGCGTATTCCATATGCAGCAGTGTATACGTTTCTGTGTGTATCCTACGGTTAACTTAGTCTCTCCAGAATCATCTCCTTTTTCTGCTCTATCTCACGATTTCCTCAGTATCGCAGATTTTTTTTATTTCCGTATTCCTCAATCTTCTACCGGTTTTACCTAAATGGTGTGAAGAGCTATCATCTCTCTGCGATTTTTGTTGTACGAGTTGTATCTCCGATTGTCTCCACACCGTTGGACAATATGAATCAATAATTAATCTACAAAAATCAAATAATCAAAATGAAAAATATATGTACATAATAATATATTGGAGCTTATATTCACCTGCAATGTCCACGTGTCAGTCCCTTCAACGAAAAATGCCTGAAACCTTTCATCAGCAATGAACGTATATCGGTCAACTGTTAGTATGTGAGCATCATGTTTTCGTATCCACGAGACAGATTTGTTTCCTAATTGTTTAATCTGTAAAGAAAAAATGTATATATATATATAAAATTTACGGCTTTTATAAAAAGGTTGAATTAATTAATTGAAATAGAAAATAATACAATAGGGTTTTTAAATTCATGATTAAAGATAAATACATTTTATTTATTTAACTACTCCCACTTATTTCAACAGCGACCGTTTTTGCCAAGCTAGCTGGCATCGACAAACTGGTAGTTTTTTTTATTTTATATTTTTACACCCTAAACAGCTTCGCTTTCAAAGATATTTTTTCCGCAAATTTCATTCTTCGCTATCATGGATTGGGGCCTGTTTTTTTCTTCTTTAAACAAATTAGTTTATCTTAAAGAAGTTCCAATAGAAGCGAATCCTTGAATCAAGAAGGTTCAGTTTTAATACTGCAAAGATGAAGGTTCTCGAAGAAATATTTAAACCAGGATGGCATAATCAAGGGCCATAAGAAAGGGCCGCAAGGGATAGTTTACCTCAAGGACGACCTTTAAACATATGGAAGAACAGCTTCCAGTCCACCTTTCAAGAGGTCACTTGAGGCAGTGAATAATAGGACAACAGTCTTATTATTTATTATGTACTGGGTGCGGCAAAACAGACAGTGCAGTTTTGAAAGGCCGGTACTTCCCGTGTGGTGGGGGTAGGAACCTGGGAGTGGTCTCATTATATTGGGAGGGTCTTGCCGTTTTCAGTCGTTGCCATGGTTTGGTCCGGACAGCAACGGGGCTTTGCCGTCCGCACGTTTCTTGAAAATGGCCGTTCTGTCATCGCCACCCAGCGGGCCTTTCGGCTGCACTTCAATCTTAGGCGTCGTGATACCGTCCCTCACCGTAATTTAATCATGACTTGGGTACGTACATTAGAAGGAACTGGTTCCACACTAAGACCTAGGGGTTTAGGAAGACCCAAAACCGTAAGAACACCCAAAAATTTAACGAGAGTGAGAGAAGCTATTGAACTGTCACCTCGGCGCTCTGCCCGGAAGCATGCAATTGCATTGGGCATTGCTGACCGCTCACTAAGAAGGATTTTGCATCAAGACCTATCATTCCACCCCTACAAGATTATGATTGTCCAAGAGTTGAAACCTCCTGACTATGAAAACCGCATGAATCGCTCCCAAGAAATGTTAAACCGAATTCATGCGAGGTCAACTTTTTTCAGTAGTGACGAGGCCCACTTTCATCTCTGTGGAGCGGTGAATAAACAAAATTTTCGGTACTGGGCTGAAAATAACCCAAGGCAACTTCACGAAAGACCTCTTCAGTCCCCAAAAGTGACTGTGTGGTGTGCGATTTCCAAATTTGGAGTGATTGGGCCATATTTTTTCGAGGAGAATGAACGAACCGTGACTGTCAACGCTCAACGTTATGTTTCCATGTTGGAAAATTTTTTTAAACCTCAATTGGAAGAACTAATGGAGGAAACAGATCTGGGAGATATCTGGTTTCAACAGGACGGTGCTACGGCCCATACTGCTCGAATTTCGGTGACAAAACTGCGACAGATGTTCCCCGCGCGCCTCGTCTCTCTGAGGGGTGACGTGGGATGGCCCACGCGCTCACCTGATTTAAGCATTTGCGACTTTTTCCTGTGGGGCTATCTGAAGGAAGAAGTTTTTAAACATCGACCTCACACCTTGGAAGAACTCAAAGATCGAATTCGGGAGGAAATCGCCGCTATGCCCGTCGAGATGTGCCAAAATGCAGCCGAAAACTTCAGAAATCGCCTTCATCAATGTATCGCTGCTGGGGGCCACCATCTTTCTGATGTCATCTTCAAGACTTGATGCTTAAAACGGCATAATGTACCAAATAAAATAAAATTAATCTCATTTCTGTAAATTGTGCCGTTTTTTTTTTAATAGCCCTTCAAAACTGCACCGTCTGTTTTGCCGCACCTTGTATAATAGCTCCCCGTAAAAAGAAAACTTGTTTGAATAGTGGAACGTCGAGATAACATGCCATGTTGATGCAATCGGTGACTATTGTTTTGACTTGAAAATATGCCATTTTCTTTTAATTTTATATAAAAATGTATGGTCTAAAATTATGATTTTGATATCCGATTTTTATGATTCAGCCTCCTTGATATTATAAAACAAATTTGAATCACTTCTATTATTTCTATTAGAATAAATGTAATAGTACTTAGTATTATAACACTGTATTTCACTTATGACAGACATGTTTCGGTTATAACATAATATTTTTCAATAAACAAAATTTTTAAATTTTGTATATTGAAAAAGGTTATGTTGTTATAACCGAAACATGTATGTGATAAGTGAAATAAAGTGTTGTTATACTAATGCAGTTTTATATTTATTCAAATATGAATCCACAACACAAAGTGATAGCGAATATAGAAGAAATTTATTATATTAATTTTGTGGATTTTCTGCAGGGAATTTATCTTATGTAAAAATAAAATTAAACAGATGTATAAAAAGTCATATGATGGATATAAGAAACCTCATACATGTAAATAACAATGAAATATTCTAAATCTCGAATTTTTCCATTTTATTTGTTATGCTTGTTACAAAAACCCTATTATTAGGGGCTTTCATAATTTCAAATGGTTCTTAGTTATCTTATTTTAAACCCGGGGAATTTTTATGAAGCATTTTTAGGCCAGAATCTTCTAGAAAAGTATTGTTTGTATATACAATAATCATAATAACTATACTGATGTGGGCCTTCTGTGTCCAAAACATGTTTGTGTTAATATAATGAAAATTGCATTTTTAATAGAGTGTTTTTTGCAAAGAAATAAACATTATTAAAAATTATTTTTAATTCGAAATTTTACGTCATTGCTCAAAAATCGAATTAATGTATAATTCTGCATCATTGCTCAGCAAATATATTTATCATTACTTCAATTGATAAGCTTAGATATTAATTAATTTTCTTCACCTTTTTATTACACTCAAGTAAATATCATACTGTCACGTTGATTTGAAAAAGGTTTCTCTAAAGTTTTCATTTTACTAGAAGTTATTCACCTTCCACCGTCTCTACGAGGAAGTTTCCTTCAAGCATGAGTTTAATCAATAAGTATTTCCCCCCTCTGCTTCAAAATCTAAGCGTTCCACCTCTCTGGCTTAACAGTTCTTAGTAACTTTGTAGTAGCATTTACTATATTAATGATTTTGGACTTTTTTGCCATGTCGGTATAAAATAATTTATATATTTTTTTTGTTGTTTCGAAGATATATATACTCATTATTGATGAAAACGTATTCTGTAAGATTCAACAAAATTAATGTAAGTGACATGTTTGAGATTGGTCTTGCTCAGAATTTAATGTTTATGGGTTTAAAATGAGAGACACGTCACTCCCATAGAATAAATTAAGGGGGTATTCTAGAATTTTCGAAATCAAAGTTTTCTTTCTTGCTCTATTCTTAAAGGTTAAACCTAAACATATTATGTATTTTCAAGAAGAAGTTAAAAACTCCAATAATTAACGGAATTAAAGCTATTTTAATGATGCAGACACTAAGCCCGTCGTCCTAAGCAATGGCTCCATAGAAGCTAGCACTGGTCGTAAAATTAGAACGAGCTTCCGAAAAAATACATTTTAAAGTAGAAGTCGGCAAACTCAGAAATCGCTGATCAACAAAATGTAAACATAAGTAACATTATATGACTTACTGCTCCAGCTGTCTGAAACTTGCTCAATTATTTAAACGTGTTTATTTCTTAAAACTGTTTTTTTCAACATCACCAGTTTTGTACCATTTTGTAAAATTTTGTATCAACCTTCAATATCAAAATTTCTATCGCTTCTATCATTTTTGTATCAAAAAATTTTTTTTAGTTCAATATTTAAAAAAAATGTTAATTTTGAAAAAAAAACGCATTTTTTTAGTCAACCGCCAATTTGCGAAAAACGTTTTTTTTTTCTCTCTGAGGTGGGGGTTATAACAACATTGGTACTAATTAAGAATATTTTTTCACATTTTATTTCAGATTACCAGAAGGGCCGAAGTCGAAGAATCGAGTCAACTCTATAACGCCCCCTTTTTTACCCCCCTTTTTACCAGCTTATAACGTTTTAATTTAAACGTTTTTATTTCGGGATTTTTTGTTATATGATACAATATTTTAAAATATTTTATATAAATAAATATCTTGTGAAAAAATTAATAATGAATAATCTTTTCGTTTTGTTTTTATCTATCTCAAAAAACGCTTAAAATGTATGCGTCAAGACCAGAATACCTCCTTAAACTTCCATGAAATGGTTTTATTTAGGTTTGAATCAATATCAACAATTTAATACATAAGCTTAAATGATTTTTGAATAATAACAATACATATTTATATTCCGGAATATTCAAGATGGATCTAAAATATATATTTCTGTTTGATATTATAAATATAATTAGAAACATAAAATATGAAAGAGAATATCCTTACACTCCTTCAGTTATGGGTAAGCGTTTTTACGCCGGAGGAAACGTGTTTATATATTTTTTTAAACATATATCTGGAAAGCATTTTGCTAGAGATAGAATAATAGAAAAAGACATCGAAAGAAGGGTTTGTGCTGGGAATAAAATAATGGCGCTCTTAAGGCCATCACTGCAAATAGAAAAATAGTATACCAACTGAGGCAAACATGGCAGACAATGTTAGAATTCTAACGCCAACTCTTATGTATGGACGTGAAGCTTAGAGCTAACAAAAGAAAGATGAAAGTGAGATAAAGGTCTAAAAATTAAATTTTCATTTGTTCCAATTACAATTTGAATAAATTTGTCAAAAATATTTTAAAGTTCTTGCTAGTGTTGGATTGTTCTAAGTGCCTTAATTACAGTTGATTAAAAAAACGGTGAATACGTGGAATATAAATTAAATAAACACTAATGTCCGGATCGTCCAGCTGACGACACGTGCACTATCTAAAAGAACATTTTTTGTTAAATAATTTTTATTTTATTTTAAATTATCATATGTTGTATAATTTGTTTTAGATTTATTTTGTGGACGTTTGACGATCGAATTGTGTGCGGGAGATGCCTATTGGTGGCGATGAGGTTCGCAACCCACCACACCGCGTCTCTCGCGGGGGCGAAACGTGAAGGATAGAGTGCCGCATCGGTTAAAGTGTGGCAGTCCATTATTTCTGTCTACCCTTACGGGGAGACGGCACGATGGTTAGTTAGACTATATTGAAATGTATGAAAATAGAGAAATCTCCAGAGGTGTGTCAGGACAGAGCTGTAAGGCGGTCAATCCTCTCCGCCTACCCCTTTGCGAAAACGGGTAGTGTTTAGTTAATTAGATTGTTTTGAACGTAGAACAAATATGCCTTTTATGTTAATTTTTACGCCTTTTATGGTTATCACGCGTCAGAGCTTAATGATATATATGCCGCCAACATAGCCGCCATATATGCTCTTAACGCCGCCATAGCCGCATATATACGCCAATATATAACGCCATATATATATGCTCCGCTTATATATATATGCTCTTTCAACATATAGCAACAACAACGCCATATATGCGCATATGCTGCTGCTGCTGCTGCTATATATATATATATATATGCTCACGCCATAGCAGCCTTGGCAACGCTGCTGCTGCGCAGCAACGCCAACGCGCGCGCCAGCTGGCAGCAGCAACGCTGTAATATGTATATGTATGGCATAACAACGCCAATAATAGCCAACGCTGTAGCAGGCTTAACGTATATGTAGCATATGCCATATATATATATGTAATAACATAACCAACTGTATATATATCATGTGTAATGGCATAAGCAATAGCCAATGTGTAATATGTATATGTATATGTACGTATGTATGTATGTATGGTATGTGTAATAGCCAGCCAATAATAACAACAGCAACAGCCAGCCAATAATATTATGCCAGCCAACAACAATATGGCAGCCAGCAATATGTAATATGTATGTAATAATATGTATGTATATATATATATATATATATATATATATATATATATATATATATATATATATATATATATATATATATATATATATATATACTATACTCTGCTATATATATATATATATACCTTTTATAATTAATATTTTTAATTGAAATTTCTGGGAAGAAGTTCATTTTAAATAAAAATAAATATAAAATTTACACAAAACTTCTATATTATTACATATTTAGTGTGCTTCCACTTGTGTTTATCGTCGACCGGTTTCGGCAGCTTGCTGCCATCTTCTGGTGCTAAACACAAATGGAAGCACACTAAATATATAATAAATAAAGACATTTGTATCAATTTTTTTTGGTTTTCATAATTATTAACTTTGGTTTCTAATATTTAAAGCATTTTTATTTTAATATTATGATGGAATGATGAGTCAACTAGTTTTAATAAGCAAATAGCTAACTTGGATGAAATGTAGCTTAAATTGTAACACTTACATTTGTCTTGAATAAAATTCGAATCCAGACATAAATGTAAACAAATCTAACAAACTAAATATCTCGCCGAAATCGTAGGTAGGCAAAATAATGTACCCTCACTCCGTACTTTCTTGACACACTTCTCTCGAATCCTCGACATTAATACATCGTGTCATGCACACACGTCAATTTCTCCAAATGCTTACTAAGCTTACCTTTAATATGTATTTAATCAATTTAACTGTATCACGTTTACCTCGTTCTTGCTCTGTTTTTTTTACATCGCTAACGTTATCTAGTTTAATCAATATTTCTTCTTTCATTCTTTCCTTGTGTTCAAAAACATGAAAGAAAAATATTTTGAATAATTAATTAAGCGATTACGTAAAGATGTATAGCATATTATAAAATATACCCGTATTAAATAGGAATACACCTGTTTTTTTAATCATACTAAGACAATACGATTAATTATCTTTAAAAGTTATAACTAATTTATTTTGATAATAATAATTTCTTACGACTAAATAATAAAAAATACTCATGCTTTCTTACTAAGCACTTGAGCGCTTAATTAGTGGTGTAATATTTTAAGAAATACATATTGCTTTAACGCCACGTATAACCAATAGCCGGTTTCTCTTCAAGCGGAGCGTCATCAAAATAACAAAATAAAATAAATGGATTTGTATATTTAATAACCTTAATTGAAAATTGATTAAAGATTAATCGGTTGATTAAAATTAAAAAACAAAGTGATATTGAAACAAAAGGTGTTATAGTCTCTTTATTTATTCCTAATAAAATAAATACTTAGTTCTTTATATTTCACTTGTAATTCTAGTCCTGGGCGATGTTGAACAGAAGAAGGCAGCAAACTTCCAAAATCGATCGAAATAAATTGAACAAGTGAAATAATACTAAACATTTAATTTTTTCGTTTGGTTTCGTACTTCGTCCAAAATGTATGAAACAAACATTAATATTTGTAACACTTAATTAAACACTTTTTGCACTTGGTATACAAGGACTCTATTAAATAATAACAATAATGATAATATTCGTACATGTGTTGCTCTACGTAGGAATTCATTAGGCATGCATAAATATTTTTCTTGTATTTTTAAGTATAAAACACAAATTTAAATTTGTCATTTAAGAGTACTTAAGATATCATAAAATAAGTTCAAAGTAACACCGAGTAACGATTAGAAGTGATATTTTATTAGGTAATAATCTAGAATTATCCGCACTTCATATTTATTAGCCGACATGATTACTCCAGTCTTCGTAGAGTGTGGTGACTTTGGTGCGGCAATAACTTTTATGAGTACTTTTAGTTGATTGGAAACCGTTAAAGATTGGACATTATACAATGTTATTACCCTTCGTGGCTCGGCTTTGAGAATTAGTTTTGCCAGTCATTTAGGCAGGTTACTTTATCAGGCGAAAATCTCAAATACTTCAAAGTTTGTTAATTGTCAAATCATGGTCTTCAAATTCTGGATTGTTCAATAGATTAATTCAATAGATTAAATATAAAATGAATGATTCCTGTCTTCTCCTTTTTCTCCTTAATGTGCCTGTCAGGCCTTTCTCGCCACAGCAATTTCCTTGGAAGTGTAATTGCAGTAGTATCCCATTGCTTTCTCCAAGGATTTACAGTAGGGGTAACCTTCTCTTAGCTGGTGGGTCTCGGTTTCGTCACGCCGAAGATACGCCATATTATGCCCTCTCCCTGTTTGCTATGACCATGATAGAAGAGTCAGTGATCACATTCCCATGGACTCGCAGGATCGCGAAAACCAATTTAGGACGACAGAGATTTGGATTAATGGAAATCTTACTAGTTTCATGCAATTTTACCACATTTTATATGTACATACCTTCCAGCATTTTCAGTCATTCGAGTTCTTACTATATTTTCTGTATTATTTTTAAATTTTTCGAGTAATTTCTATATTCAGAATTTTTTCGAGTAATTTCTTAATAAGAATATTATAACACGATAAACAAGTAAACGAAAAAGCCACCTAAAATTATCACACCTTTTAGGTATACCAGCACTGACGTCATGATATTTTTCTGAATAAGAAATACATTAACTCGGTTCGCTTTATTCTACAATGGTTCCACGTCTAGGTTCAAAGCTCTTCAAGGTTAGCCGCAAATAATGCTGACAGAAATATTTGTGAAAGCTGCCCGTGAATAGCGAATAGGTAGAATTTTTCTAGAAAATATTTTCGGAGTAAATCGATAGCAAGAGGATGGAAGACAAAGGTATTATCCCTGAAATATAACCTTTGTTCGAAAATTCTCGTTTTACTCCATGTCGTGAATTGCAACTTTGGGTAAATATTTAATACGATTTGAAAAAACAAACTAACTAACCATCTCGCCATCTCTTCGAGGGATAGACAGAAATAATGGACCCCTAAACTGTTCTTTCCCGGCACACTACACTACTCTACGTTATCTCGTTCCTTTACATTCCTGCATCATATCATGCACGCACGTTGATTTCTCCAACTACTTAATTGGCCGACGTTTAAAATTTGATTGATTTGATCATGTCACGTTTTCCTCGGTCTATCTCTATGTTTTGTTTCATTTACATCGTAAACATATACTTTCTTGATCATTTCTTATTATCATGTATCCAAACTATCTTATTACCCTTTATTCCTTTTGTTCATAATCATTTACTTTCATTTGCACTGCATTCATTTCTTGTATTTGAATTTTCATCAAAATGTTTAAACCATTTCTTGTATTTGAATTTTCATCAAAATGTTTAAACACAAAGTGAGTGCTTCAAGTGAAAAAAAAGATCAGTTAGTAAGTGTATTTGGGTATGCTTTTTTACAAGTATCATTTCTGTAATGGAAAAAATAAAGTATCTGCAAAGTCATTAATACGCTGAACTTTAGAACTTGAATCGAACCATCAGTGGTCCCCATAAAGTTTCATCTCGATGGCTGTATTGCTAAAGCGTCGCCTAGAGTGAGAGGTTTGAAACAAATGTAAGTCAGAGACAAATCGGAAAGTAGGTGGTTACCTAGAATACTCAATGTTTAATTTATTTGAATAAATATAACTTTACTTACTATTTTTAAAACACTTTATAATATTTTTCACATGCATGTTTAGGTAATGACACAACTATTTTCAATCTACACAATGTTTTAATTGTGTACATTGAAAAATGTTTATATTATTCTGCTACTTTGACGTTGTACTTGCTCAAATGTTTTTGATTTTATATATCTTTTCAAATTTTAATTCGTTATAAATTAATTAAAATTTTAATGTAATCAGTATGGGATATACATAAAAACAATAAAATTTGAGAAAGTACGGCGTCAAAGTAGAAGAATCATATTTAATCTTTTGATTATTTTGATTATTTGATTAATTTCGATTCCATTCATGAACAAAATAAACAATCTTCAAAACGATTGGATTCAGATGTTTAATTTCTCTCTTATTTCTAAACAATTCGGAGTGAGTGTATGCTTAATCTACTATGTAGGGATGCTTTCTTAGAAACCCTAATAAGCCTGAAGTAATGAGTATGTAGTTAAGTAAGTAGGATTAAAACCATAGACGACTTAAGTAGACCATTAGCAGAGAACAACTCACATCCAATACTTAAAATCACTTAATCGTTACATTTATTTAGAAAAAAATAATGCTTTTTCTAAATTAATGTATTATATTTTAAGCAAACTTTTTTGAACAAAATACATTGCATAATTATCTTTAAATTCTAAATATTGTCAAACTCATAATTTTGTTAAATTTAATGAAATTTGGAGCCTAGTTTTTGGTAAAGACTCTAATATTCATAAAAATATTAACTGCATTTGAAAATATAGTATTATTAGTATCGAACCTTTATTAATAGCAATAGATTGTATATAAGGTTGAAATTATGAGGTTATAACAGCGATCAGTGATACCAGATAATAACAGCGATCAGTGATAAAGCAGACTGATGAGCATGTAGGTCTCCGCGATAAAATTAGAAATGACGAGATAACACGTTGAACAAAGGTTACCGATAACGCAGAAAAAACCGCAAAGCTAAAATGGGCAGGGCATGTGGCGAGACAGGATGAGCTTAGGTGGTCACCTAGAATCCTGAAATGGAGGCCTCGGAATAATAATAGAGCCATAGGAAGACCACAAAAAAAGGTGGACGGATGTTACTACCCAATTTTCGGGTCGTGGATGGCAACAGATACCCAAATATAAAAAATATTTAGAAGAGGCAAAATATTCAGCAGTTGAGTAAAATTGGCCAAAAACAAAAAGGAGAAGCAGCAAGCAGCGATATCGGTCGGAGTTACGATAATAAAAGACAATACCGTAATCACAATGGTCGATTCATAAATATATATTTGGGCCACATAATAATACTGTGACCGAAGAATTGGTTTGAATAAATCCTCATTAGTGCAGTTATGTGCAGCATGGATTACTCCATTCCACACGTATCGCGCACCGCCGTACCGTACCGCTCTGAGATATACCCCATCTCGCCATGTTGTATTTGGATCTACTAACGCGTGTGCGCGTCGTATAGGGTCCTCCAGGTTTTGCGCGGCAACTCGTGTCCTGGCGGTAGAAGTAGGCTTCTTGAGCATCATCCAATCCAGGCATCCACAGCTTTCCCTCCATCAATCCAATATCTCGATGACTGAAGCCATTTGGCTGGCTCAACCTTTCTCCTAATTTTAGAGCGGACAATGACAGTCAGGGTATAGAACTTATCCAGTGGTGTTGGCTTTAAGGAACTTGTTAATCTTTTGTTCTGTCATATTTATATTTTAGATTTTTATACTAGAACACAGGGCAATGGAGCTATCAAAATTGTTCGAAGTAAATTTATTTTCATATCTTCCCATTTTTGTTTTTTTTAACAAAAATTTTTATAAATAAATTTATTCTGTTGACAAACTCTGATTTAATTTTCTATCCGAAATTCGTCCTCTCATATTTATTATTCAGCTTTTATCTGATTATATCGTGAAAGTCCTTCGGGAGATTATTGCATACAGGTAAATCAAATAAGAAAGGAGATCAATACATAAAAGAAACTTTTATATTAATTAATATTATATTTATAATACATACACTCTGGTAATATTGGATTATCAATTTCTTAGTGACGCTTAGAGATCACTTTATTTAAATATTGCTATTACGTATAAAAAATATTTATAAAATCGAAAGAGATGTTTGTTAAGCTTCAATTCTAGGGATTGATCTAGATAACTTTTCTGGTATCTTTCTAGTTTTCCGATTATTTCTACATTTGTTTGTATATAGAAGGTTATTTGAACCAAATTACTGTATTCATATTTTAACTATTGAAGTAAAATGAAGCTAGTATATCTCCATTTTTATTATCACGTGAATTTTACCAAAACAAAGACAGTGTGAGATTTTTTTTCACGCTATCTTTGGCAGGAATCGAACCCGGGACTTTCGTTGCGGCCGTCAAAGCTGTTGCCGTTCTGCCACGAAGGTCGTCATGCAAAAATATTATTTATCAATTGATTGATTATTTATCAATTGATTTTGATTACAAGTAATTTAGCTTATTCAAATATTTTTGATTATTTATAACTATGGGTAATCTCTATACAAAATATTTAATTTGAATTAAAATGTAAGATTTTTGAATTTTGTTTTGTTTTATCGGAATGCCATTATTTTACATAGTTGAGGGAAAATGATTTGTTTATAATTGCATTAACAAGGTAAAGCGCGACTTTCTCACAAAATATATCAAAAAAAAAATTATGCACACGTTTTACTCATATTAAAAATTATTATATAGTTCGCTTTCCATAATTAATATTAGACATTCGATACTGCATTACCAAAGCAAATAATTTCATTTTAATTAAAGATAATAAAACTTCTTGAAAAACATATTTATTTTTAATTTGTTTGTTTAATGACGAAAACACCTTTCATTTCCTGATGTTACCGATGATTGTAACAACCTTTCGACGTGGATAAGAAGACCATGATTGAAATATTTTGTTTAACCTCAATTTATCTTACAAAGGGAGGCACGACATAGAAAAATGACTTCGGGATGGGATTTTGCAGGATTAAGGTACCCCCTAAGATTCGTTTATTGTCAAAGGAAGAAAGCGTAATAGCCAGTCAATTTCTAGAAAAAAACCTTTACATTTTAATAGTTATAATCAATTAACAATTAAAGAAAAAACATGACGAAAGAGTTGAACCGGATAACAGTCGGCCAGTGGAATAGAGAAGGTAAGCTATGCGCTCAGCCACGTAGTTATTGAACATAGTGGTTAAAATTTTAATATGTACGCAACGGTTAAAAGTTTGTAGGCGTTTTACTTAAAATTGACTGTATATTGCATATTGACATGACGTTCGGACGGCTTGAGTACAGTGGGTCAGTATTGCATTTGAACGGCCGTAACGTTGAAAGGGTGGAAAAATTTAAATACCTCGGCAGCATACTAAAGGAATCTCTTGACCCAGATGTAGAGATAAAATGCAGAATTGAGGCAGCAAGAGCTACGTTTAATAAAATGAAATCACTCTTCTGCAATGATAACGTAAATTTGAAACTCCACCAGAGAATGATAAAATGCTGTGTGTGGTCTGTTTTATTGTACGGATGTAAAACGTGAACCTTGAAAGTTAACTAAATGAACAGACTGGAAGCATTTGAAACGTGGCTCCATCGCCGAATGCTCAGAGTTCCCTGGACAGATATGGTTACCAATACCAAAGTCCTGAGGCGAGCTTGAGTTGACAGGGAACTGTTATCAACTATCAAGGTTATAGATGTCACATCTGGGTCATATACTGCGTGGGGAAAAGTACCACCTTCTCCAACTGATATTGGAGGGGAAAATTGAGGGACGCGGAGGGCCCAGAAGGAGACAAATGTCCTGGCTGCGAAACGTGAGGGAGTGGACCGGCATCCGAAGTGTGGAGGAGCTGTTTCGAGCTGCGCAGGACAAGGACAGGTTCGCCTAGGTGATCGCCAACGTTGGGGAGACCCGACAGGGCACTTGAAGAAGAAGAAAAAGTATATTGCACTTTCTTACTATGACTATGGACGACTATTAGGGGGTACTAACTAACTAAATAACTAACCACCACCCCGTCTCCCCGAAGGGGTAGCCAGAAAGAATTGATTTCCACACTTTTCTTTCCTGACATATTTCTCTCCCTTCCTCAACATTCATACATCGTGTCATGCACGCGCGTCGATTTCTCTGACTCCTCACATGGCCGACATTCAATATTTGATTTATTTGATCGTGCCACGTTTTCCTCGGTCTTCCTCTATTTCTGGTTCCATTTACATCATTAACTAATAATTTTTTTACCATTCTTTCTTCATTCATTCTTTCCATATGTCCAAACCGTCTTAATGATCCTTTCATTATTTTGTTCATGACACCATCATTCGCACCGCATTCACTTCTTATATTTTCATTCGACACTCTATCATACACAGAGTATCGACACATTCGTCTAAGAGATCTCATTTCTACTGCATTTATTCTACTTTCATCCTTCTTCGCTTCCATACATAAGGGTCGGTAGAAGAACACCATTGTGCACTGCCATTCTAGCTTTTATTTTTTTAGGGGGTACTGCAATCTTGTAAAATCCCACCCGAAGTCAATTTTCTATGTCGTGCCCTTCCCTTGTAAGTATATCTCTAATTTGGTTTCATACTATCGTCTTTTAATTTATCGTTTTAAGACAATGCAACTATGAATCATGGACCGATAGTTTTTAACAAATTTAATATAAATTCCCTATTACTAACAACCAGGAAGCTATTAAACAAAGTAAACCGGGTAATAAATTAGTAAGCGTACCAAAATTGGAGCCGTTAGCCGAAAAATAATTGACGCCACGGTCCGAGGAACGTTGGCTCACAAAATGGCAATGAGAAAGTAAACAAAATGGCCGGCTTATTGCGTCAGCAGAAATGCTTACACCACACCAAGAGATCTTTATTTGCTTCCATTGTTACTTGATACGTTTGCTTTGTATTTAAGCCGAGAGAAAATATATCTTGTCCCTTTTATGTCTACGGATTATCGACATGAAAGTAAATATTACAGTTATTTCTCCCTAATCAACGTATATATTTTATTCATATTTTAACTGTAAAACCAATAAGGTTTTATTGAAAGTAAATAGATATTTACAATTATTTTTTAAGCAAAGACGTCAAATAAAATAAAAATTAATTTATGTCAATTATTGCATAATGAAACACCATTCTTTACAGACCGACACAAGAATACTTATGCCCACCCTTATGTGTGGAAATGAAGCATGGAACTGCAAAATAAGGATGAAAGTATAAGAAATGTAGAAGAAATGAGATCTCTTTGACGAACGTGTAGAAAATATATTTATGATAGAGTATCGAAAGCAAATATCAGAAGTGAATACAGTGCGAATGAAAGTGTTATGAACAAAATAATTAAAGGGTCATTAAGATGGTTTGGACACAAGGAAGAATGAATGAAGACAGAATGGTGAAGGAAGTATATGTTAACGACGTAAACGGAACTGGAAATAGAGGAAGACGGAGGAAAACTTATTTCTGCCTACCAATTCGGGGAGACGAAGTGATGGTTAGTTAGTTAGTTCAACAATATAAAAAATAAAAATAATAAAGTTTTTACAATGGTATCGTATTATTATATAATATATGTTGAACTCTTAAAAAACGAAACAGGAAAAGTGAACCCTGATAATACTTAAAGGGTGAAATATTGTTTTTCTTTTTCTTTCAACGTTTTAATAGCATCGCGATGATGAAATTTATTATTAATGTAGCGTGAGAAGAAAGTATAAAAATTATGCCATTATTCTAGTAAAAGATTTATGATGTATAAAATTACACTCGGCCCGAAAAATCATACTAACGCTGCTACATAGCTCAACTGAGTAATTTTCTTCTATATTCGCCATCACTTTATGTTTTGGATTCATATTTGAATAATTTTTTTTAAAACATTGTATTTCCACAACACTTATTTACACTTTTCAAAAACCTGTTTCGGCCCACAGACGCTCTTTCTCAGTGAACATTTTTTAAAAATAAAATGAGACATAATCGTTACTTATATACCAAATACAAAATATAAAAGGGAGAAATTATTAAGTGTAGGAGTATTGTTAATTGTTATTTAGTTAGAATTATGGGACAACCGAAAAAAAATTGGATTTAAAGATGTCTCTCCAATGATAACTTTTCAGAATTTACCAATCATCTTAATGAAAAAGATCATTCGTAATATAACAGCGTTGAAATTTCCTAAGTTAATAATAGAAAAATTACTTTAAATAACCTTGAAGTTTTAATGTCATAAAAAGATGATTTGCGAATTCAGAAAAGTTGTGATATTATTGGAGAGACAACTTCATGTCCAATAATTGATTTGTTACATTTGTCCCATAATTCTAAATAAATAACAATTAATCCTACCCCTAGACTAAATACTTTCCTCCCCTCCCCTTTACGTTTTTCATTTTGTATTATATGTAAGTAACAATTTTGTCTGTAAAGAACGTCTGTGTCCCGAAACATGTTTCTGGGAAGTGAAAATAACTATTGTGAAAATACAATATTTTTAATAAGCTATTCAAATTTGTTCTTTTCGATAATTATTTTGTGGTTAAATAATATATTTCTTAAATACATCTATGCCCAATAATTTTTTGGTGTAGTTTATAAATTTCACAAGTTGACAGTTGTTTCTGTTCAATATGAAAGGAACATTAATTATATTAAAATTGATGATTTCATTAATAACCGAAGATTGGCGTTAATAACTCGTTATAAAAAGACCTGAGTATTTTAATAATAAAGGTAAAATATATTGAATCATAAAAGAAAAATACGAAACACTTCGCGTTTTCCAAATTTATAATATAAATATAAGTGTCTCTATATCATCTATCGTATATTCATCATCATGGGTTGTAGATTTACATTTAAATAACTTTTGAAAAGCATTGTATTTTCACAACACTTTTTTATACTTTACACAAACATATATTTCGGAACGCAGACCCCTACTTTAATGTAAAAGTTTCATAATTTTATTTTTTATGTACCAAAAAAAATTTCTACACAAAAAAAGGTGTCTGCGGTCCGAAATATGTTTGTGAAACGTGGGAAAAGGTGTCGTGAAAATACGAAAATTTTCAAATTTTATTCAAACAATTAAAAGTAGTAAAATTTATGAAATATTGAAAATGAAATTTCTGAACAACAAGCAAAGAAAATGTTACTAAAATAAACTAAAAATATCCAGAATCAAATGAAAATGTAATAAACATGCTTTTAGGGGTAAAAGATTCCCCGTAAGGGAGCAGAAACTATAACATTGACTCAGAGACACCTAGAAAAGTATTTTTACGTCGAATTCAAGGTGTCTTTATATATGTGTGGTAATATTAGGCAGAAGGCAGAATAGATATGTAAATGTATGTCAGAACATACTGAGAACTACGTATACATTCATGAATTTTAATTAGTAACAAAGTGTTTTTTTACCTGGTATTTTTGTTATGAAAAACAATTGAAACCAATACTCAAATCAATTTACATTCCTTTTATTTTAATGTAATTCAATCAAATTTCATTTTTACTTATGAGTATGAATTCAAGTATAATAGAAATATTTATTTAGCATGTAATAATGTAGCAAATTTACTTGTCGCAAAGCAACCCTTAAAAGCACTTCTCTCCATTAGCACAGATACGTTATGGTAATGGAAGGCTTTAACGTTACCGTAACGCTTTGCTTAATGTAAATAAATCCAAACGAAGATTACAATGAGTTTTCTACCCAAGCTTTCCAAGCTCTGTTTTTTTATTATTGTTATTATTATTATCCTGTTCAATCGCTATTTACATCATTATAACGCAAGCCAAATCAATGTAAAGGGTAAAGCTATCATATTGATTCCCATGACATGTAATAGGTAGCTATTCTATCGCCTTTATATTGCCACGTTATACACCATACAAAAGACAGTGTGATAATCACACTGCCATTGCCGGGAATCAAACCTGGGACCTTCGGGTAGCAGTCAAAGCAATTACCACACGGCCACGAAAAATAAACATTTTAAAATTGAAAATAATAATTTTAATGTCCTATATCAAAGCATTATAGGTCAAATATGTTGAATTTTAAAATAAAATAAATTATTAATACCTATAACTTTGATATTTTCAATTATTATATTCGTAGGAAGACACTGAGGACGATAGCAGGCAAGACACTGAGAGATCTCGTGAGGAGCACCAGAATAAAAAGATATGTGAGGTTGAGGATGTTATAAGATGGAGCAGACAGCGGAAAAGGGATTGGTATGGCCATGTTCAAAGAATGGACACCAACAGACTCCCCTATATTGCACTACATAATCAGCCTCATGGGACTTGTCCTCGTAGAAGACCTCCTAAAAGATGAAAGGACAGCTGGGAGTATACCTTACTGGAGTAGCAACACTCTGGAGAACAGACTACAAAATATGTGACAAAGGTCAAAGACAATGGTCACCAGGCTGACGGCTCTTATAATAAATTCTATAAGGCCTTTGATACCGTCAACCATGATTTACTTCTGGCTAAGCTATCGAATATTGTTTTCTCTTCTAAGTTAGTTACATTTTTTTATCAGCTACCTGAGGGAGAGGAAACAGTTTGCCTCGTTCGGTATATTTCAATCTGCACTTTTTCCCGTATATTCCAGAGTGCTACAGGGCTCAAACCTTGGTCCACTCCTCTTCACCATCTTCATTAATGATATCGCAAGGGTTATAAAATTTTCGCGATTTCTATTATTTGCAGATGATCTAAAATTATTATTTGAGATAAAGAGCCATGAATATTGCATCTGTCTCTAGTCAGATCTAAATAATATCGTCCGCTGGAGTAAAACCAATCAAATTAATTTCAATATCTCTAAATGCGTAATTTTGTATTTTATGAGAGCATTGCGTACTATTTTTTACAGATGCACAATGGATAACCAGCAACTTAAGCGTGTTTCAACGATAAAGGATCTTGGAATTGTTAATGAAAGTAGATAAGTAGAGTAAGAAGGTATTACAAAATTATGAAAGGATCGTTGCGTTGGTTCGTACATATGGAGCGCATGGATGGAGAAAGAATGGTTAAGAAAGTATGCGTTAACGATGTAAATGTAGTACGGACTCGAGGTTTATTATATTAATAAAATTTTAAGGGTTGGTCATGTAAGAAGTCGGAAGAATCGTGCGTGTATGTCTTGTTGTATGTGTGTTGAGGAATCTAGAGAGGTATATCAGGATAGAGTAGTGTGGTGGTCCATTCTTTCTGCCTACCCCTGCAGGGAAACGACGTTATGGTTTGTTGTTGTAATAGCCCAGCGAAGAGTATTACAAAATAATAAATTTTATTTTATTTCAAGTACTCACACCACTGACTTAAAACAATGTTAAAATAAATTATTTTTTTGCTGTCTCCTATGTGATTTAAAAAGCTTATTATTATGAATAATAAATCTTATTGTGACCAGGCTTGAACGAAAGTCCAATGGAAAAGACACCAAGCGTACTGTCCTAACTATACCCGGTTAATAAGCTAATAAAAATATTAAATAGTACAAACGTAATTTTTTTTAATACAACAGGTCG
Source organism: Lepidostoma basale (assembly GCA_022606425.2). NCBI lineage: Eukaryota > Metazoa > Arthropoda > Insecta > Trichoptera > Lepidostomatidae > Lepidostoma > Lepidostoma basale. The sequence continues at coordinate 36,322 of JAHDVF020001261.1, forward strand.
TTTGAACCTAATTACTGTAAACAATTTGTTTTTAGGTATTATATTGATTCTCATGACATGCGATTGATAGCTAATCAATTGCTTTTTTTATTGTCACGTGAATTCTACACCAGACAAAATACAATGTGACAATCACACTGCCATCGCCTTGATTGAACCTGAAACCTTCGGTATGACGGTCAGAGTTTTTACCACTCGACAATAAAGGTCATCGTTTTTATGAAATGAACAGCTTTTTAACATCTTGGTTTATTTTTTTCGACGCGATTTGAAGATATTATATCTTCAACAACGGAGGAACAATAAAGAAGTAAAGCAAGAAGAGGAAAAATTGGTTTAATGGATGAAATTTATACTTTCCACACCTGAATAAAAAAAATAAAACATTAATAGTCACCTTTTTTTAAAATACATTAATCTAAATTTTGATAATTGGGATAGGATGAATGTATTTTCATTTCGACATTTTTTTGTTTCCTTCGAAGTAAGTCTCATATTTAAAGAAATTTCACACATTTCCGGTCCGTTTTTAGAAAATTCAAAATAGCTTTTTGAGAATAAATTGAATATGTGACTCACGTAGGGTGGAGACACCTTACAAGGCAGGTAGGCGTGAGAACCTAACTGCGCAGTGATGTTGGTAGCCGTGCTGGGGTCAAACACCGGCCCAGATTGTTCCGTTGCCTTTGTATTGAATTTCTTTGCTGGAGCTGCTTCCCCACCTGAGAGGGCTGGAAAAAAAGACATGTTTTATATTACAAATAATATTAAAACCAATTAACCATCTTGCCATCTCTCCAAAGGGGTTGACAGCCACACTGTTATTTCGTGACATACTTCTCTCGATTCCTCAACATTCATGCATCATGTCATGCACGCAATCTTTAACAATCGTTAACCAACACTTTATTTATCATTCTTTCTTCTTTAAATTTTTCCACGTGTCTAAACCTGATAAATATTAATGATCTGATCATTGTTTTGTTCACAACTCGCACCACATTCTCTCATTTTATTGCTTTTCATACTTTATCATTTAAAGGTTTAACCCACGTTATTCTAAAAGATCTCATTTCTATCGCATTTATTTTACTCTCGTCCTTATTTTGACATATTACCTGTACAACCAATACAAGTACCAATGGAACAATAACATCATTGTGCTTCTTAGATTTTTTTGGATAGGAATTTGTTAGCAATGACAACTTTAAGTTCACCATTCACTTGGTTGCCCGCCTCACACTTCTTTCAATATCTCTCTCCATTCGCCAAGGCTCTAGAGGTATATTAGTATAGAGAGATATGTAGATTATAGAGTTACTCTGCATACTAAACGGGATTACCTGACTAGCTTGATCAACTCTGTACTTGAAAAGAATACGAAAAACTTTGTTATTGTTTTACTCGTATGTATCTTTATGTGTTAATAAAGCAACCTAATTGGCAATATGGTCGATTCTGTCCTATCAGAGGCCGCCATGTTCATTCCGTCCCGCCCGGCCCGTCGCCTTCTCCAGCGGGCAATAGGAGTGTCAAGTAAAAAACAAATGCAGATGTTAAAGTGACAGTTGTTAAACACAGACACTTTTAAAGCATGAATATAACCAGTTAAACGTTCTCTTTCCATTAAAATTTAAATAAAGCGATTGTTAGCTGATCCATTACCATTGATCGTCAATACAGCTACAACAAAAAAGACTTAAGGTAGTCTGGTAACTTGGGCCGATTTTCATGTCTTTTTTGGAGGGCGTTTTTTTGTAGGAAAATAAAAATGAATCGTTTTGGAAATTGAGGATGTTTTTATTTACATATTAAAGATACAAAAAATATATATTTTGAAAAAAATTAATAGTTTATTATTATTATTATTATTAATCGAAGTTGGCACCTCGAAAAAAAGCGCGTGGGTGGCCCGGGTGATTGTGGCTTTTGATGTTATCTGAAATCAAAAATTCTTAAAAATTCTTAATCTAAAGACATGTCATTCTCGTCGAAACTACCAAGACTTTTTTTCACCCCTAACTTTTTATTTTACAACCCCTTCTTTGCTGACTTTTTTTTTCAAAGTCCGCCATTTTGTTATTTATCCATGAAATTTAACTTCTGTAGTTCCGACCAGAATGACATGTCTTTAGATTAAGAATTTTTAAGAATTATTGATTTCAGATAACATCAAGAGCCGAAATCACCCGGGCCACCCACGCGCTTTTTTTTCGAGGTGCCAACTTCGATTAATAATAATAATAATAAAAAACTATTAAATTTTTTTTAATTTTTTTTTTGTATCTTGAATATGTAAATAAAAACATCATTAATTTCCAAAACGATTAATTTTTATTTCCCGACAAAAAAACGCCCTCCAAAAAAGACATGAAAATCAGCTTAAGTCACCTGACTACTACCTTAAAGCGCAAACCTTAAGTAATTTACTCCATCTAATCGTTGATCTTTATCCCTAAACTATACCATTGTGGCTATGGAAGATAATATGCATTTGTGCGCATTTATATTCCACGGACATAATATTATAGAAACTCAAAAGTGGAGTTTTCTTTATTAGAAAAAAAAAACAAGTTGATTACACAGTGGAAAAATCATGACAAAAAGTCACCCTTATGCCTCAATTAAAATTGGAATACCAGAATTCACTTTTCACTTTTTAATGGATTCGTTTTTTGGCTTGAAAACTTCGCCTTTAACGGTTGTTTAAAATCGCATTTGAATTAAATGTTTCCTATTGCTAATTGATAACCAAGCATTGATGCCACACCAAAGCGAAATTTCCATAAAATATAATAAAACTTCTAGAAATGTACCTGTTACATTCTAGGTTTCACGTACATTATATTTATTTTATAACAATAATATGTGAATTGAACAAAAATGGATAGTGCCTTAACTAGCAAAACATGTAGTTCCCATAAAATATTTTAAAACTTGAATATAGCAGATGTTTTCATTTATTTATTGTTTTTATAACAATGATGTAAAACTCTTTATGAAATAAATTATGCGAATAAAAACGTCTGTTTTCTAGAAGTTTTTTGATACTGTATGTAAATGATATGTTTTGCATGTCAACGGCATTATCAAATGAGTTGAGATTTCAAATTTCTAGTTTTATATCATTGTTCAGGAACCCAGTAACTTATTTTTAAACTAATATTGAAGACATTATGGCAAAAGATTAAAGAACAATTTTTGTTTTAATTTTGCTTTTTTATATATAAAATTAATTGTATATATTAATCAAATAACATACATATTATACTATGAAAATAACGAATACGATCGATCCACTGTATATACTCGTATAGTCCTGAAAAAGCTTGATGGACAGGAAGTTTATTATTAATTTTCTTTTTAGGTTGTACTTGGATCCTACCTTATATTAAATCCGTTAATATCTTAACATTTTAACCCATTTACTTTCCCACTGGATTTCGCCACCAAAACAATATTCCACAAAACTTGATAAAAAACAATCCTCTAAATTTATTAGCTTCCTTTTCACTCTCGATGACTGTTATTAAACTTACTACTTATCGTTGCCTGTCTCCTTCAGATGTTTATCTTATGGGGTCATGGGGCATTATTCATTTACGAAGAAAGTCATTTCATCTCAAATTACGTTGATGTTACATTTACTTTATGATGGTTTAATTTAAAAAAATAAACACTAAATTTAAAATAGGGGTTACGCCGCCCTGTCGCTCGAAAAATGTGTATGTATAAATATATTTTGACGTAGCTATTAAATATATATAATATTTTTCATTTTGATCACATCTATCAAGGGTTTATGAATAATTCGAATTAAAAACGAATAGTACCCAAAAAAATGACGGATATAAGCAGGACCCGCTTTTTAAAATTCTTGCTGATCTTGAATTATGGATTATGGATACAAGATTATATATAATTTAAAGTATTTTCATACAGTTTTTTATTAAGTAATTTATCGATCATATTAGGTCCTTACATATGAAATCGTTTTGCCGTACTGGCAACTTTGATCTCAAATATCTTCTCTTTGGTTAGGAATTCCAAATTCAAATTTATACAGCTATTTACTCAAGTATTTGTGTTTCGAAAATTATAATTCATTTGTTTTTTCCTCAATTGTTTTTTTTCTTTGCGTCACTCAGTTTACAAAACGGAAAACTTGAAATATCGCGTTATTTACGAGTACGAGTTCCACCGTGGCACCAGTGCTGCAGAAACGGCTCGAAGGATTAATGATGTGTATGGCGACGGTGCCGCAAAAGAAAACACAGTGCGTTTTTGGTTCCAACGTTTTCGTTCTGGAAATTTCGACCTGCAGAACAAGCCCCGTGGACGGCCGGAGACCAAAGTTGATAATGAAGAATTGAAGGCTATTGCGGAAGCCGATCCATCGCAAACCACGTCCGAGTTAGCTGCAGGCTGCGGTGTTAGTGATAAAACTGTTTTAATCCACTTGAAGCAAATTGGGAAGGTGAAAAAGCTTGAAAGGTAGGTACCTCACGAATTGAGTGAAGCAAATCAACAAACGCGCGTTGACTGTTGCGTTGCATTACTCAACCGGCACAATAATGAAGGGATTTTGAATCGAATCATTACCTGTGATGAAAAGTGGATCCTGTATGATAATCGGAAGCGCTCATCGCAATGGCTGAACCCTGCCGAACCAGCCAAACCATGCCCCAAGCGAAAATTGACTCCAAAAAAGTTACTTGTGAGCGTTTGGTGGACTAGTGCTGGTGTCGTTCACTACAGCTTTCTTAAATCTGGCCAGACGATTACGGCAGATGTCTTTTGTCAGCAACTGCAAACCATGATGGAAAAGCTAGCTGCTAAACAACCGAGGCTGGTTAATCGCTCTAGGCCACTGCTGCTTCATGATAACGCTAGACCACACACTGCACAACAGACGGCTACCAAATTAGAAGAGCTTCAATTGGAATGTCTAAGACATCCACCGTACTCTCCGGACCTTGCCCCAACAGATTACTATTTTTTTCGAAATTTGGATAACTTCTTGCAAGGGAAAAAATTCAACTCCGATGGGGCAGTCCAAACCGACTTCAAAGATTTTATTGATTCCCGTCCGAATGTTTTTTTAGTAAAGGGATCGATGAACTACCTATGAGATGGCAAAAGTGCATAGATAGCAATGGTACATACTTTGATTAAATAAATATATTATATTAAAAAAAAATCAACTTTATGTTCCTCCCATACAAAACGCCAATTTCATATGTAAGGACCTAATATTACCATCAATTCTTCATTTGGTGCTTTTAATTTTATTGATTTGAATTAACGTTCATATGCTTCTACAGTTAAGGGAGTGTTGACGAGTATGTGGATCATAGAATGGTATGTAGAGATTTTGTGTATGTGTTTATTAGTGTCCATTCCAATAGTAATATCAGGAAAGTTTATTTTGTCATTTGTTTCGTTTTCTACTGTAAATTTAATGACTTTGTTGTAATTACTGTACTCGTATACATAGAATCATGAATATATTTGAAATATGTTAACTTACTACCATAAGTATTCATTGTTAATTGTAAAAATATGTTTTTCTAAGAAAACGCTCTATTTTAATCTACTTTAAGTACTTTAGTTTTTGTACAACGTCAATTAGAAGTCTTTAAATGTATAAGCATGGTTAATTAGTCTTAAATGTGTTAATTGATTCCAAGAAATGCCTTACAGTATTTTGTAACTTTCACCTCCTCGTCACTATTGTAAACTATTTCAATTGCCGTAATGACCATATTATGTCACTAACTCGGGTATATAAACGATCCCCCGCTTGATTCTCACCACATTTGATAATCTCTTAGAAGGGCGAAACATATCATTCCATCTAAAACTTAACAAAAATCCTAGAAGACAGGCGTTTTCATTTGTATTAATTATACATATTTTTATTTTATTGATTTAGTATTAAAATATGATACATGTCTTTAATATATACCATTTTTAATGCGACTTATAGGATATAATACGACAGATAAAACATAATTATAATAAAATACACAAAGAAGAAATTTTAACAAAAAAAACTTTAAAATGTAACCGGACGTACACTGCATATTAGTTGCCGAGCTTGTGAATATTTTCAGAGTCGTCCATGACTTAGGGCAAGTTATTAAAAACTTTCAACCTTTGTAAAAAATATTTATTTTCGGATCTCCTTGAAAATTCTATATTGATTCTAAAATTTGTATTGTTAATCTTTGGTTACCCACTTATTTCATAGTTAGACTATCGTAGAAGATCATCCCTCTATTTCTACACAAACAAAATAACCTTCAATCTGCGATTCCTGGACCGGACATGAGGTCTACCAGAATGGCCACGATGCCCTCTGACTCTTTTGAGCAGCTTTTTTTCAATTTGCTGGCTCTTGTATTCTCCTGTTGGGCTCCTGTTGGCTATTGATCGTTGAGAATCTGTATAGTCAGGGAATTGCAGCGCGATTGGGCCAATCACAATATTTAATAGTTGCATCATTGGCTTCAATATTAGATGCAATCTCAGCCATTTTTGCGCCACTGTAATGCACTTTTGGAGCTATAAACCGAATTGCACCGTTTATACTTTCATTTGTATTCTGAGCGTATCTTTCTAAACAGCATTCTAAGAAATTGGCTTCAGTTAATCTATCATACGAGTTCAAATCTTTTTGGACGACAGGAATATAATATTTATGCTTATAAGACAGACTACCTCATATTGCTTGAAGAAGCAGTGTGACATTTGGAGCAAAACCCAATGGAGTAAACGTAACAAATTATTCTTCAACGTCTCCGAGTGCTTTGCTATGTTATTTATGCAGGCATCAAAAACATTTCGCTATTTTATGGATGGGATACAACTTGAAAGAGCTCCAGAGTTCTCGATTTTCTGTTCGATGCTCAGTTATCGTTCAATCTTTACATAGTTGCTCGATGCAATAGTTCCATTAAACTGCTTGGATTTTATTTTTATAAATGCCAAGATATTTTCGAACACAGGTACTATGGGTATTATATAATTCTCTGTTAAGAAGTCAGGTTGAATATAGTTCCATTATTTGGTCACCGCATGATATCCGATATTCTCTGATGGTAGAGCGAGTGTAGATTTTTTTGCGCTTTCTTCACTTCAGGGAATAAGGTTATTACCCATGGCTCTTTCCGACTGAATTCTTGCTAGATAAGCTTAGCTACCAATCATTAGAGAGAAGGAGAAATATCCACTTAGGAGTTCACTTCTCTCAGCTGATTGGTGGGCGAATACATAACTCGGATGTCCTGAGTGGTGTAGTTTTTTTGTCCCTGATAATTCTTCAAAAAGAGCACAGAACTAACCTTCTAATGGTTATGCCTGTAAGTAAAACAATATCATTGCTTAATTTAGTCGCTTTGGAGGTCGACATATTTCATGATAGTGTGAGTTGCCTCAGAGATGCAATATCAATGTGACGATTCTTTCTAATTCTTACTCTTTTGGTTTTTTATTTTTATGTTTCTCTTATAATTTCTTATTGTGTTATTGCAAATGATCTGGAATTACATGTCTATAATGTTTGTGATTTTTAGTCAAATAAATGAAAATTAAAAATTAAAAATGGCTTTCTGAATCATGCCCGACCGAACGCTACCTGAGTTTCGGGGTCGACTCTCTGCCGCCCTTGCTTCTGAAGTCATTTGAATTTTGAAATGGTTGAATGCTTAAAGTATTCTTTAAAGTATAAATAATTTATCTAGTTAAAAAAAAATTTTTTTTTTATCTCAGGGGGGTGTTACTCCTATATATTATTAATGTACAATAATATGTACAAATTTATTACCAAACAATGTTTTTTATCAACGTATAACAACAACAAAAAATATAGTAAATTAAAAATTATCTTTTATAGATGTAAATGGAAAATTATTAGAAAAAATTATTCGTTTTTAGTTCTATTATATAAGTTAAGATAATATCAATGTATTTATTGTGTGTGCACTTTTGCTTAACAACTCTCACCCTACAGCCACATCTTAGTAGGTTACCCATGGTTGATTGAATATTTAGGTTTTCGGTTATGCTCGTATATTGTGGGGTTCCATTTGAAGATAACAAAACATTGCTTATTCAAGATCCTAAGAATTATTCATTTATTTTTTTTCGTATTCATAGGTTGAATAATTTAATTTAAAGAAAATATAGTAAATATTCAAAATGTACTAGAATTTTAATAGTAAGTGTCTTGAATTAAGAAAAAAATAATATCAATTCCCCTAAATCTGAAATGATTTGTGTAAGTATTGTACAAATAAAAGTCACATTTTATAATCCGTAAGTAGTTGGTCTCCATTATGCTTTTGAATAAGAATCACTTGAATGTACGGATTTAATAATGCGATATTTTATGTACCAAACACCAAAATCTACAACAATTGGCTTTTTCGAGTACCCTGTGATAGGTTATTGTTTCCCTACTGTTTCGAATGTGCCACTGACTCACGTGATAAGTTATTATTGTTTTTTTCTAGGTTAAACAGTTATCACAAAATATTAATAAACTACCTGTACCCAACCAAGCGTTGATGTGGCTGAGTTTGGTTAAATTGGAAATGACTCAAATGGTATTTCAATGTTTCCAACCCGAAACCACCGACTCACCCATGGCCACTCATTATCACCGTCACTTGATCCAGGATCTCGGCCCCTGTCCAAAGCCACCCCCGACCCCATACACTTCCTCCCTATCCGGGTAGTCAGGTCCGAATGTCGGACCCGACCCACCACATACTCCAACATACCTTATCCTCTCCTCCTCTCATAATTTAACTAAATATAATATCAACATCCAAGTAAGAAGTTTCTAACATGTGGAGGAAGAATAACTTCCGGGCTGGAACTTCCGAGAAGATGTTATACAAAGTAAAAACTCGCGCGTATCGAATCCAACGTTGTGTCAAAATTTCAACAACAACAAATTTCAAAGCATTTGGTCAATTACTTTCGGATATTTAAGATTAATAATAAACGAACATTTATCATTTTATTTATATAAAAAGATTTAAAAAATACGTGCGTATTCGAATGCAACGTTGTGTCAAAATATAAAAGTAATCGGTAAATATGTTTTTTCATAGCAATTATTTTTTTTAAAGAAGCGTATATACAAACACGCTATTCGAATGCAAATTTTGTCAAAATTTCAATGCAATCATTAAATACCAAAATTTTTAATTATCGTTTTTTTCTAAAAAAAATTGAAGAAGAAGAGAACCATGGCTATAACCTTCACGAAAGTAATAAATTGACAAATGTATATCGTAATCGGATAAAAGGTATGGCAGTGCATAAAATAGAACAAATAAACAAAAACATTGATTTTTATGTATTCAGTAGATTTGAAATGTTTAATGTAATCATTTAAACAATCGATAATTTCTGTTGAGTCTTTCGAAGCATAATTTTAAGTGTATAAGTACATTGTTCCTTTATTTTTTAATCAAAATTGTGGATACCATTATTATGAAGAATTGCCAACGACAATAAAATAAAAGGTACACAACGAATATATTAGGTCGATTCGTAAATAACTTCCGATTTTTAATTTTACTTTTATTTTGATTTAAAAATTATAAAAAAGTATACGTTTTTATGTATTCACAATTGTTAGATATAACCTTTCCCCATCTAATCGGGAACTTAACAATTACAAAATTTGTCAGGTTTGGACTGAAAGAAAGTATCAAAGGTCTGATTGACTTGCTCATCATTCATGAAAGTTTTTCCATCAAAACAATTTTGTCAGGAACAGAAAAGGTAATAGTCCATAAAAACAAGATCTGGGAAGTATGGTGGATGTGACAAAGCATACTAGTTGAAATCCAAAAAAATAATTTGAATCACTTTTGCCTGTATAGTCTGACAGGATACACATACATATGACAGATATGACAGGATGAGTAACAAGATAATTCTTTTTTGGTTTCTCATAACATATTTGCGGCTGCTGAATGTATGTATTGGCAGTAATCATTTCGTTGCGCTTCATCAGCTCATAGTGGATTATTACTAAACGTTTTCTTGCCATGAATATTGACTTCTGGGGTCCGATGAGGGTAGTTGATCCATATCCAACCATTGTCTTTTGCAGCCATCATTTTCATAGATAGTCCACTTTTAATTGTCTGTTGTCCTGTTCAAAAAAGGTTCGATTTTATGCCGTGAGATGAAACTTGTGGTAATAGACATTCGGTCTGCCTTATTTCGGTCACTTCGGTTATGAGGTACCAACATTCCAAACTTGCTGACTTTCCCAAAATTTTCTAGGCGGCGATTAACTGTATATTGTGACGTATTGAGTCTCTTTGCCAATCTTCTAGTCATTTCACGAGAATTTGGTTCCAATATCGCATTTAAAATGTCGAAATTGATGTCGGAAGGGCAACCCACCCTTACTTAGTTCATATTTCAAAGACTCGTCACCGATCGAAATTTCTCAAACCAATTTCTAACTCCCCGATCGGTAATCAGACTTTCACAGTATATACTGCATATCTTTACAGCCGTCGCTATCGCACCAGTGCCAAGGGTTTGAAATAACACCCCAGTAATGTCCACCACACTAAATAATTGTTGAATGATTGAAAGGCCACAAATAATATATCAAATAATATATCTAGTGAAAACAAAAATCCTCGTGTCGGGAGACTCTCTGCGAATAAATCCAAACAATTAGAAACGTCTACCTGATCGGAAGTTATTTATGACTCAACCTAATAAGTAACAGGGAGTGCCATATTTTTGATTGTCAAAGCTTATCAATTATATATCAGACTTCTTCTGTTTTTCACAGTTGCTTAGTTTGTCAAAATAAAAGCATGAGCTGGGTTTCATGTCTGGGTTTTCTTTTAAAATCTTAAGATGTTTTTACACTACACAAAATATTTTCTGACCTGGTTTGATGTCCGCAAATAATGAGAAGTTTGACTCGGAAGGCCCTCGGTAAATTTGTGCACACAGTTTCTAGAGGTGTACAACGTGGGCAGTTGCTAAAAAACCTCTTCTATCTTGTATATATTTTATTGTTGTACCTTAAATTGCAGCCCTTCTCTAGTAATGTCATGATAGCTAAAAATGCTGATAGTCAAAGAGAAACTGCTTTGAGAAACTGTTTCTATCATTGGGATATTTGCAGTGAATTTCCCGGACTTGTTTATTTTATTTAAGGAAAAAGCTGCTGGGCTTGGATATTTTTTTAAATGGAAATTAATCTTATATACCTTTTTTTCAATTGGGCATTAGTAATCTCTTCCAAAAATGTGATAGCATACCTTATGGAGCAGAAGATTATCTACGATGTAATGTTAATAACTCAAAATAGACAAATTAATTAATACGACAAAATATTATTTTTTGTTTCAAAAGTAATCCGTTTTCGAAATCGTCAAAATAATAAAATAAAATAAATTTGTTACGACGCAACGCAAATTTCGAAACAATTTGTTGATGACTATGTAAAGGCGTATCAGGAAGCTTGTGTGGGAGGAGCTTGTGTTGATATTTAAAAAAAAAACCATTAAAATGACAGGAATAGTAAAACAAAGCATATAATTAAAATTTCTCTCTCTGTTTTAATAACACAAGGAGAAAACTCTACCATGTTAAATATGAAACCTAATTATCCTTTCTCGTGCAGGGAAATAGTTTTATAATTCAGGGATTTTAGCACTTTCCCTAAACAATTCTTTCTGTAAATTTAAATAACAATTTTGAAATGGCCTCTGTTTAGCTCGTGAGAAAATGTGTTAGAACCAAGTGTCAAGAATGTGTGGGAAAACCCTTGTGAAAAATGTGAATTCAACCCTTATTACGTTGGGTCAGACAGCAACATTTAATTTATCTCTCGATGAGGTTATAAGTAGGTACAAACATTTCTAAATTAGAGCATGGTGAATGTTATGAAATCTTGCTTAGATGAAAACAGGGTTTGCGCGGTGTGAACTTTTCAGAATATATGTTTATATTAGCTATACATAAACTATATTTGTGTTTTTATTAAACATTGTAATACAATTTAAATGTATAGCTTTGAATCGTATTACAATGTATTAAATTATTTTATGACTATCTATCTATTATATAACTAAGCAAGAATAAATTAATAATTGTTATGAAAAAAAAAAGAATGAAAAGTTCAAATATAAACAAAATAAACCGGGTGGTGGTCAAGGGGGGTGAACTCTACGTTCACAATCTAGGGTTCAAGCCTGGGCATGACGCGATTTATTCTTCATGATATATTTCTTAACTAACTAGCTAACTAACTAACCATCACGCCGTCTCCCCGAAGGGGTAGGCAGAAAGAATGGACTGCCACACCTTTCTTTCCTGACATATTTCTCTCCATTCCTCAACATTCATACATCGTGTCATGCACGCGCGTCGATTTCTCTGACTCCTCACATGGCCGACATTCAATATTTGATTTATTTGATCGTGCCACGTTTTCCTCGGTCTTCCTCTATTTCTGGTTCCATTTACATCATTAACATATACATTTATTTACCATTCTTTCTTCATTCATTCTTTCCATATGTCCAAACCATCTTAATGATACATTCATTATTTTGTTCATGACACCATCATTCGCACCGCATTCACTTCTTATATTTTCATTCGACACTCTATCATACACAGAGTATCCACACATTCGTCTAAGAGATCTCATTTCTACTGCATTTACTCTTCTTTTTTCCTTCTTTTGCCAGTTCCATGCTTCGCTTCCATACATAAGGGTCGGTCGAAGAACATCATTGTTGTATATCATTATTATATATCAGAGAGGTAAGTATTTTTTCATGTATTGAATAATGATGAAATCGAAATAAAATATATAAAAAATACAACTTTGTATTTAACCACGGTATGGTTTGTATAATTGATGCCTCAATTATAATAACCATTACGTGGTTAAATACAAAGTTTATTTATGTATTTTATAGTTTTAAAATGTCTAACTGCAAAGTGAGCGTTCATATAAAAAATTGAATTGAAATTGTTTATCACACTTAAAATTACCTTTATTTATCCATCATGGTATATAAAAATAAAATTCATATTAGTTTCAAAAATACATTTTTGTATTTCGTAGGAAGCAATTATTTTGTGATGCGGCATTATTAAAAATAAATTTAAAATATTTTTCTATTTGTTTGTTAGCACTGTTAGAAGAAGAAGAATTATTCACACTAACTGTATTTGTGCTCTTTAAAAAAGTATATTTTTAACGTTAGTAAAATAATTATTCTGCTTTTTTTACAAAAATCATAAAAATGCTTTTTTCGCTTATGGTACAATTACCTCCTCTTATTTTTTAATAATATTTTTTCTTATTACTAAAACCAAGATAATTTCATAATTAAGATATTAAGTTGATTAATATTTTACCTTTTATAAAGTCGGAGAGAAGGAACGCCCAAGTAATTAGAATTAATGGACTGATTTTCATGATGCTAAATGACGTATTCTTCATTTTGAATCTGAAACATAAGCGATTAATTTTAAAACAATTTCCTTTATTTTTTTATCAAATATCTATGATTATATAAACTTAAAGCTTTATAAATTAGATAAGCTACTTGCATCAGTAATTCTATTGCTATAGTTGGGAAGTAACAGATTTACGAAAATGTGATTTAAAAGGTAGATACATGTTTAAAGCGTTATGTTTAATTAAATAACTACATATCCATTTATTTAAAAATACTTGTTTAAACTAAATTTTTTAAAATTGACATGTAAAAAGTATGTTTATAATAAAATCTTACCGATATGACAATCCACTAAATATATTCTCTTCAGCTTATAACTATCATAATATATTATATTATTACACACAACACAAGTTTTTTTACGTTCAATACTTTAACATTAGAGACAGATAAATAACAAAGCACACACTTTATTTAAACTTGCGATAATCTGAGAATACCTAATTCCAGAAGTTTTCATCTATAGTAGACATTTTCTACTATAACTGAAGCACTTAAAGATGTCGACTTATAATTATTAAAACAAAACGTTTATTTAACTGAATTAAAACACAATATCACTAGATCCAGTTCGGTAAAACGTAGCACGACGCAGAAACCGGTACTTTCACGCACAGGAGACGTATCACGTGACCGGATATCGCGTTATAGGCGGCCGACGCTCGAGCAAAGACTAGCGTCGGGACCCCCGTTACGCCCGCCCACCCTGTTCGTGGATCCGCGCAGTGCGTGGTAGAAACCTTCATACAGACTGTCCCGATAAAATTGATTGACCAAGTTTTCTTAATATTTTTTTTGTACTTTCGGGCATTTTAAGCGATCGTTCGTTTAATGCTGGAATGCTTGATTACATTTTGCGAATCAAAAACACAACAACTTTAATTGTTTAAAGATAATCTAATGATATTACTGAAATCTCTTGACGGAAGTTCATTTTGAATAATAATTATATAAAACGATGCTTTTCAGTAACTACTTCCGCGTTTCAGACCAGTCTGTCGATTCCAGCTAGCCTGGCGAAACCAGTCGCTGTCGAAATAAAGACGAAAGTGGAAGTAGTAATTAAAAACTTTATGTTTTTAACTGATTTTTGAAATGGGAGATTTGGGTTGAGGGTGAATAATTCACTTTTTTTTGTAAAGGTACAAAAAAAATATATACGAGTAAAAATCAGTGTAACAAACGTCACACACGAATTCGCAAATATATGTCATTGTTTTAATTTATAAAAAAATTCGTCACAATGGAATTCCACCGTGAAAACGCCTTAGGTTTTTCTTATTTATTATTTTTATTTAGTTTCGGAAACAATCATACATATAACAAACTAAAACATCTAGTTGTAATTTGAAAAGTTATTAAAATATTATTTCATAATTTTGAAATGCTTCGAAGCGTTTTGTTTGATATGATAATGTTGGTGAAACAAAAGCTATCGTACCCCCAAACGGAAGTATGTTTACACTTATAAAGTAGTTAGTAATGAGTGAATATACGCGGGATACGTTATTTTGGATCTCCCTTCAAGGAACTGTGTTCATTTATCTGAGAAATTCGACCGGTATTTGTGGTTTATTCTCCCTCGCCTCAGCGCAGAATATCCGCAGCCCGTATCAGGCAGTGAATAGTTTTACTAGGGGAGGAGGAGGGAGTGAGGAAAACATTTAATCAAAGTTGGAAAACATTAGCACTAATTTGTATCTTACTTCTAGATGATTTGCTGATTTTCAAAGAAGATAACAGATTCTGTGAATGTTTGTAAGCACCATTTAAAATAAATTACTCATTTTATGATATAGTTTGGTGAGACATTCCAGATATCGTGAAATTAATTTGTTATCACAGAGGAATCTTAATACGTAATATTTAAGTATTATGTATGTGGGTTAAGGTGGTCCGTATTTTCCGACATTTAAAAAATTGTGTGGACAAATATTGACCTTGTATTGACCACCATAAGTTAAAAATTCAGAAAAAAAAATTTTGGTCCGTTAGTTCGTTCTTCCCCTGTTAACATGGATCAAAGCTGGACCATCGCGTCGTCTAGATGCTCTCGGGTCACAATTTTCGAGTCAGATTCCACGATCTTAATCAGGCTCCAGACCCGAAATGAGTGTGCGGTGGGGGACACCAGTCGGCCCATTTTATATTATCGGAGTGTCGTCTCCTAGAGAGCGCAAGATACAGAATGATCAAAGATATCAGAGTTGCTGTCCGACCGGTCTGGAATGGGGACCCAATGGGCAACGAACATAATTTTAGATACCTGAGGACTTTTGTAAAGGCCTGGACTGATGTTTTTAGTTAGGCTGGCATTCCTCCGGCACTACACCGATCTCAAAATATTTGCCTATCATTGGTATTACGATGGGCAAATATCATCTCGATCACTGGAGATGCTGCTCTTGGATCGCACTGATGGATTTCTCGGCCGACTATCTCACCGATAGTCGGCGATAGTCGCCGATTGTGTCGTACATCCACCCCTCTGAGGAAGTGCCGGACTCCTCGCAGGTGGATAGGGGGCACCTTGTGGGGGCCGTCCTTTACCATTGGATCAATCAAATTTTTATTTTTTATACATTAAAATGTTAGGCTCTCTGTATTTCTGCCCCTAGTTTCCATGACCAGTGTTTTTTTTCTATTTCCTTAGGATAATAATATTTTTTTCATTATTCCACATTTTCTCTCCCATTCCACACTCTGTCCCACCCTAGCCAATATATGTCTGAAATAATTATATAATAGGCCAATTAATCACGACGCATGTTTTGTGAGATTGGAACAAAGAAGTGAAATTAAATAAGATTAAAGGTCGTCGGGAGTCCTGCATTCCCCAGTTAACTTAATTTTCCTATACCATAGACGGTGGACGGATTGCATGAGCGAATCTGACGAAAAGGCGCCGCTGCGCCATATAACACCTTCGGGTAAACGGTGGGTAACCTTCTACATCTTTCAAGGATTAATTGTATCTCAATAGAGACGAAGGAAGATGCAAATTGGAAACAGAATATGGTTGATCGAGGTGTTTAGAGGACTTATGACCTGTTATTAGTTGAGTTAAGTGCACGCTTTATGTAATACAACATTCCCCATTTCACCTTTTCTTATGACCACCATGTCTGACAAATTTTTTGAAAGTTGTATATATGTTAATCTGTAACACCACCCTTTACATGGTAGTTTCAATCTACACACTAGCGCCATCTATGAAGATTGTGTTTTAAGCATTAAGCAGAAGATCTTTTTAACGCAATGTGAAAGGCTACCGCCATTCTCGATGCTTTCTGAGGGTAGCCTCACTACCGTGAAAAATGTCCACATCCAAAGAGATACGGTTTAGAAGGATTTTTGTCCTGCCCACCATTGCCCACGTTCCCTAAGGTAGATTGATTCTATACAGTGGAAGGTGAAATAATTTATCACGCCGTTGTCGCAGATAATTGTTAGGGACAAATAAAATCAAGTCATTCAAAATATCCGAGTAACGTATTCGACCACGAATCAGTTGAAAAACATGAACACCCAAATAGATAGTTCGTCTAATTTCCAATGATTGGTAGTTTAGCATACCTAGCAAGAAATCAGTTGGGTACAGCCAGGGGTAATAACCGTTTTCTTAGAGATACAAAAAACATAGGAACTTTTAATGTACGTTTTCAATCTTATGTTTCATGCCCTGCCCACACCAGTTTACTAAATTCCAATCGACTTATTCCTAAAGAGTTATACAATAACTTTAGGCATTTTGAATTGGTAAAATCTTTCCTCTTCCTAAGAACATATCCCAAAATCTTATGGGAGCTATTACATACTGATGTATTGTAATATGAAGACTAAAAGCTAATTTGGAATCTCATAAAACTCCCAAATCTTTGAAGAGGTAGTCTTATCCAGTGATAAACGATCCATTGTATAGCTGTGAAAGATCGTCGTGCAAGCCTTAGTAAAGGATATGATTAAACACTTCGCTATATTAAAATACAATTCGTTTATTTTACTCCATTCCAAGACGCTGTGAATGTCGTTCTGGAGTTTGAAACAGTTGTCGACAGATTTAATTTCTCATTTTTTTTAAATCTTCGGAAAATAAAAGGTTTTGGAATATTTGATATTCTTATTAATATCATTTATAAAAAAATGCGAATAACAACGGCCCTAGGCTGAATCACTGTATGCAGTTTTATATATCAAACGTTTGGTACACCTGTCCAGTATCTTAGACCCCAAAAGCTTCTTACATGCATGGAAAGCTATATTTGCTGCTTAGACGCGAATATTCTGCAACATTATTTTTGAAATCGAGATAGATGAAAAGCCTTACTATTTATTATCAATTAATAATTAAATGTATTAATTATAATGTATTTTGGCTATGTGGGTAAATAATACATCATTTTGTGGTCATGGAAACGGTAGTGATATAAGATCTCTTGCACAGACAATTTTAATAAATCCGTATCATCTAAAAAACACCCTGTGATATTCTGAAGATGCGTGTATTTCTTCGTATACGTTGAGAATCCACGTGATTATATATCTTGTACCTTGCAATGTTAAACAATAATTAGATATGTCTAGCCACGTTTTACGACGCCTCTCCTGCGTTGGCCTGCGAAACAGTTCAGCCATTTCACTCCTTTTATGTTTTCTCTTGCCTGCTTTTTAGTGCGAGAGCTACAGTTTATGGTGTCGGCCTAGGATCAGAGTGGGAAGCGTCGTAATTGTTTGCGTTCCTTCATTTGTAAAAGTAATTGAAAAGGGAACAAAAATAGGCCACTGGGATATATCGCCTACCCAAAATAACATAAATAAGAAATTTTCTAAGCACTCATATCCAACAGCATATTAACGAGTAGTTTTTATGGAAACTATTCTGATTAATACACTTTCTTATTAAGCTCTGAATTTGTGGTGTGGTATTTTTGAACATTGCTATAAACACTTTGACTTGTTTTTACACTACTCATTTTTGGCAAATCAACCGGTTTCGCTCCCGAAGGAGCTTCTTCAGGGTTACAAAACAAATGAACCTTGAAAAACGTCGGAAGGAGCAAAACTAGTTGGTTTAACAGATAAAATGTGTAAAAACAAGTAAAAGGGTTTTAAAATTATTATTATTATTCTGATTCATATTTAGATACTTATTCAATAAATCGTATTTTCTACGTTATTTAAAAATGGGTGAAATTTGAAATAAATGGATAATGCTATCGTATCCGGCCTTACACACCATAACTCCCCCATTTCCTGCAAAATGTGTGTAAGTTATGTGATTTTAGTAACTTAAGGAACCGTTTTGGCAAATTTGTTAGTATATGAAATGGAAAAAGACAGGATGAGTGTCAAAAACATTGTAAATTGTGTCTCTACAATAATAATAAAACACAAATATATTGAAAATAATTCAAAGCACTTTAAATTTTGTTTTTACACCACTTTATTTTGTTTTATCGAACCAACCAATTTTGTCCCGCCGGAGCTTTGTTAGGGTTATAAAAACTAACTACTTTAGTTTAATATATTATAGTTATAACCCCTGATCAAATACCATCTTCGATCATAAGAGAATTCATCTCTATACTTGGGAAAGAGGATTTGAAAGGTCCATTATAGATTACGTCATTGTAGATTCAGGGGAGCTGAACTGGAAACGGATCATTTTTTAGTAGTGGCAAAAGTGATCTTATTCCGGGGATGGCGAACCAGAAGAAGCAAAACAGTAGCCGCACCAACTAGAGTCAGAGTTGAAAAACTGCAAAACAATGACGTAAGAAATAATTTCGTAAGAAAAGTGAACGATAGATTGAGTGAGCGGGATGTAAGTGAGTTGAGTATTGACGAGACCTGAAAATACTTAAAGGAAAGTTTGTGTGAATCAGCGAAAGAATCGTGTGGTGTGTGTGTACAAGGAAGAAGGAAAGGGATGCATGGTGGAATGATGACGTAAAGATTGCTGTTAAAGAGAAGAAAGATGCTTGGTTGAATATGTTGTCGATAAATAAGAATGACAGAGTTAAGTATGAAAGAGCAAAAGATTTGTATAAGGTATGCAAGAAGAGAGTGAAGTCGGTAGTGAAAGCGCGGAAAGAAAAGCTGAAGGAGGAAGAAGGGCTCAAAATGACAAACAACTTCCAAGCAAATTTAAACATGTTTTGGAAAGAAGTAAAAAAAGCCCGAAATCCTTCTGATAGTGGATGTGTGAAAGCAATTTTAGACAACGAGGGAAGAATGTTAACGGAGAGTAAGATCATACAAGAAAGATGGATGGAATATTTTAAGGAGATGTATGGTGTTGATACAAGCGTGATCGAAAGTATAACAGCTAGTGCGAGTGCGGGACCTATGAATGATAATATTGAAAAAATAAGTACGAATGAGATGAAAAGAGTGAGTGCAATGAAAAGTGGAAAAGCTGTTGGGTTTGATTGTATTGCCATAGACTTTATTAAAAGCGGTGGCGAAGTGGTTTCTACATGGTTATGTAAGTTATTTAACCAGTGCTTGGAGGAGGGATATACGCCGCTAGACTGGAGGAGAGCAGTAATTATGCCCCTGTACAAAGGAATAGGATCGCGTATGGAATGTGGAAACCACAGAACTATTAGTCTTTTGAGTGTCGTTGGTAAAGTCTATGGCAGAATTTTAATAGAAAGAGTAAGAAAATTGACGAGTGACAAAGTTTGGGATGTGCAAGGTGCCTTTATGAATGGCAGAGGATGTATGGATCAAATTTTTGGACTTCGTACATTGACAGAGAAGTTTCTGGCCAAAAATCGCAAACTTTTCTGTGCGTTTGTCGACTTACAACAAGCATATGATTACGTTAATAGAGAAAAGTTGTGGAAAATAATGTCTGAATATGGAATAAGTACAAAACTGATCACGGCCATTAAGTCGCTATACACGGAAAGCACTGCTAGTGTCAGAGTAAATGGAGATCTTACAGCCTGGTTTGATATCAATAAAGGTGTCAAACAAGGTTGCGTAATGTCCCCGTGGTTATTTAATCTGTATATGGACAATTGTATGAGAGAGCTGAAAGGGTTGGATGTAGGTGCCAAAATGAGCGGAGTGTCAGTAAGCTGTCTCTTGTATGCGGATGACTCTGTCCTACTTGCTGACAACGAGCATGAACTACAAGTCCTGGTGAATTGTATGTATGAGGTATGCATGTGAAATGATCTGATGATGAGTGTTAATAAGTCCAAGGTAATGATTTTTGAAAAGGAAGAAACCATGACAGTCTGCAACATTAGCGTGAATGGTGAAAATTTGGAGCAAGTAGTTGAGTTTGTGTATTTAGGTAGTATGTTTACAAGAGATGGGAGAGTGGAGAGGGATATTGAAAGAAGGGTTGGGGCAGGCAACAAAGTGAATGGTGCACTTAAAGTTGTCATCGCAAACAAAAACCTATCCAAAAAAGCTAGAATGGCACAATGGTGTTCTTCTACCGACCCTTATGTATGGAAGCGAAGCATGGAACTAGCAAAAGAAGGATGAAAGTAGAATAAATGCAGTAGAAATGAGATCTCTTAGACGAATGTGTGTATGAATTATGTGTATGATAGAGTGTCGAATGAAAATATAAGAAGTGAATGCGGTGCGAATGATGGTGTCATGAACAAAATAATGAAAGGATCATTAAGATGGTTTGGACATATGGAAAGAATGAATGAAGAAAGAATGGTAAAAAAATTATATGTTAATGATGTAAATGGTACCAGAAATAGAGGAAGAAGGAAAACGTGGCACGATCAAATAAATCAAATATTGAATGTCGGCCATGTGAGGAGTCAGAGAAATCGACGCGCGTGCATGACACGATGTATGAATGTTGAGGAAGCGAGAGAAATATGTCAGGAAAGAAAGGTGTGGCAGTCCATTCTTTCTGCCTACCCCTTCGGGGAGACGGCGTGATGGTTAGTTAGTTTTATAACCCCTGACAAATCTCCGGTGGTAGCCGTGTACTTTAAATTATTTTTTATTACGCCACGCAACAAATTAGATGTTTTATACGAAAGTACCAAGGCACATGTTCAAGTCCAAAGGTTAAAAAGTGATTTAATTGTGTACCAATGTAAAAAAGTTCCCGAACTGATTTTATCACTCGATTAGAAATATTGCTTTTCAGAAGAAAACTTCATTATAAGTAATTCCTTTAATCAAACCTTTTAATGGTCGAGCCATGGATATCACGTTTTACAGAAGCTATCATTCTGTTTGACAAGCTACGACGTACACGAAGTAGGCTTTATTCATTTGACAGGTACGGATTTAGGCTTTGATTTTCCGATTCGGTGCTCAATCTATACACTTAATGTTTTTTGGCGTAGAATTGTATCGAACCAGCGCACGGTCCCATTAGTGTTGTGCGGAAAATTTATATAATCGTCTTAGGAATACCTCAGAGATTTTATGTTTTAATCTTACTTATACTGTAAACTTTATTTATCATCAACTGACACACGATTGCCTGCATATTGTCCTTGGACATGGTTACAAAAAAATTAAATTGCATAAAATTATAAGCTTAAAGAAATGGGATCTCGAAGTTATCTCGTATAAATGTAAGAGGCTGTTTTTTTTACCGACGATTTAGTTTTAACCTTTTCCTTTTTATTCATCTGGACATATTTGTTGTTCGGTTCTCCGGCATTTTTTCTACGTGGTCAGTCCACCATAGTGTCCAATTGACAATTCTTCTATTCTCAAGATTTCTTTTGAAAATTTATGTAAATCCCATCCTCCAGCGTGAGTGTAAAAAAGTCATCAGAATCTTCCTTTCAAAATATGCCGTCTTGCTTTCTTCTCTCTGAGTAAGGTACCATGTTTTATAGTCGTAAGTGCCTACCGGTTTTATAATGGTTTTGTAGATTGGTATATCTGCTGAGTATCTTAGACCACAGTAGTGTCTTACAAGCGTGGGAGTTTTCTATTTCTTGCTAAGAGGCAGATATTTATGTCTTCTGCTAGCTTATTTTTGGAAAGTTGATATTAGAGCCCAGATATACGAAGTGTTGGACCTCTTCATACGTATTCTGTTCAATATTATTTATGAGGATTTATCTCACACGCGCTTAACATATATTATTATATATATTTTGTTTTGAAAGATATATTTGAAGGGGTAATTTTTTCCGTCTGTATTTTTCTAACTACATATTTCTCTATTATCCTTTATTTGTCTCTTTTTGTGATGACAATTTCATCAGCATATCTGCGGATTTGGGATTATCTTGGGTCAATGAAGTACGTTTATTTAGTTTACGTATTACAACCTCCAACATTAGGTTAAACAGCATCGTTGAAAGACCATTACCTTGTCTTACTCCGGAAACAATTATGTACTCATCAATTAGCTCGTTACTTTAGAAATTCGCACGTTGCGGTGCTAAGTTACCACTTCAATATGAGAGTTCGAAATAAGAAAATGAATTTTGAATAGAACATTGTAACAATACATACCTATGGATGGAAGGTCAAGAGTTACATTATTCATAATCTAGGTGCACACATTTGAAAACCAATCTTACCTTGACAACTATCAGGTTAATAGTCGATAATAGTCACAGTATAAATAAACACCACGGGTTACTTGACCATCACGCACTCGCGTTTTAAAAGTAGCATACGTAAATCGTTAAGAGTTAATGTAAAAAAACTTTTATCCTTAATTTTTGCACATGAATCCTTTGGTTTATAATTATTACTAATTTTAATGTTAATTCATTAAAATATACACATGTTTTTACCTTATAGAGTAAATACATTTATTAATATAAAAATATGCAATTTAACACAGAAAAGTAAAATGCTCTGGGGTTTCTCTAGATAACATGAACAATGTCCTAAGAAGCAATGTGATTTTGAAGGACAATTGCCCTGCCTACCGACATTACTTTTAGAAGATTAGTTCTACAGAATAGGGGAATATAATATATATTGCTATTGTCACAGATAATTGAAGGCTGGACATTACAAAGGTGCCAAGTATCAAAAAAGTCAAAAATGAGTTTTTGATCCCAATTGGTGTTCAACATATAGGCCAATAACTGTGCAAATGTATAAAGTAATATAATAATATAACACAATTCAAACTTCACCCTAAATATTTCACCTGTGATACATGACATATGCAACAATAAACAGTTTTTTTCTCTTTTTGTTTGTTTTATGTTTATATCACTTAACGCCTTTGTAATATCCAGCCTTCAATTGGCAAGTCAAAATATCTGAATTATGTATTAATTAAATGAACAAAAATAATACTCACATGGATAGTTTATCTTATTAATAGTAATTTAAAGTTGAGCATACCTTGTAAGAAATATGTAGGGTATAACATATTATAATTGGGCAAATAAGTATTTTATCACTTTATACAAGATTTATATTTGCGGTCATGAGTATTAGGATTCTAAATATATAATTTTCGTATGCTAGAGGTGAAGGAGGTTACGAAAATAGAATTGTTTAAGCCCTGTTATTTCAAAATGTAACTAATTAGTCAAAAAATACAAAGCATGCGTAAGGCGTTTACTGATATATGGCATTAGGACCAAATCGGATACCACAAGATCGAAAGCTAAAGAGCGGGTAGTAGAGGTAGGGTGAGTAACACGGCTGTCCGCGAAATCTGCAAGGTGGAATATATTGTCAGATGGGGCATACAACGCGGATGACACCGGAGTGCGCACGTGCATAGGATGGATCCTTCCAGAATCCCACACGTTGTGGTGCATCAGATTCATGTTGGCTACCGCCCCCCCTGGAAGACCGCTAAAGAGATGGAGGGATAGCTGGGAGGTCTAAAAAGAAAATGAGAAAAATAAGAATACTAGGATGCAGGCTATCCTAAAATGACAGAATGTTGGAACATGTTGCAAAGTTTAGGTATCTGGGAGTGGATCTGATCAGTCAAAATGATCTTGTCAGTGAAATAATAAGACAAGTCAACGAGGCGTCGGCGGTATAAGGTTGTCTCAAGGATATCATATGGAAAAACAAGTATGTGAGAACTGATAGTAAGGTCAGAATATACAAAACCTGCGTAAGACCTATCCTGACATATAGCATTGAGACCAGAGCGCATACCACAAGAACGAAGGCTAAAGTGCTGGCGGCAGAGATGCGGACGCTGAGGATGATAGCAGGAAAAACTCTTCGAGATAGGGTGAGGAACACGACTATCCGCGAAATCTGCATGGTGGTACAGACAACGCAGAAGATACTGGAATGCGTACGTGCAGAATATGAACC
The DNA here is from genome assembly GCA_022606425.2 of Lepidostoma basale. Taxonomy (NCBI): domain Eukaryota; kingdom Metazoa; phylum Arthropoda; class Insecta; order Trichoptera; family Lepidostomatidae; genus Lepidostoma; species Lepidostoma basale. The sequence continues at coordinate 61,122 of JAHDVF020001261.1, forward strand.
CCACCAGAATCCCACATGCTGTGGCGCATCAGGTTCCTGCCGGCTACCGTCTCCCTGGAAGACCACCAAAGAGATGTAGGGATAGCAAGAAGTCGACCTCCGAAGAAAAGCCAGCTTGATTACAGAAACAGACCAAACGTCTAAAAGAAGAAGAAAGAGAACACTAATTACTAACTTTGATTAAACTTTCAATCGATTATATACATAACGACGTTCTGACATAACAAATCCGACAATAGCAATTATTGGGTAATTATATTTCCTATATTATTACATAAAAAATTGAAGTAGTGCGTTATTGGGCTATTCAAAAACGTGATTACTTGTCATCAAATCAAGAATCTGTCTTTTAAATATTAAAAAAATTCCCGAAAATTGAAAATTGGAGTTCGAGTTTGATAATTTTTTCGAAAACATAAAATTTCATCTTTATTAAGACGATAAAACGCCCTCAAACTTGGAATCATTTCAATCAAAATGTGAATACCTCTATTTTTATTTTGAAATTGGCAAAGTCAGAAACGACGTCACTTAAAAGCAAAGCGAAAAACAAAATTATAAAGCGTTGAATCTTGTAATTATTTTTCATAGTTTTGATTATCATTTAAATATGATCAGATATGATTTTTTTATTAGTTTGAGAGCGATCTTTTGAGAGAAATCAATAACAAATAAATAAAAAGGTTATAAAATCGAGAATTTTCTTGTTTTTGTTGTTTGTTGAAAATAATACAAGAACTTCAGCAATTGAAAGTATTGAAAAAATATTACGAAAATGCATATAATTTGATATCATTGTTACTGAAAACCAAAAATATTTCATTTACTAATAAACGATGTTCACGGATCAAAGAAAAACAAAAGGTACCAAACATACCGATGTAGTATGCAGATGACTGATGATGAAAATGAATGATAACAATAATAACGAAAAATTCAAAACAGTTTTTAATATAATTAAATAAACAGTAAATTAAAAAATAAACTCATGCTCTCTTTGGTTTGGTAGAATTCACGTGAACGATAGGCTAGCTACATGTCGTACGCTATTAGATTCAATAGTTAAAAACATATTCACAGTAATTTGGTTGAAATAACCCGTTGTATACAAAAATGTGAAAAGCAACGGGAAACTACCACATTAAAAAACTACCAAATAAATGTATCAGACTTTACTGCAAACCAACCAGTACGATTGAAACTAAAAATGAAGCTATGTATAATGTAGTCATTGACACATTTTCGTATTATAATCTTTCAACAAGCTTATATCTTCTTCAGAAAATTCTAGTCCACTTCCTTTTTTATTTATTTACAACTAACAGCATCAACAATTACAATTAAATAGTCCATTGCTTTGGCCGAAACACTTTAATACTTCATTATACACTGTTGAATAAAAAACTTTGTTTTATGTATCACAATTATATTTTGATTTTTCGCGACAGCTGTTTCGTCAACCTCAGTTGACTTCATCAGGTGTTACAATAATATTATGGTTTTATTGTATAATTATAATTAAACTTTCATTACATCAAGATTATCTTTATGAAAAGTGAATAAAAAAAAGACTTAGTGAGAGAGTAATATAGCAAAGCGTCCACCAGCAATAAAACTCCTGCAAGAGCCATTTACTCGGTAGGCACCCCCTGCAAATCGAAGTTCCCAGTTTTCGTGAAGTTGCGCGAGCGAAAAAAAAGCTACACTGATAGACAATTAATTGTGCAAGTCTTAATGCGGAAAACATTATTGCCAGTAGCATTTCGATAAATGAGTCTTCTACCCGTTAAAATAATATAAATTAGTTTTGTTGTACTAAATAACTTCAACGGCTTCATTATCTTGATGTATTATTGATTTACCAATTCGTAATTTGCTTCAATGGCTTTTATTAGCATATACTTTGTAAATATTATATTTGTACCGCTAAATCTCTAAGGGTACAGTCACACCGGAGTGCCGGAGTAGGAGTCAAGATGAACACCTGGCGAACCAACGTATGGCGTACTATGGAACCGGCCACACTATACGCTTCGCGCCAAAGTGCGTGATCACAAGCCATCTGTGTCTTAACTCCGACGCTGGCACTCCGGTGTGGCCATACCCTAATCGACTTATAAATGTATTTTATATGTTTCCAACTTCTCCAGCACAACGTGAGTTAAATAATGAAATCTGGGAAAACAAATCACAACCCTCTCATTAAAAATGCTTACAGAATAAAATTTAATTCGAACAGGTAAATTTGAATTTTGGTAAATTTAAACACATGTAAAAAAGTGAACTAGTATTTAAGTCCATTTAAACATTATTAATAATATATAGGTTATATATTATTAATAGTGATGTAAAACTCCATAATAAATAAATAAAACCGAATAAAAACGAAATAAATTCTAGAAGTTTTATTATATTTTGTGGGAAAGACACCTTTCGCCTTGATAAGGTATTATGAAACCTTGATACAACAACAACGATGTTAGAAACATTTGATAATGCCTTAGCAAGGTGAAATTTGTCATTCCCATAAAATATAATAATTGAAAATTTCTAGAAAACAGACGATTTTATTCGTATTAATTATTATATTGGTAATTTAAATACAAATATTTAATTTGAGTTTAGAAATTTCAAGGTGGCCTTCCATCTCGGATTTTTTATAAATAGTATTTAATTATTGAATAATGTATATTAAAAACATATTTATTGTCATATTATAATAATCAAATTTTTATATGAAAAACTTATATATTTTTAATCATTTTTATTTACTATGATTAAGCTAAGAATTGGAAAAAAAATATCTGAAAATTCAAGAAATCTTGTTTTCAAGGTTCTTTTACTACATTGAGAATAAATTAACTAACAAAGAACCTAGTTGTGCAGATTTTTTTTCAAAGGGATCCTTTAGCATTTACAAGAACATGCATCCATCATTCTGATTCAGAATACATCTTTTGCTCCTATGTGTTATTCAGATATTTGTCCAAGACCTTTCTTGTACAGTTATCCATAACAATTTTCCAATATGTTCCGATCTGAAGTTTTCCCTCGTTTTCGCGATAAATAGACGACAAAAGAAGATTTTGCAATTTATACGTTAGAAATGGCTACATGATTTTTTCTACGAATTCTAAGAATTTTTTATTTCCGTACAAAACTTTATCAACCTTCAAAAAATTTTCGATATCTTTATGTTTAATATTATATATATTTTTTTTAAGGAATTTGTCTTAAAACAACCTTCTTCTTTTTACGTTATCGTGTCAGATCTCTCCGACTTTGACTATCATCCGAAAGTAACGACTTTGTCCCTAGCAGTTCGAAACTGCTCCATAACGCTCCTCACTCTGTCACATACATATTTGTTTTGGAGCCAGAAGATTCACCTTCTATCATCACCTCGTTGATTTTCTATTTTTTCCTCAATAATCAGGTGCAGCGATTCATATTTTCCTTCCCTTAACATATGACGTCAATATGCCACCTTATGGGCTTTAATATTAGCTAACAATTTTCTATAGGCTCTGGCTCTCTGGAAAATATTGAGTTGCTGACCATAACAGTACAAGGGATATGCAACATTTGACTATGCAGCCAGATTTCAAGTGCCTCCAGCCGGTTCATTATGCCAACTTTTAAGGTCCATGATTCAACACCATATAAATGTATTAACCAGACGTAGCATTTGACCACTTTCTGTCGAAGCTTCAAATTTATGTTATTATCACAGATATAAAGGACCATATATATAAAGCATTTAACGATATTTTTAAGATTGATTGAAAACACTATATTATTTCAACAACACTATAGTATCTTAACTAAGCTACTGAGATTTCGTTTAAAAAAATCTACCTAAAGCACAGGTTATGGATGCTGGAGCTTTACATGGGGGCGGTAGCGGGTCCAGGGGTTAATTGTGGGCTATAAAGTATTCAGGGGGTGAGGGGGGCGTATGTTTCTTTATAAATAAGCATAGAATACTTTAAAAATCTATTTGAGTAAGTAAAAATTTAAATTTAACTATAATATATTTTCGAAATATGAACATTTCTTATATAGTTCGTCATCTGATAAATTAAAACTTTTTGATTCTATTTAGATAAAGATAATGTGTAACAATACTTAAATATTTAGTGTAACTTTAATAATTTGGGAGATAAGGATTAAAATTTTGTAAGGTGGTGGTCTACGAAATGTTAGGTTAGGTGAAGTTCGGTTCTAACATGAAATATTATATTGATAATATAAAATGTGACATTATTGTATTAATAATGTTTAAAGTCTGCAATTAAAACAAAACGAAAGGGTGTTGTAAGATAATGACATGATTTTACGAAAATTATAAATTGATGTTTTAACTTCGAGAGTGACCGGTTTCGCCGGCCTCGCTGGCATCGACGAAATGGGTCAGCCCGTAGACCAGACTGGTGAAACCAGCCACTGTCGAAATAAAGACGAAAGTGCAAATATTCCTTAAAAACATCGTTTTATTTATTTATTGTTCCTTGAGCAACGATGTAAGACCTTATATGAAAAAATATCACGAATGAAAACGTCTGTTTTCTAGAAGTATTATTATATTTTATGGGAATGACATCTTTCGGGAAATCTGTCATTCCCATAAAATATAATATAAAACTCATAGAAAACAGATATGTTAAATCGTATTAATCGTTTTATTTCATTATTATCTCACAATTAATTGTTAAAAAAATATTTACTTATTTAGAAGTTCGGTGCATGGTGTTATGTCTTCCTTCTCTGGTTTCAATCCTGGGATTGGTTTGCAGCAATTTCCTCTATTCTTCTCTACCATTCTTCCCTGTCTTGTGCGGCTCTTTTGAAATCTGCATATGATGAGCAGCGCACGTCCACCAACAAGTCCTCCAGGTACTCTAGGCGTGAGCGTCCCCTAGAGTTTGTCCCCTCGGTCATACCCTCCATTATGGCATGCAAGAGACCTTCTTGACGTATTACGTGGCCGATCTATCTTGTACGCTTTTTGGACAAGGTCTTGAGCAGGTGCCTTCCTCCTTCGATTCCTCGAAGAACTTCCTCATTCGTGATGTGGTCTCTCCAGGAAATTCCTAATAGTCTTGAATAGGACCACATCTCAAAAGCCTCTAGTCTCCGCTTATCTCTTTCGGATAGGCACCATGTCTCGCAGCCGTACATCAAGACACTCCATACATAGGTCTTGATGAGGAGTATTCTCAGTTTTATGTCTATATTATTTGGCTCGGTGTTATGTATAGGGTATAAACTTCGTTGTGCGTGATAACACAAATATACTCAGCAAAGGGTTAAATACACTATATCTACTATCGGAATATCCTTATTTTATGTTGGGTATTCCAAGTCTTATTTTGAGAAAAACTCTCTGGGGAATAGGGAAACCGTTCTTGAATATTTCTTTTGATACATTATTCAATTCAAGTAGCCTCTCTATTGAATTTCCAAATAAATAAAAGCTGATTATTTATCAATATATGCCTTTATTTTAATACATCTTATTTATATAAATGTAACATTAAGTTTTTGAACACATATTTTGCAAAGAATGATTATATTCTATCAAAGAAAAGAAAACACTGGAAATTTAATAAAAAATGGCTAAAAATAATCTGAATGTGAGTGCAAATTACAATCAAACACTGTTGAGAAGATGAGAAAAGTTGAAAATTTAAATCAAATTAATTACAAACTTGTTTGATGTAAAAATAATGAAAATAAGTAATTTTTATAAAAAATCCTTTTGAGGTGAATTACATATTTAGTTAAAATACACTCTTGTTTGAATCCTCGACCGGTTTCGGCAGCTCGCTGCCACTAAAATACGGAATTGAATAAAGACGAAATTTTTCTATAAATAAATATGAAATGGAACAGTAAAATTTTATTGAATGTTGGAAATTTATTGTGAGGCTATGTTTAATTATGTAAAACTCTTTAAAAATCCGCCGATAACATAAACGCGAATCTAATTTAAAATTTCATATTTATTAAATTTAAAAACAATAATAAAGTGACTTCTTAATTTGTTTCTTCCTATATTATTCTTAGAAATTTTAACCAAAATTATACATTTATTTTTTAAGTTAAGATTCTTATTGGTAATAAAAAAACTATATTTATTTTATTTTCTTGTAATCATTTTATTTTGTTATACAAAATAGGTTGTACATGTTGATAAAATGTTTTACAAATATTTTGATGTGCAGAACCCATTGGTTTTTCAACCCTTTACTTTATAGGTATAGTTTCACCCCATTCTACGCCAGGACAGCAGCCATCAGTAAAACCATAAATCACCCTCCACTCTGGCGTATGATGTCTACAAGATTTGGGTGGTACGTACAAAGCTCTGCGGTGCCCGCGTTTATCTCAGAGGGGTATCTCTCTGTAGTGGCTATACAACTCTCCTGGCTCGCGGACGAAAGGTTGAACTAAATATTACGTCATAATAGTTGACACATTAAAAATTAGTTGAATATTTAATTTTTTTGAATCGCTCAAACAATATATACACAGGGTGTCCCGTATTTTGTGGACCAATGGAATGTTGGTAATAAAGGGGTAATTATCTAACGGAAACATAATATTTTATTGTCTTAGACTAAGTAGCGTCAAAGTATAAAAGTACATTTTTTAAATATTTTCTGAAATGATAGTACTACGTACACAAGTATTAAAATAAAGGTAAGAGCTAAGAAAACATACAAATTTCCGCTTGAGATTTTATTCATGCGTAATAACGGCAACATAAAAAATAAAAGCCTAAATTAATGCAAATTATAAATGACAAAATTTGCAATGTGATGTTTGAACGAAACTGGTGTAAAAAAATGTATGATGGCTTTATGGAACGTTTTTCCAGAAGATGGCCGTGCGTTTCCGACACTGATTGAAGTCCTATATGGAATTTAACTAAAAGTTTATATTTTTTTAAATCATTGGGTAAAATATGAGTTTCGAATTGTGATACGCAAATAGATCGTAAGCTAGGTCCACGATTTTCCATTTACATATTTTCTAAAATTACTTTTCGATCAATCAGTTTATAATAAATATAAGTGTCAATTTCATTTAACTAAATAATGTACAAATATCATTCGTTTTATTGAGTTTTTAAATTAAATAAGGCAAAGGGCTTAGATCTACTTATATGAACAAACAAAAAATACGTAATATTTGTGAAATGTGACTATGGATGATCAAGGTGTTTACAGGACTTATTAAATATTTTTAAATATTTTCTGAAATGATAGTACTACGTACACAAGTATTAAAATAAAGGTAAGAGCTAAGAAAACATACAAATTTCCGCTTGAGATTTTATTCATGCGTAATAACGGCAACATAAGGCGGTAGCCTCTTCGCATTGTGTTAATAAAGTAGTTTGCTAAAATGCTAAAACAATCATTCTTCATAGATGGCGTTAGTGGATGGATTGTGTTAAATTAATCTAAAAAATTAATTAGTATAATCAAATCTACATAGATGGCTAACTGGAACTGCCACGTGAAAATAAGTATGGATTTGGAGTATATATACAACTTCCAAAAAATGTATCATACATGATCATAACAATGGTGGAATGGGGAATGTTGTAATTACATAAAGCGTGCGCTTAACCCAAACAATGACAGGTCATAAGTCCTGTAAACACCTTGATCATCCATAGTCAGTTTCCAGTTTGTTTCTTCGTCTCTATTGAGATATAATTAAAAATTTAAAAAATACGTAACTTATCGTTGTGTAGCTATTTCTCATGCGGAAACTAAAACTAGAAAATATGTTTATGATTATTTGTAGTTTTTTTTATGCGTCAATGTAATAATTTAAAATATGAGATATTCATTAAATAGTATTTTAAAATATCGAAAAAAAATTATATCCTCTATATTATCATAAATACCTATTGCAACAGTTATTTGGGATTTTGGTGTCATAATATTAGTGAAAAACCATAAAATCTGGTACCAAATATAATATTTTTTATCGAAAATTATGTTTTCAAAAGTGTTTGCTTAAATCTTCTTTCACTTGTCAATGGTAGTAGTGTGTATGTATCGTCTACAACAACAACAACAAACCATCACGCCGTTTCCCCGCAGGGGTAGGCTGAGAGAATGGACCGCCACACTACTCTATCCTGGCACACCTCTCTAGCTTCCTCCACATCCATACATCGAGTCATACACGCACTTCGATTCTTCCGGTTTCTGACCTGACCAACTTTTAATATTTGATTAATTTGGTCATGCCATGTTTTCCTCGGTCTACCTCGACTCCTTACTCCATTCACATTGTTAACGTATACTTTTTTAACCATTCTTTCTTCACCCATGCGCTCCATATGCCCGAACCAATTCTGTCGTACATCGTTCTACCACACATACGTCTTAGGGACCTCATCTCTACCGCATTTATTCTGCTCTCATCTTTCTTCTGCCAGTTCCATGCTTCGCTTCCTTACATAAGGGTTGGAACCAGAACTCCATTGTGAACGGCCATTTTCGCTTTCATTGATAAATTCTTGTTTCCAATAACTACTTTTAAAGCTCCATTCACTTTGTTACCCGCACCAACCCTTCTTTCAATATCACTCTCCGTTCGGCCATCCGCTGTGAACATGCTACCTAAATACACAAATTCCCTCACCTGTTCCAAGTTCTCTTCGTTCACACTTATATTACAAACTGTCATTTGCTCTTCCCTTTCAAAAACTAACACATTTGACTTTTCGACATTCATCATTAAATCGTTCGACTTGCATACCTTATACATTCTCGACACCAAGACTTGTAATTCGTCCGCACTATCCGCAACGAAAACGGCATCGTCCGAGTAAAGCAGACAGTTTACAGACAGATCACTCATCTTAGCACCAGCATTTATACCTTTAAGTTCTTTCATACACTTGTCCATATACAGATTGAACAACCATGGAGACATCACGCAGCCCTGCTTAACACCCTTCGTGATATCAAACCAGGGCGTGATGTCCCCATTTACCCTAACACTGGCAGTGCTCCCTTCGTAGAGAGAAGCAACCGCCCGTATCAGTTTTGTGCTCACTCCGTATTCGGACAAGATTGACCACAGTTTTTCTCTGTTCACTCGATCATAGGCTTTTTGCAAATTGACAAACGCACAGAAAAGCTTACGGTTTTTGGCCATAAACTTCTCCGCAAGCGTTCGAAGTGCAAAAATCTGATCCATACAACCTTTTCCGGTCATAAAAGCGCCTTGTACATCCCATACTCTTTCAGTCGTCGTCTTTTTTACTCTTTCTATTAAAAATCGACCGTAGAGTTTACCAACGGCGCTTAATAGACTTATTGCCCGGTGATTTCCACAGTCCATACGAGACCCCTTTCCCTTATATAGAGGCATGATAACAGCCCTCCTCCAGTCGAGCGGCGTATATCCCTCCTCTAAACACTGGTTAAAGAGTCTGTATAACCATGCTGAAACCACCGGCCCACCGTTTTTAAGGCTACACAGTCATATCCGACAGCTTTTCCACCTTTCATACATTTTACAGCACTTACTATCTCGTTCAAATTTATTTTAGTAATTTCACTTCCGCTGTTCGTGCAACTCTCATTTGTAAAGCTCATTCTTATTGAATCTTCAGTCATTTCACTGCCATACATATCTTTAAAGTACTCCATCCATCTTCCTTGTATACTTTTGAAATCAGTAATCATTCTTCCCTCACTACTTAAAATTGCTTTCGCACAACCACTTTCGGGAGGATTTCGGGCTTCTTTGACTTCCTTCCAGAACATTTATATGTTGCTCTGGAAGTGATTCGTCATCTTAAGTCCGTCATCCTCCTTCAGTTTATCCTTTTTCGCTCTCACTATCAACTTGACGTTCATCTTGCAAACTTTGTACGATTCTTTTGCTCATTGATATTTCACGCAATCACTTTTATCCACAGACAACATATTTAACCATGCATCCTTCTTTTCTTTAACAAGATTTTTTATACAGTCATCCCACCATCGTCTATATAAAGTAAATGGTGTACTTAAAGTTGTCAGCGCTAACAACAGCCTATCCAAAAAGCTAAGATGGCAGTACACAATAGTGTTCTTGTACCGACCCTTGTATATGGAACTGCAGCATGGAACTTGCAAAATAAGGATGAAAGTAGAATAAATGCAGTAGAATATGTGATAAATTTGGGTATGATTGAATGTAAAATGCAAATATAAGAAGTGGATGCAGTGCGAATGAAAGTGTAAACAAAATTATGAAAGGATTAATAAGATGTTTTTGACTTAAAGAAAGAATGAATGGTAAAGAAAGCATATGTAAACGACGTAAACGGAACAAAAAATAGAGAAAGTCCGAGGAGAACGTGACACTTTCAAATAAATTAAATAATAATAAACCCGGCTACGTTTAGATACATTTAAGACTTTTGATTTAATAAACGAAAACTTTTCTATTTAAGGAAAATAACGTTTTAATTATTTATTTATATTTAATGCGGAAGAGGTAGGTATTGCTGATATATTAGAGCGGTGAAAGTAAGGGTATAAATACCCTTTTCGCTGTCTCGGTATAAACTGACAAAAGGGTATTTATATAGACATCATTTTATTTCACCTCGAACTATAAATACAGCCAAACGCTATAGTGCTACTAATGAGACATAAATTGAAGCTAGTATAAAATATTTCAGCTAAAATACACCCGGATTATTAGCGCTTAAATCTACTAATAGCAATTGTGTTCATTAAAATGCTTAAATTATTTAATACTTAAATCACAAACAGAGCTATGAATATTTATCTAATGTAATAAAATATATGTGCCCCCAAAAGACGAGACTTTTTCAGAAAAGTTAAAATTAAATGCCTCCTTAAAAAGTTAAACAAAACTTTTCTATCGTCAAAGGAACAAACTTATACAATTCGAAAGGTGACACATTGTCGATTTTTCCCTAGCTAACTTTTGAAATTTTTCCTCAAGGCCTCTTGAAAGCAGAACTATCGAATTGATCTTATTCTTTGACTTGAAAAGGGTGCGACGGAAATAAAAAATTACGCTAAAGGTCGAAAGTTATGAAATCTTTTGGAAGAGCCGCTTATCCAATCAAATGAGTTTATTTTTATATTTTTAATAAATGAAACTTTTATATTTCTCACTAGTAAAGTGCCTCTACCGTGTGAAGTGAGGGGTCGTTTAAACAAGGCTGTGGTCATTTCTGGATATATGAAAAAATTTATTTGGAAGATCCTTAAATGAAGATCAGCGGCAAAGTAAAAATTTATAAGACTTTTGTGTGACCCATCATGACATATGGGATCGAGTGCAAGGCGGACACCACAATCACAAAAAACGCGCTCGGAGTGTCAGAAATGAAGACGCTCAGAAACATATCTGGAAAGACACTACGAGAAAGAATAAGGAACTCAAGTTTAAGGGAGATATGCGAGGTCAATGATGTCGTTAAGTGGGGAAGGCAATGAAAAAGATACTGGTATGCACGGGGGGAGAATGGGTCTATCCAGACTCTACCTCATTGTGTTGCACAGCAAACCCCAAGGTAAACAACCCGGGCAGACCACCAAAGAGATGGATAGACAGTTGTGTTGTAGACCTTGCAGAAGGCCAATTACTCCTAAAAAACAGGCCACAAGGTCTACACTAAGAAGAAAGAGGAGTATTGTATCATTTTTCAAGAAAATATATAAGAGTGAGTTTTTCTTTGCTTATTATTTAAATTCTTGTAAAAATATTGTTCTATCAAGGTTATACAGAATAAACAATTATATAATTGATCCGATTAATATTCTAAACAGATAAAAAAACATTGAAATTCATCTTCATTTAGTATTATATATAAAAAATAACTTAATGTCATTTAACTGTTGAAATTCATACATGTTTGTGAAAAGCGCAAAACACTGTTGTAATAATACAATGTTTCTAGAAAGTAATTCAGACAAGAAACCAATTATTTGAATATCTTAATCCAAAAACATGTTGTGAACATTATGGGTGCTAAGAAATAACGAAAATTCTTTAAAAAAAATTGTGATGAATTATTTTCCAGTTATTGGGCAACGGTTTAAACAAACACTACAATTAAGGTCGATAATATATTTTTTGTTCGGAGGGAATGAAAAGGGCTGGAGTGGACGGGAGTGGACGGGAATAGGTTGAAGAAGAAGGAGAGAATGAGCAAATATTTTTTTAATCTATTTGAAAATAAATTAACTTGAAACATGAGCCGTCTTTCAGACTTAAAGATTGCAAATGAGTAATTTTATCTTGGGATGGGGGAATGTGAGAGGAAGATTCGACGCAGAACCCAAATGGCTAAAACTGTCATGACGAAGCTCAACAGAAAATGGTTAGACAAAAATATTTCTAATAAGACCAAGATGAGACTGGTTTAATCATTATTGTTGCGAGTCTTAGACAATGCGAGCATTTGAAAGGTCCAAAACTGATGTTTTCGAATTTTGGTGCTGGCGACAAATGTTGCGCATACCTTGGACGGAGAGAAAGACGAACCAGTCATTTCTTGACCAGCTAGACATCTGAGCAAAACTCTCACGGGTGTGCTCTCAGAGAGTGTTAAAATTTGTTAGTTTGGTCACATAGACCGATGAAAAGCTATGAATTTGTAAGTTTAAACTCATAGACCGATGAAATTATATAAATTTGTTAGTTTAGTCACATAGACCGATGAAAAGCTATGAATTTGTTAGTTTAAACTCATAGACCGATGAAATGATATAAATTTGTTAGTTTGGTATCATAGACAGATGACACGATGAAATCAAGACAACCTTGAAAATGTCATAAAGTTGAGAAAGTAGAGCAAAAACGACCGAAAGCACTGCGACCGACCCGTTAGTCCGATCAAATTAAAGCGTTAACTGGGTTCTCAATGGATGCAGCCTGTAGACTAACCGATGACAGGAGCACATGGCGACTCTTGGCATGATAAATATGAATATATAAGAAGAAAAAAAAATATTTATTTATTTCTGTGGTTCGTCATTCGTCTACATTGAGTTTATTGTTCAAAAATAATAAACACTGTATTAATGGAAGTGCGTGATAAAGCTTGCTTTACTACTATGTTTATATAAACGAATAGCCTGATATTGGTTGTATATGGATGAAAGCAGAATAAATATGGTAAGAATAAAACCTTTCAAACGCTTTGTGTAAAAAATTAATGAAAACATCTGAATCAGACATAGAAAGAGAAAACATGGCATACAAAAGGGTTTGAGCCAAAAAATAAAAGTATTGCAAAAATGGTTGAGTTTCTAGCAATTCATATAAATAAATTAAAAAGCTATCACAGACATTTATATTTTTACGTGAACATAATTTGCTGTTTAAAAATGAAGAATTCTATAGAAGAGTTTCAAGATTGAAAAGTATGATGGTTCAATATTTTTGTCTGTCTTCCATGGTAACGCAGTGATATATAGTTTACCATGTTTTAATTAAAATGTCCATACAAAAAACGTATTAAAATCGACCGTTTTCTAGAACTTCTATTATTTATAATAGAAGTGACACGTTTCTTTTGACTAGAACATTAATATAACGATCACGCCGTCACTCGGAAGGGGAAGATAGAAGACATGAACCGTAACTCTCTTCAATGCTGATACCCATTTATTTGTGCCGCGTTTTCCTCAGTATTACTCTATTTCTTGTTCCGTTTCAACACATAATTTCTTAATAATTTATAATAATTCTAATACAAAGTGAAAAATATAATTCCAGTGAAATTTTATAATTCAATTTATTTATAAAATCACAAAAATTGTGAACATTATATTTTCTAATGTATTTATAATTACAATAAAAACAATTAAGAACAATTAAAAAATAGAGATAAAAATAAATAATGTAGTATACGAGTAAGTAGAAAAACAGGAGAAGCAAATACCATTTTAAATTTTTATATAAGATATACTTTCTAAGGGTAACCTTACAATCGTGAAAAATGTCCACATTCGAAGAGATGCGGCTTAGAAGGATTATTGCCCTCCCCACGGGCATAACCTTAGATTGATTGTTCTACACAGTGGCAGGTGAAATAATCTATTTTGCCGTTGTCGCAGATAATTGTTAAGGACAAACAAATCAGACGAAAAAAAATGAACATCCAAATGGATAGTACGTCTAATTCCCAATGATTAGTAGTCCAGCAAACACAGCAAGAAATCTTACAAAATTAAATTAATAATGAGTCGTCATCGATAGTCCCCTTTTCAATATATTTCCAACAACTTCTCCGCCATTTACTTATAGAACAGACTCCTATAGCATCACGTAACATCACACTCGACATTCATATTTAATCAAGAAAAGTTTTACAAAAATATTGTATGTGTAGCGATCGCCGTGACGAAGATGCGGATATTATCTAAAACACAGTTGAAATAAGAATGAATTTACAAGGCACAATATTTATTCAAAAAAAATAATTCATTTTTTTTTTGTTTCGTTTCATGTTTAAAGAATTTATCATATTTGTTATAATCAGCCTTCAGTTATTTTTGACGTATATCCTCTTTCACGAATTTACTTTCACCCCTGACAAGATTGGTTTTGTATTTCTGTACAAATTATGACTTGCTAGTGGACGATGTAAGTATAATGGAATAAAATGAGAAAAAAACATTGTTATTTTGGCTGATACGTAAAGCGGGATTTTTATTAAAAAATCACATTAAGGGCTTACTTCTATTCTATATTTCTTCCTGACTTCATCATTTGAAATTCGGTCATATATCGTTTCATCACACACGTATATGATATCTTATTAAAAATTAATTTGTATCAATTCCGGTTTTATTTCTTTTTCAAATTAAAAAAAAAGTTTTTCTTTAAGCCGCCTTAAGATGCTATAAACCCTTATCTGATATAATGAATGAAGAACTTCTCCCAGTATATCGAATCGGGTAACACCCACCAAGGAGGCTTTATCAAAGATGCCAGAACTTTCTTATTGATAAGGGTAGTATCCTTGTATCGGGGATGTGACCCTTAGACCAGAGAAAAATATAAAGGCCACAAGGCTCAACTAGGCGCAGTGTTAAAGATGGAGCGAAGCGAGTGGGGCAGGTA
The DNA here is from genome assembly GCA_022606425.2 of Lepidostoma basale. Lineage (NCBI taxonomy): Eukaryota > Metazoa > Arthropoda > Insecta > Trichoptera > Lepidostomatidae > Lepidostoma > Lepidostoma basale. The sequence continues at coordinate 76,257 of JAHDVF020001261.1, forward strand.
CGATTTATTGACCCATCGGGTATTTATTACCAAAGAGATGTTCAATTTAGTACTGGGGAATGAAAAATCCCGGTTCTATTGGTAGAAAAAGCTTTTTTTGCTTCACGTATCCTCGTAGATATGGGAATGAGTTTTGATCCACGCAGAATGCATATAAAATGAAATTGTGCTTTAAATATGAGATAAGAAAGATATATCAATATGCATTTGAATAAGAAAAAGAGTTTTTCTTCACCTTACATGGAAAACAAAAAACTTACATTATATTCAATCTGTAAAGTTGGATGTTAAGTTGTTTAATTATTTAAATTATTATTATTTATAATATTTTATTGAATCGTTCATTACACAATTACAGCCAAATCGATATGAAGGTTATAGCTATCATATTGATTCTCATGACATGTGATATGTAGCTAATCTATCGCCATTTTATTTTCCCGTGAATTCTGCACTAGACCAAAGACACCACCCGGCTACGAAGGTCGTTATATAATATAATACTCATAAATCAACAACACGAATCGTTGTATAAGTAAATAACTAATACGATTTCTTCGTGGAGATAGACATGATATCCTCTAATTTACGATAAGATGCGAGATTAAAGGACATCGTGACAGAAGTCTAACGTCTCGGTTGCGCAACATTAGAGAATGGACGGTGAGGAGCGTGGAGGAGAAATTACAGGCGGTCCAAGCCAGAGAGGATATTGCAAAATTATAGATTGGTATCTCGATATGACAAATGAAGAATAATAATTATGAATATTCTTTCGAAACGTAAGTATTATTTCAAAATCTAAAAATTATTTTCTTTTCCAACTAGTATAGGTACCATAATTGTCGCGATAATATACTATGCAGTCAATTTTTTTTTATAAAATACAAGACGAGAAAATATTGTTATGAAAAATTTGACGAACTTCTTGGCAGAGTGTCAACAGCTATGACTGCCACACCGAAGATCCCGACTATGACTATATTATTATCATACTCTCTTTGGTCTGGCGTAGATTCACGTGAAAATGAAATGGTGATAGATTAGGTATCTATCGCATTACATTAGAATCAATATAAAAGCCATACCTTAACATCGATTTGGCTCGTGCTGTAATGTTGTAAAGAGCTTTTCGAAAAAATTATAATAATTATTTGAAAATAATGAAATCCAAAATAAATTTATCTAAAAAGAGTATATCTCATAATTGGGTATGTCCTGTTTATACAAATATGAAGCAGTGAAATCTGAGTTCTTGGATATAGTTAACGAGATAGCTGCGAGTAACAATGTGAACGAAAGAATTATTTTAGCAGGGGATTTGAATGGATGGCTAGGAATCTAAATGGCTGGTTATGAAGACTGTCTCGGTAAGTGTGGTGATAGTATGACGAATGATAATGGAAAGAGATTGCTTGGTGTGTTCCTGAAGTGGATTCTCTTTGAGTCAAACACGATGTTTGATAATAAGAGGATCCATCAATTTACAAGGGAGAGAGGGAATAAAAAGACGACTATCGATTACGTCATCGTTGGCTCTGGATAACTAGCAGTCACTTTACATACCAGAGTGTTCAGAGGGAGCGAACTCGGAACGAACCACGTTTTGGTGGCTACAAAGATAAACCTGTTTCGAGATTGGCGCATCAAGAGAAACAAAACAATGTCCACCCTTTCTAGAGTTAATGTAGGTAAACTCCAAAACGATGACGTAAAAGAGAATTTTCTGATGTAAGTAAATGAGAAGCTTAGTGTTTAAGAATCAGTATGTATAAAGTATAATACATACCACAATTTAAATTTATTATTATTTACCTGTGACAAAACATGTTTACTAGTTGAAATGATCTAAAAATTATATATCAATATTATTTTCCATTATGGTTGGTATGATTCGTAACCTCTTGCCATTTTTACTCGATTATACGATAATAATAAAAAAAAAAAAAAAAAAAAATGCGTATGACCAAAAAACCCTATTTTATTTTACGATTTTTTTTTAGATGCCATTTTCAAAACTTTCTTTATAAAACGTACCAAAGCTCTTCTAACGAACGAAGCCAATAAGAAGGCTCAACAGCGCACGCTGTTATTACGTGAACAGCTTGTGAAACTGAGAAAAAGGAAAATATTCTTCGTGACCTTAAAGCCTCCATGAATACGACAGACGTGAGGTATAGATTTATGTCTTCCATTTTTTATGGACATTACACCTCTAGAGCCATGACGATAGACAATCTCCACATGAGCTTAGTATTTAAGTTCTATCTACGATGTTCAAAAGCGCGACATCGACTTTGTTACAATCCGACTATTTTTAATATTTATAATCAATTTTACGGTACGTTATAGTGAGAATGGCTGAGAAGAAGAAGAAAACGAAGACTTGATGTGGAATTGATGCTCAATAGTTCTAATTACATATTCAAACCAAGGTATTTCAAAGAGGTTACATAAAAACACAAATAAACCTATACTATCATTTTTTTAATGTGGCCACATGAGGAAAAATTAAAGTCATTTCATGAATTCAACAGTGTCGTGGTCCATATTTTCTGCCTATCTGTGTCTATCCTGTTGGCAAAAGCTTGTTGGTGAGTAAGTTTTCTGATCCGGGTTCGCCATGGATTGATAAACTGATTTTTTCTTTTCTTTTATTATTATTAAATATTTGAATTTAGGCTTTATAAACCAAATGGTGCACATAGAGTTCTCACATCCAGTTATCCATGCGAGAAACGATGTCCAGTCTATGTGACTTTGAGCGCTTACCACTTGTAACATATTGACACTAGTTGAAAATGTAGGTCAAACAGAACTTTGAACTGAAACAGCATATTAGTGAAAATCAGTGGGATTCTAGAATTAGGATATATGTATTAGTCTTCAAATAGCCAAATAGCCCAGATAAAAAAGTTGCTTTGATGATAAAAGCATGAAATCCCTTTACAATTAGCATATATGTAATGCTTAAGTATTTTCAAATTGAAAATGCATAACATTAAGGAATGTTTACTTTAACATAAAATCATCGATAATTGTATTTTTATGGAGAAAAGTAACAATCAATTAAAATAAAAAAATATATAAGTAAAACGTGTAACTAGAGTTTCGTCGTCATTAAAACATTATTCCGACAAATTTTGGTACTATGTTAATAAAAATACATCATTTGAATGTTATCATATTAAAATACAAAAGTTCACAGTTCACCTAAGGAATATTTACAATATTAGAACGCTGTGAAAGTTAATAATGAGATCTGCAGGATACCGTCGTATTATGTAAAATGCAGATTATATGCTTTCACCGTGTTTTACAGTGTTGGCTGCATCAAAGCAGTTGCTGCATTTAGGAGCGCAATATCGATACAACAATGTATGGTACTAACAGGAAAAGTTTACGAACTCTCTGGACCAAAAGCCATTACGAATGTTTATATTTACCACTAGCTAGAGACTCATTTGCAGACACTTTTACTATTTATGAGTTTAAATCAAACGTGCCTAGAACTTACAACTTTATTAAAAATTACAACTTATTATAAAATTTCGTACAAAATTAAATAACCTCAAAATTTTAGAAATCAAAAGAGCCATTTGTCATTAAGTATAATTATCGATTTATTGCCTTTGTGGCAAGATTTTACCTGAACCCTATAAAGAACTTTACAATACTATTTTAGATTTATTCAAAAATGTTACAACAAATACATGAAACTTGCATAAAAATTTAAACATATGCCAAAACCGACCGCATTCGTGAAATAAAAATAAAAAAATATAGTTCACGTTTATATTCACACTGATGATGGGCTTTTATGTATCGAAAATGTCATTTATTTTAATTTTATTGAAGTTGTGAAGCTAAGTTTAAAATATGATTCAATTTTGAATCTATAATACAACACAAAGTGAAGGTGAATATAGAGAAAAATTAATTAACTTTAAAAAACTTACTAACTTACCATCACGGTGTAGCGCCGAAGAGGTAGGCAGAAAGAAAATTTAGCAAATTCAAAAAAAAAAAAGTTTTTATTTTTAACCCTTTAAAAAATATCTGGGCTAGTTTCGTTCTATAAGGACGTCGTCAACTGATTGAATCATTTTCTTCGTTATTTTAGATCAACGTAGCAGTGGAGTAACTTAGTAATAATGGAAAGGCAGTACATAATGGATTTTTAGTGCCAACCCTTATTTGTGGAAGTGGAGCTTGGAACTGACAAAAAAACATTGAAAGTAGGATATACGTCGTAGAAATGAGATCTCTGAGATAAATATGCTGGAAAACGATATATGATAGAATACCGAATGACAAAATAAGGAATAAATGAAAGGCAGATGATTGTTTAATAAGCAAAATTAAAATAGGATTCCAGATATGGTTTAGACATATGTAACAAATGGACGAGAAAAGAAAGGTTAAAATGTTGTCAACAAGCAGTGTGATAAGGAAGAGAAGTCGTGGAAGACCAAGGAAAGCATGGCATTACCAAATAAATCAAATACTGAAAGGCGGCCACATTCGAAGTCAGAAGAATCGACGATCATCCATGTTACGATGTATGAATGTGGAGGAATCTAGAGAGGTACGTCATAACCGTCAATACCGTCAACCATGATGTACTTCTGCGAAAGCTGTCGGAAATTTGTTTCTCTTCTAAGTTGGTTATATTTTTTATTAGCTACCTGAGGGAGAGGTAACAGTTTGCCTCATACGGTATATTTCAATCTGCACTTTTTCCCGTATATTCCGGAGTGCCACAGGGCTTAAACCTTGGTCCACTCCTCTTCACCATCTTCATTAATGATATCGCGAGGGTTATAAAATTTTCGCGATTTCTTTTATTTGCAGATGATCTTAAATTATTCCTTGAAATAAAAAGCCACGAAAATTGCCTCCATCTCCAGTCAGATATAAATAATATCGTCCGCTGGAGTAAAACCAATCAAATTTATTTCAATATCTCTAAATGCGTAATTTTATCTTTTGCGAGAGCATTGCGTACTGTTTATTACAGATACACAATGGATAACCAGCAACTTAAGCGTGTTTCAACGATAAAGGATCTTGGTATCGTTTATGAAAGTAGGCTGACTTTCCATGCTCACATCGAGAGAATATGTGGAGTTGCACTGAAAATGTTGGGATTTATTCTCCGAACTGGTAGAGTTTTCAAGAATCCCTATGTTTTGCGAATTTTGTATAACTCATTGGTCCGGAGCCGGCTCGAGTGTGGCTCGGTGATATGGAGTCCCCACGAGGCGAGATACTCGCTCATGTTAGAGAGGGTTCAGAAAAGATTTCTGAGATATCTCTACATGAGGGAGTTTGGTAGCTATCCGTGGCTTTATCCCACTGCATTCCTCTTGGGCATGCTGGGGACCAATAGTTTACAGATAAGAAGGGATGGGTGCACACTTACCCATTTCTTCAGACTTATCAGGGGATTCTTTGAGAATTCCGTCATCTTGGAGGCTATCCATCTTTATGTTCCGGATGGTTATCTTCGACAGCGTAAGCACAGACTGTTTATCTCCCAACATGCAGAACCAACCTACCTCTGGTGATGCCGGTGGGGAGAGCAATCAAACTGCTGAACATGATCGCTTCGGAGATCGATGTCTTTCATATTCGTGAAAGTACATTCAGAAGACAAATACTCTTGACTTTGGAGAGTATCTTGTATTCCTAATGTCGAACCATCTCTCATGCGTTCCTGGTATTATATATTTATTATGTTTTACCTGTTCTCAATAGATGCCTTAAACTATAAAAAAAGTTTGTAATGTCTTTTGAGAAAATAAACTGATTTGATTTGATTTGATTTGATTTGATAACAGAACGGTGTGGCGGTCCATTCTCTCTGCCTTCTTATCCGGGGAGACGGCGTGATGGTTAGTTAGTTAGTTAGCTAGATGTGTATTAATTATTGATCGCTGAATTTTGTTTAAAATTATTCCACAAATGTATTTTAAAAATTATTCGAATTTGAAATGTTTAAAATATCGTGCTGGTTTGTTCATTGATAAGTTTCGTGTTCGCTTTATTTTAATGCATCAGTATGTCAATCTTCCTAATTTTTTATGACCGAGGTGTGGCGGAGTACACGATTTTGTGGGGTTAAGGGGGTGTATTTTATTTGCATATTATTAATATATTATATATCACCAAATTTGACGTGCTTTGTAGCCGAGTGGTAAGTGCTAGAACTGCCACACCGAAGGTTCCAGGTTCGATTCCCGGCGATGGAGAGTGATTGCCACACTGTCTTTGGTCTGGTGTAAAATTCACGTGACAATAAAATGGCGATAGATTAGCTACCTACGATTTGGCTTACGCTGTAAAAGAGTGATTCATCAAAATAATCAATAAATAATAAAACGAATAACCGAGTTGCCTTTGACACTACGAATAAGATAAAACAACATTTGTCCACTTGTCTATTTGTCAATACTTGCCTATTTGTCATTAAATAAATATTTTTAAATGTATTATACGTAAAACTCATATTAAATAATTGACACGAATAAAAACATATGTCTTCTAGAAGTTTGATTATTTTTTAAATAAAATTATCTGCCATATGTTTTTTAGGAGCATTTAAAAAAATTCAATGATTTTATATTACAAAATATACACTGCATTTCATAAGGAAATATTATTTCATTTGTAACCTTTCAAAAAACCTTAATTTTTCAAGAGATGGCGATTGTTGCTGAAATTAAATTTATGTTATGTAAGCCGTGAATCATTATTTTATAAAAAGAGAAGATTTTTTTCAATAAAACCTGCTTGGGTTTTGATGAAAAACAAGGATTATTACTGAGTATAATAACATATTTTATTATCAACCGGATAGCCCATTTATTGAATTTGATATCTTCCTAACATGTTTTTGTGCACTCGTGAAACTATATATAAGATATATTCTTATTTATGCGATATAGAAAGATAGTTTGCTTGCAAATTTCATTTCTCATTTTCAAAAGCTTTTAAAACAATCATTTTTTTTAAATATTAAACAGCATTTTCAAATATTTTAAGCGTTGCGAGCATCAAACTTTGTAAACGTAACCTGTTTAGAATTTGCGAAATATCTTTCGAACGTTTTCGTAAAAAAATTACGATAAAATACTACCTAACTAACCATCACTACATTTCAATTGAGGAGTATGCAGAATCGTGCGATGTTTTTCTCGATCTTTCTTCTCTTATATTTACATTCTAACAGTTTATATTTTTAACCTTTTTATCCATATCTCGATATTATCTTAGGCCTGTCATATTTTAATTAAGGACGTATTCATCGACCTTCTATTCCATAATTAATTATTCTTTTAGAATCATATCAGTCATTATTTTTGTCACTGATTTTTCTAAGCGATCTCATGTTTATGTCAATTATCCTACTTACCTCATACTTTTGCTATATGCAAGCTATACATATATACATAACATTTGGCACTAGAACTTAATTATGGTATATGCCACTATATTATTTGCTTTCGATAATGTATTTCTATTTTAATTTAATCATTGAAAATCCTAGCACCAAGTATTCTATTGATACCTTGCTCTATTTTGCCTTGCCGTCTCTTGGTTGGAAACACATTTTCTAGATAGATAAATTGAGTAACTGCTTCAATTTACGTTGCTCGAATTTATATCACCAACCGTCATACGTTATTTCTATTCAAATACCAAGCATTCATTCTTGATACGAAAACTTGTAGATCTTCTATACACTCAGCGATCAAAACAGAGTCGTCTGCATAGAGCAAACAGCTGATGGAGATATTTTCGTATTATCACCAGCGTATATGTCTGTCTTCTAGTTCTTTCATAGGCTTGTTCATGTATATATTGAATAACCACGGGGACAACATACTATAATAGACTCTCGAAATAATGTTATAATTATATATTGTTTATATTGAGGTTGAAGACATAGTCAGATGGGGGCGCCAAATGAGAAGATACTGGAACGAGCATGTTTCCCGTGTGCAAGAAAATAGGATCCCAAAGATAGCTCGCGACAATCTACCTGATAGGTCCTGACCAAAAAGATGGCGAGTTAGTTGGCGATCCACTTGTCAAGAAGACGGAGATGCCACCAATGATAGGTCATCAGATCTATATGGAAAAGAAGAAGGAGAAGAATAGATTGTTTTATGTTATTAGTTAGTGCATGTATGTGATAACAGTATAATTGTCATAGCCAAATAGTCCTAACCTTACGTAGATGACTAATCTGCTTAAAAAATGTATTTTACAGATTAATGTAAATTTTTATTATTATATTTAGACATAAGATAACGTCCTAGAAAAGCTAAACTTGATATAACCTTTGATATAGTAACATAAAACTACTAAAAAACCGGATGTTTTTACCAATACATGATACATGATTTGATTCTCCCCACGTTTCAGATTTGATCTTTTTTTCAATCCTTGGGATTGGTTTGCAGTAAAGTCAATCTCAAGTTTGCAGTAAAGTCAATCTTTGCTGATTCTTGGGATGCCACTTTGGGCTTTTAATATGGTAATTTACGTTGCTTAACACATCTGTGTATATACTAGGTTATTTGAACCCAATTGTTGTATACAACTTATATAGTAGCTAGTCTATCGCTTTTTTATTGTCACGTGAATTCTACCAGACCAAAGACAGCGTAAGTTTTCTTCATATCGTCATGCCTGTGTGCCGGGAATCGAATCATAAAAACTATAACATATTTTTTTAAATATTATATATGAAATAATTTAGTTAACTAAATACTGTTATATTTAATAAAAACAGTTAATTTTACATACATTCTACGGATATATAATTTCTATGATAACATTCGTAAATCAAATTGAAATTCTCCATTGTAAAAACACATAACTTAAATGAAAAACCGTATCAAACAATAATTTTCCGAAATGGTATTTTTACCTAAATTTTTAATGAAATCCCTTCGAGCTGTTAAGCGGTCTAAATTTAAATATGGAACACGCTTAATATACTATACTTGCTCCCACTCTAGTTATTTGGTACGCCAAAGTAATTCTATCTCACTCCCACTCTCGCGCGAGTACTTCAAGTAGGTCACATTAATCTCAAAACGGGGTTCATTCATCAAACATGATTTCGGGAAAACCTTCGAACCGATCTCAAGCCTGCGTTACTTTTATTCAATATTTAACCTTTCAATTTGTTTTGTATCTACTGCGAAGATATACATCATATTGTGTGAGTAAATATTAGTACAACTCGATCAGATTATGCATGCACAAACATTTATTATGATATAAATGCAAATAGTAATTTTGTTTGACATTGACAATATTAATATATTTTCTAACTGAAATAAAGCAAAATTGTTATCCAAAAACGTTATTAATTTAACATGAAATGCCTCATTTATTGTGAAATATTTGTTATACGAGATTACAAAAATGCGACCGAAACTAGTAGGGTTCTTAATAATAACCACACGTTTTTTTAATGCAAAGCGTTTTTATTTATTAATAACAAAAATTTAAATGACTTACAACAAATTTAGTACTTTATATGAGAAAAAATTGTAATAAAAATCCATTTATACAATACTATCAATGACGAATCATGCTGACGAAATCAGATACAAACTAAAATTTATTAAATACTATAACTTAAGAACATTTTTCTCAATTCAAATAATCCATTTGGATTTATATTATATAATACTTAAGACGTCATCGGACACCCCAGATAGAACTTGCAACTTTTGGATCACAATAAATCCATGATATATGAAAATAATTATTCATTTAAAGATAACGGTTTTGAAATATTGCGTTTATACAAATACATCTAATAATAAGCAACAAATCTAACACGAATACTCACTAAATATGTAACTCTTAAAATTTTAGATATAAAAAATGCCATTCAAAATTATAATAATATAAATAACCAATTCAATGCAACTTCAATTCCTATGTTCGAAATGTTCCCGTTGACCCCTCCCCCCATCCCCTCCCTAAATCGTAATTAGTTAAAATTTACTCCCCACCCTTAGGCATAACCCCCACCCCCCGTTAGATAGTGCCTTAGACAGAAATGTGGACATTTGAAAATGCCTTTATAATGTCATTCCAATAAATTATAATAAAATTTCTAGAAAACATACGTTTTAATTATCATTAAATATGGAGTTTTTAATCATTGTTCAAGAAACTATAAAATAAAGCATAAAATGTTGTGAAAATACAGAGTGTTATTCTAACTTTTAAACAATATATTCAAGCCACATGTACTTATGTTATCTTGCAAGAAATAACGATCTATTGTGCATGCTGAAAAGCATGACAAATGTCTTGGCGCTGCTTACGATGGCCAGGAGTAATGCTATCAAATAAAACGTTCTTGAGAACTCTCTACCCGAGAGAGTAAGAAGTACTTCCTATGCTATTCCGAACAACGTTGCTCTTTATATGGCTTTAACCCAGTGGCGGTACTCCCATAGAAGTCCAGATGGCCGGCCAGATGGAATAAAAACTTCTTCTGGCTTACAGAGGTTCAGGTCTTGTGGCTATTCCTCTTACGTCTGATGCGGACATTTTTGGAAGGTGATTTGGTGGGTTGTTAGTTTATGCGGGGGCATAATTACTTAGATTTGAGGGGTTGGATTCAAAACTTCTTACGCGGGCTTCTATGGGAGTACCGCCACTGCAACCGTATATCGGAGAATAATACCCTTGTACCGAGTAGAGGCTGCGTAGACTAAGAAAATGTATAAAACTATAAATATAATTAATATCAGATCTAACCATCTTAGGTTTATACGAAAGGGTCAAATTTTTGTCTTCTTTTTGAGTTTTTAGAAGGATTATTAAATTACTCGTATAATATTACAACAACAACAACAACAAACCATCACGCCGTTTCCCCGCAGGGGTAGGCAGAGAGAATGGACCGCCACACTACTCTATCCCGGCAAACCTCTCTAGCTTCCTCCACATTCATACAACGAGTCATACACGCACGTCGATTCCTCCGACTTCTAACATGACCAACCTTTAAAATTTGATTAATTTGGTCATGCCATGTTTTCCTCGGTCTGCCTCGACTTCGTACCCCATTTGCATCATTAACGTATACTTTCTTAACCATTCTTTCTCCATCCATGCGTTCCATATGTCCGAACCAACGCAGCGATCCTTTCATAATTTTGTTCATTATACCTTCTTCCGCTCTACATTCCTTTCTTATATCAGCATTTGAGATTCTGTCGTATATCGTTCTACCACACATACGTCTTAGGGACCTCATCTCTACCACATTTATTCTACTCTCATCCTTCTTTTGCCAGTTCCATGCTTCGCTTCCATACATTAAGGTTGGGACCAGAACTCCATTGTGAACGGCCGTTTTTGCTTTCATTGATAAATTCTTGTTTCCAATAACTATTTTTAAAGCTCCATTCACTTTGTTACCCGCACCAACCCTTCTTTCGACGTCACTATCCGTTCGGCCATCTGCTGTGACCATGCTACCTAAATACACAAATTCCCTCACCTGTTCCAAGTTCTCTTCCTTCACACTTATATTACAAACTGTCATTTGCTCTTCCCTTTCGAAAACCATCACCTTTGACTTTCCGACATTCATCATTAAATCATTTGACTTGCATAACTCATTCATTCTCGACACCAAGATTTGTAATTCGTCCGCACTATCCGCAACGAGAACGGCATCGTCCGCGTAAAGCAGACAGTTTACAGACAGATCACTCATCTTAGCACCAGCATTTATACCTTTAAATTCTTTCATACACTCGTCCATATACAGATTGAACAACCATGGAGACATCACGCAGCCCTGCTTAACACCCTTCGTGATATCAAACCAAGGCGTGATGTCTCCATTTACCCTAACACTGGCAGTGCTCCCTTCGTAGAGAGAAGCAACCGCTCGTATCAGTTTTGTGCTAACTCCGTATTCGGACAAGATTGACCACAGTTTATCTCTGTTCACTCGATCATAGGCTTTTTGCAAATCGACAAACGCACAGAAAAGCTTACGGTTTTTGGCCATAAACTTCTCCGCAAGCGTTCGAAGTGCAAAAAATCTGATCCATACATCCTCTTCCGGTCATAAAAGCGCCTTGAACATCCCATACTCTTTCAGTCGTCGTCTTTTTTACTCTTTCTATTAAAATTCGGCCGTAGAGTTTACCAACGGCGCTTAACAGACTTATTGCCCGGTGATTTCTGCAGTCCATACGAGACCCCTTTCCCTTATATAGAGGCATGATAACAGCCCTCCTCCAGTCGAGCGGCGTATATCCTTCCTCTAAACACTGGTTAAAGAGTCTGTATAACCACGCTGCAACAACCGGCCCACCGTTTTTAATAAACTCCAAAGCGACACAATCATAACCAACAGTTTTTCCACCTTTCATACAGCTTACAGATTTTACTATTTCGTTCAAACTTATTTCTGTCATATCTCTTTCGCTATTCGTGCAACTCACATTTGTAACGCTCCTTCTCATTGAACTCTCAGTCATTTCACTGCCATATACATCTTTAAAGTATTCCATCCATCTTCCTTGTATACTGTCAAAATCAGTAATCATTCTTCCCTCACAACTCAAAATTGCTTTCGCACAACCATTTTTGGGAGGATTCCGGGCTTTTTCGACTTCCTTCCAGAACATTTTTATGTTGCTCTGAAAGTGACTCGTCATCTTGAGACCGTCTTCCTCCTTCAGTTTATCCTTTTTCTCTCTCACTTTCAACTTGACATAAACCCGATCATTTTATCATGTAATATAATATGTACTTTAAAGGATTTGATTCATGAATATATTGGTAACACAAGAGAAACCATACTCTAACTGCGTATTTTAGTCTGTGTAAACTCTACTTACTCATTATTCTTCATATATTCGCCATGTTCTGGATTCACAAAAATGAGCCTTTTTTCAAACACCGTGTTTTCACAACAATGTATTATATTATATTATACTTTCAAAATTTTATACTGAAGAAGGGTGTCGACGGCCCAAAATAAGTTTGTGAAAAGCATTTTGATAAAACAATGTTTTTTGTTTTGTTTTGATAAAACAAGTTTAAAAGAATTCTAAGATCCTTTCTTAATTTATTATAAAACTCTATATTAAATTATCAATTTATCAATTATCAATTTAATTATCAATGTGGTGTTCAACATATTTTTGTTAATTTGTTTCTTTAAAAGACCTACCACAAAAAAAAATATTTTTAGAAAAGTGTATAATCATTTTTTTATTACTCATTTATGTATTTATTATAACTAAATAATCATCACATCGTCTCCCAAAAAAATTGGCGGAAATAATAGACTGCCAAACTGTTCTTTTCTGACAAACTTTCTCTAGCTTGATATACATTTTTATATCATTACATGCAAGGACGTCAATTCCTACGTTTCCAAACGTGGCCAAAATTTTATAATTGCTTGATTTAATTGTGCCACGTTTCCCACGGTCTTCCCTTATTTCTAATTCCGTCTACGTCATCTTCGTATACATCTTAATCTTTATTTCTTCATTTATATTTCCATGAGTCCAAACTATCTTAATAACCGTTGCATCATTTTGTTCGAAACTTTTTCCGATTCACTGCATTCACTCTGATGTTTATATTTACTTCTCCAGCATATATAAATTTGTCTAAAAAACCTCATTTCTACTGAATTAATTCTACTTTTTTACTAGTCCCTTGCTTCACTTCCATACATATAGGTAGGCACAAGAACCTTATTGTGCACTGCCACTTTAGTTTTTTTTTGTTTACCCCTGTTTTTATTGTTTTAATACTCGTATACTCGTATAATCCAAGTTCGCTTATGGCAATTGACATGCAACAGAATTTTATGATACAGTTATCAGTTTAAAAAAATTATCAATGTTATCAACAACACACAAACTAGAAATTTGGCAATGATAAATATATTTTACAAAATGTATGTTTATACCTATTACATAAAAATATGTTTTAGAAAAAAATAATCATTGCAAGATAAATTATTATATAAAGAAGTGTGTATTTATAAAATGGTTAGAAATGAGAGGCGGTTTTACTAATACATAATTTTCAAATAATTAAACCCTCGGACAGCTAAGTATATGTTACTCTATGTGTCATCGCTACGTGGAGCATTCTTCGTCAAAATATTATATTTGGAATAAAACGATATTTTGTTCCAAACCTAACATTATTAAAATATTTGTCAATTCAGTATCTTCCACGAATATCATTAAATCAATCAACACACACTCGAGACCCTGATGCGCACTACTTATAAATCTGACCCAAGCTGAAAAAGGGTGAATGAGAGACTTATTTTACAAATATCTAACTCATATTTAGTACGTACGCTTTGGATCTATTCACCCACAGAAGGTATTTCAAAGTGAAAATCTCATTAAAAGGGTTTTCGTATAGTGGTAAAAATTTTGATCACCCGTGGCGAGGTACGATTCCATTTTTAGGGCTGTGAATTAGCAGGAGAAGTACATCTTTACGGCGCCGAGCCGGCCGTCCCGGCCCGAGGGACTGTGTGATTCGAATTACGATCCTGTCAGTTGTCTCCTTAACCCTCATTATATAAGTAAGTGATTAGATCCTTTATGTTTCCTGTCACATAACAAAATCCTTCGTTTTTTCACATAAACTGAGTTTGGGTATCGGAAATAACCTCATTCATATATATAACCATTTATGTTCCATGGCGATATTATTTTTTATATATGAATGAAACACAATTTAATAATTTACATTTTACAAAAAAAATGTAATCCTTCGAACTCAAAAAAAAGTTTAAATATATTAAAAATAAAATAATTGTTTATAATTATAATTCATTTCATTCCACTCGATTGTAGGCCGTCGACTGGATTCGGCAGCTCGCTGCCATCATCCGGTGGCGAGCTCCCGAAACTGGTCGAAGCTTAAAATATTTTTTGTAAAGGATTTTTGTTGTTATATTTTTATTTAATTTTTATAATGAACTTCTAGTAAAAAATTTAAATTAATAACATTAATTTTAATCACTTTTGTTTCAGCAGTTTGCCACCAACTTCTCAGCCTACCAGAAAAACGAGAAGAACAAGTGGAATAAGACTAACTAACTAACAAACTAACTAACTAACCATCACGCCGTCTCCCCGAAGGGGTAGGCAGAAATAATGGACTGCCACACCTTTCTTTCCTGACATATTTCTCTCGCTTCCTCAACATTCATACATCGTGTCATGCACGCGCGTCGATTTCTCTGACTCCTCACATGGCCGACATTCAATATTTGATTTATTTGATCGTGCCACGTTTTCCTCGGTCTTCCTCTATTTCTGGTACCATTTACATCATAAACATATAATTTTTTTACCATTCTTTCTTCATTCATTATTTTCATATGTCCAAACCATCTTAATGATCCTTTCATTATTTTGTTCATGACACCATCATTCGCACCGCATTCACTTCTTATATTTTCATTCGACACTCTAGCATACACAGAATATCCACACATTCGTCTAAGAGATCTCATTTCTACTGCATGTATTCTACTTTCATCCTTCCTTTGCCAGTTCCATGCTTCACTTCCATACACAAGGGTCGGTAGAAGAACACCATTGTGCACTGCCATTCTAGCTTTTTTGGATAGGTTTTTGTTTGCGATGACAACTTTAAGTGCACCATTCACTTTGTTGCCTGCCCCAACCCTTCTTTCAATATCCCTCTCCACTCTCCCATCTCTTGTAAACATACTACCTAAATCAAACTCAACTACTTGCTCCAAGTTTTCACCATTTACGCTAATGTTGCAGACTGTCGTGGTTTCTTCCTTTTCAAAAATCATTACCTTGGACTTATTAACATTCATCATCAGATCATTTCGCATGCATACCTCATACATACAATTCACCAGGACTTGTAGTTCATGCTCGTTGTCAGCAAGTAGGACAGCGTCATCCGCATACAAGAGACAGCTTACTGACACTCCGCTCATTTTGGCACCTACATCCAACCCTTTCAGCTCTTTCATACAATTGTCCAATACAGATTAAATAACCACGGGGACATTACGCAACCTTGTTTGACACCTTTATTGATATCAAACCAGGCTGTAAGATCTCCATTTACTCTGACACTAGCAGTGCTTTACGTGTGTAGCGACTTAATTGCCGTGATCAGTTTTGTACTTATTCCATATTCAGACAATATTTTCCACAACTTTTCTCTATTAACGTAATCATATGCTTTTTGTAAGTCGACAAACGCACAGAAAAGTTTGCGATTTTTGGCCAGAAACTTCTCTGTCAATGTACGAAGTCCAAAATTTGATCCATACATCCTCTGCCATTCAAGGCACCTTGCACATCCCAAATTTTCTTACTCTTTCTATTAAAATTCTGCCATAGACTTTACCAACGACACTCAAAAGACTAATAGCTCTGTGGTTTCCACATTCCATACGCGATCCTTTTCCTTTGTACAGGGGCATAATTACTGCTCTCCTCCAGTCTAGCGGCGTATATCCCTCCTCCAAGCACTGGTTAAATAACTAACATAACCATGTAGAAACCACTTCGCCACCGCTTTTAATAAAGTCTATGGCAATACAATCAAACCCAACAGCTTTTCCACTTTTCATTGCATTCACGGATCTTTTCATCTCATTCGTACTTATTTTTTCAATATTATCATTCATAGGTCCCGCACTCGCACTAGCTGTTATACTTTCGATCACGCTTGTATCACCACCATACATCTCCTTAAAATATTCCATCCATCTTTCTTGTATGATCTTACTCTCCGTTAACATTCTTCCCTCGTTGTCTAAAATTGCTTTCACACATCCACTATCAGGAGGATTTCGGGCTTTTTTTACTTCTTTCCAAAACATTTTTAAATTTGCTTGGAAGTTGTTTGTCATTTTGAGCCCTTCTTCCTCCTTCAGCTTTTCTTTCCGCGCTTTCACTACCGACTTCACTCTCTTCTTGCATACCTTATACAAATCTTTTGCTCTTTCATACTTAACTCTGTCATTCTTATTTATCGACAACATATTTAACCAAGCATCTTTCTTCTCTTTAACAGCAATCTTTACGTCATCATTCCACCATGCATCCCCTTTCCTTCTTCCTTGTACACACACACCACACGATTCTTTCGCTGATTCACACAAACTCTCCTTCAAGTATTTCCAGGTCTCGTCAATACTCAACTCACTTACATCCCGCTCACTCAATCTATCTTTCACTTTTCTTACGAAATTATTTCTTACGTCATTGTTTTGCAGTTTTTCAACTTTGACTCTAGTCGGTGCGGCTACTGTTTTGCTTCTTCTGGTTCGCCATCCCCGGAATAAGATCACTTTTGCCACTACTAAAAAATGATCCGTTTCCAGTTCGGCTCCCCTGAAGACCCTTGAATCAACAGTATCCGCCCGTAATCTAGAGTCTACAATGACGTAATCTATAATGGACCTTTCAAATCCTCTTTCCCAAGTATAGAGATGGATTCTCTTATGATCGAAGATGGTATTTGATACAAAGAGACCCCATTCTATACACAATTCAAGCAGTCTCCTTCCATTATCATTTATTCGTCTATCACCAAACGTACCCAGACATTCCTCGTACCCACTCCTACGGATTCCCACCCAACCGTTCATATCACCTGCTATTATCAATCTTTCGTTTTCACTCTTACACACCAATGTCTCTCTCACTTTGTCCCAAAACTCATCTTTACTCGCCTCATTTTCGTTGTTACCAGGGGCGTATCCAATTAAAAGGAAAACTCTTGTTAACCTGATCTTGAAGCGAATCCACATGAGTCTTGGGCTAACACATTTATAACCTTTCATACATTCTACCATCCTTGGAGCTAGCACCGCCGCCACGCCTTGGCATGCTCTGTGGACATTCGGCACACCCGACCACAGAACAAGCTTATCCGCATGCTCCAAGGAACCACACTCTTTCATCATACATTCAGTCACACATAAAACATCTAAACACTTATTATCCATTTCTGCACACATCTCATTCAACTTTCCTTCCATACCTCCCCTTATATTCCATGTACCGATGCGGCACTCCACCCTTCTCTGTTCGCCCCTGCGGGAGATGCGGTGTGATGGGTTGCGGACCTCATCGCCACCAGTAGGCATCACCCGCACACACTTAAATGCTAAATCATTTACAAACTATATCTAAAATAAAATTCAATTATATAAAATAAATAAATAAAATAAATCATAAAATAAAAATAACAAAATATAACAAATAATTTTTTTTTTAACAAATAATAAAGCTATTTTCTAAGATCATATCCTTTCATTAAAAGTTTATTTCTCACGTTACCACCGTTATATTAATAAAATTTTAGTAATTTAGGCACTTAAAATAGTTTAACTTCCAGCAAGCACTTCAATATGCATCAAAAGAATTATTCAAATTGACATCGGAACAAATGTACATAAACGTTCGAAAAAAAAATATGAAAACTAATTTTGGCACCTGTCAAAACACTTCACATAAACAATGTAATTATATTTTTCACCACCAAAACAGCACAAAGGTTTAAATTTTCACAATCAAATAGTATTTAAGGGTGGCAAGATGCGTATTGGTCAGGATTATTCTCACATGGATCATTTATATATAAATTTTGTCCACTAGTTGACGATGTTTTAAAAAAAGGTCAATATTAAAATTTGCTCATCCAACAGGACACTAAATATGGAATAAGACTAAATATATATTTTAGAGATTTTTTTACATTATATCTTTCCACCATTTACACTGAACTCAAACTAAGAAATTTTTATTTATTCGTTTTTTACCATTATGTGGGAAATAATACAAAAAAAACAAATAATCAGTTATAATTTATGTTATAACAATGCCATACAGTTGTAAAAACATTACTCCAAAACAAGAAAGCACCTGTATAAAAACATTCAGCCTAAAACAACATTTAAAACAATATCTTACATCACTGTTCTATCAAAAATAAATTGAAATTACAAATTTAGTATACATTAAAATCGTTACATTATGCAATGTATTTATATGTATTAATCATCAAATGTTATGTTAAACAATCATTCCAAAAGTTTGGTAAAATATTTATTTTCTAGTACATTTGTTAGTTTATTACATGGGTTTAATCTCAAATACCCTTATATCCAAGTTTTACTGTATAAAAAAATCATCTGTTTTCGGATGCCAGTTGTAAATATCCAAATATCAATCGTTTATTCGATTATAACACTTTTATTAATAACTGAACGTTGACTGTTTACACAGTTGTTCCAAAAGAGGTCTTCGACAATTGGAAAGAACATTGGGGGTGCATGAGATGTAAATGGGGGTCCACGAGATGGTTCAACTAATTTGAAGCGAATATTGAAAATTTGATATCTTAGCATCAGGCTAATCCGTCCTATTAAAACATTGATTTATTTGTGCTTTTATTGTATGTAAAAATGTTGAATTTGAATTTTGTTTCGTTTTAATTAATTAGTGTAGTCCAAATGTTCCATTGTTTTGGCCGAAACACTATGATACTTCAACATTATTAACACTGTTTAAATATGACATTTTTTATTATTAAAGTTTTTAAAATGTCGCAACAGCGGTTTCATCAGCTGATGACAACATCGGTTGCCAAAACAGATGTCGCAACATTCTCAAAATGGTTATGATGTAACATTGTGATATTATTTTATCACAGTATTGTTAATTTAACTGTGTAAATTTATAAGTACAAAACCTGACATACATTTTATTTTAAAAAGTTCTTTTCTACAGTTAACCCTATTATAATGAGTAGCTTTGTGTTAGCTTCGAATACTAATTCTATAGTTACAGAAGAATAAGTAAAAAATCAATATTAGGGAGAATGTTTGGGAACCTCTGGTTGAACAGATGTAAATAAGAGAATGTTTTTTTTTAGATTTTAGGATTACGCAGAGTTTTTTCGTATATGTATAAACAGTACACCAATTAGTTAAATAGTTTAATTTATGGAATATCAGTGGCCCCTTTGATGTATGAGAATGATGCTGTACTATTGGTGACATCAAGTATTCATACATTCATTCATTCATCAATTCAACAGCGCTATAACCAGTATGGAGTCAGTCACCGCCATATACAATTAATCACTTGGCTGGAATGTATCCCTCAGAACGTGGCATTCATCTACTGCTCCAACTAGCTTAGTCTGCTTTTCTGCTTCCATTAAATCCTCAGACAAAATCCCTTTATTGATTCTTCTTCACTCGTGGGGGATCCATTCTCATTCACCACAATGATAAATTAGGTACACCGATACTGTTACGTCTTCTACATTCACTTCGATCGGGTTATTCACCCGTTTGAGAATTTTTCTGTCAGTGTCTACGTTTTTTGTAGATGCATGGATGATTAAATTAGAGTTTTGTAAAATATATCAGCCAATCTCGATAAAGCCAACTGTCTCTGTTGATGTGACCTGTATATTATTCCTACTTATTTTGATTTAACTTATATTACGGAAAGCTATGAAAGGTTTGTTCATAGAAACTCGCTATCATACTCTAGCGTTCTCATTTGGTGTTCTCATCAGAAGATGGCAGCGAGCCGACGAAATTTTTTTCATCATTTATGTTGAACACTAAGAAATTTCACTTAACAACAATAACATGTTTTTTTAATGTTATAATTTTCAAAATATTTATGACCTTCGCTTTCAGAATAAAAATGTAACTGTTTACAATAATGACGTGGATATACCTTGTTGTATTTGTTTTGTCTTTACAAAACATTGCGTAATATTTTCATTTATTCCTTTCATTTGTGGTTTTTTTTGCAGGAAAGTTTGTAATTTATCTTCTTTTAACATCCCACATGATGATGTTTATCACTGAAGAGGTGTGTAAATAAACCAATTTTTATTTTTAAATACACATTTTTTTTATATATCATGCACATTGTGCTCGAACTTATATAACAACGAAAGATTGGACTCAATGGTAGACTAAATTGACGTGGGATTTCTAAGTAAAATAAAAATCGTGGCGACGATTCGTTTATTAATCTCATCTCGTTCCATCTGCTTACTAGGGAATCAAGGTGCGAAAAGTTTACAAAATGTATTGGCGCCAATATTAATTTGAGTAAGAGCGTATGGACGCATTGCTGTAAGGATACAAACTTCCTTTTGGCCTGGTTAATCTGGCGGCTAGAGAGCATTGTGCCTCTTGAATTTAATCTAGCGTGGTCGATGATTTTCTTTGAAGCAATATTAAACAAGAGACATGTCAGTGCACCGCCCTGCCTTAGATCTATAATGATGCTATAGCCATTGATCGTTCTAAATATTTACACAAGACCGATCCTGAGTCATTGTTAGCTTCTTGTTTTATATCAAGTTGCAGCGTTCTGTATAATGGAGTTAAAGAACACAATTATTAAGCAGCAGTTATCTTTGGATGCATGAAGGACACTGTTGAGAAAAATATGGATATGCTAGTGAAAAGCGATGTTAGGATCTGCAAAATATGCATCAGATCCATAATGATTTACGAAATCGAAGCATGGACAGATACTGTCAGAACCAAATATCTCGTAAGAACAGTAGAAATGAAAATATTGCGACTTATCGTGGGTATACAGAGTAGGCAGAAAATAAGATGGACCCAGCTATGATTCCCAAGATTGTGATGCACGAGACTTTCGACGGCCCTCCGTCGACCACTTGGACAATCTCAAAGGAAATGGAGTAAAAACTGGATGTCTTCATTACAGGATCAAATTTGTTATAATTTGTTATAAGACCTAAATAAGGAAAAGAAGAAGATCCACATTGAGAATCTACCATACGAAAAATACCATCTCCATCTAAAAGATCATGACGTGCTGTATAAGTGTAGTTAAGTTATGATACATAAGTATATTAGAATATATGTTTGTAGTGCTTCATTTTCTCTGTCTACTCTTTGGGAAAATGACGTGTTAAAATGTAACATTGAATTAAATTAGCATCGATTTAATCAAATTATTTATTTGGGGCTAATTTAATCATTTTTTATATTCAACTATTTAGTTTTTATGAACAAGTTTTGAATTAATTTGCATGTCGCATTATCTTGAGTACAGTTTAACTGTTGCATCAACTTCTCCAGAATACGCATAATGAATTTCCCACCTTCCTAGAACAAAGCTTGCACCTTCAGGTGTTGAAGTTTACAGCAATACGCTTTCACGAAGGGACCTAGTACAGCCATACCTAGAATGGGTCATATATACCTACCTGTTTCTAGGACCTCATATACATTATAGATTCGGATTAAGCTTCCATTAGCATGACAACCAATTCGGTTGAAGGAGAATACAATATATCCCCAAATCAGTGGCGTGCGTATTTTTTATTATTTTAAGATTATCTTTTGATACAATTGTTTACTCTGTTTATCAATTTTTAAGTAGCCCTAAGACATTTGCTGGTCCAAAATTATTCTTTGTAAAATTCAGAATTATTTTATCTTTTTTTTATAATAAGCTCTGCTTTTGTCAATCTACATTGAGGAAAAATGATTGATTTGTTACTTTCTTATATACCTAAATATAATTTAGAATCTTTTTGTTAATATGACTTGCTTATAAATAGTTTTCGTTTTCTATTTTGTTATAAGCTTCTTCATAACCAGATTAAAATGATGAAAATAGAAGGCGAATGAATCCTCTACTTCGAGGCCTAGCAAAGGCGACTAAATAGATTATAATAAAGATACTCACTATTAACATAAATTTAGGCGAAGTTTAACATTGTAAGCTCATCCATTAAAGTACTTTTATAGAGAAGTAATTCTGGTCTAAAATTTTGAATGTATTTTTCACAAGTATATGGAGGTCGCAAACAATAAAAACCTTGATCCAGATTTTCTAGCTCAAAGCTTAAGCTTTTGTACTCGTTAAGGGCTAAACCAGGCGTCATAGTTGTTAATTGAAAATATGTTGAATTTCAAAAGCCTTTCATTATGACATATATTATATTATTGGCGCCTCTGGGTCAGAGTCAATCCAGTTCGCTGCGGTTGAAGTGTCACCTATAAGGGTCGGCCCTCCGTCAATCCATTCCAGAGCCCTTCTGATGGGGACGGGCTAAGGGCCCGCCGACAATTATTGCCCTACATATATAAATATGTGCGTACTATTCACCTACTCTAGAAACGAATTGACTTTTGCCATATTTCTGTATTTAATCGTCGAAGGGTTGACAACTCCACTATTTTTTTTTTCGTTATGATATAAGCTGATATACCTATTTTTGCATAACTATTTTGTGACAATCCATTGCTTTTTACCGAAACACTATGGATACTTCAATATAATTAAATTTTTAATTTTACTGTACGTACCAAAATTTATTTATTATTTTTATGAGATTGTCACGTCAGCTGTTTCGCCAACCTATTATGACATCATCAGGTGTTACAAAAAATTGTTTGTAACAGTCTTTGTTGTCACGTGTTACAAACAACTGTTACAAACAGTTGTTTGTAACACCTGATGATGCCAACATAGGTTGACGAAACAGCTACTGCGACAATCTCATAAATAATAATACATAAATTGTTATGCGGATACATAAATAAAATACATAAATAATACATGTTTCGAAATTTAAACATTTAATAATATTTATTTAATAATAGTTTATAAAAAAAATATCTCGCAGTACATTAAGCCAAAACTTGGTGTTAAATTTGTTTAAAATCTATGAACTAATAATTACCGAATAATTTAAAAACAGCCTATTCATTACGATTTTTGACAAATTACGTTTATAAACCTTTACCTGTATACGATTCTGAAACTGATATACCAGTGTGTGCCAAAACGGCACATAAATATGTATTCAGATTTTGTATTATTTTTCGATTGAAACTTTTAAGACCAATATTAAAACTTTAGAAATCTTTCGACAAATTTTATAGTTTTAATTTTATTTTATTATTCCTTAGCCGTTTCTCGTGGCCTCTGTCCCCCTGCTCGCTTGACCAACCTTTTGAGAGGCCTATAGTCAGACCAATATTAAAACAATATTTTAGAGATCTTTCAGCAAATTTTATAGTTTTAATTTAATTTTATTATTCCTTAACCGTTTCTCATGGTCTCTGTCCCCCTGCCCGCTGGACCGACGATGTTGTTAGGATTGCTGGACCTAGATGGATAAGAGTGGCAATGGATAGGGGACAATGTTTTTGGAGAGGCCTACAGTCAGCAGTGGACGTCAGACGGGTGATAAGTAAGTATGTTTCTTGTACTCAATATGGTCTCAAGTTTAAAATCATTGAAAAAATTTATTTATTTGGGTATGTTATTTTACCTGTAATCGTGTTAAGAATTTGATTCCACCTATATTCCACCTTAGAGCATAGCGCTTAGTAAACTTGTAATATCTTCCAAATAAGCACAATTGCGTTACAATTTCTAAACAGTAGACCCAGACATTACACAAATATTAAAGCGAATAAAGTTAACTTCGCAACACGCTAGATCCGGATTCCATAACTGAATTTATTTTCAGTACGCAGATAAAATTCCACAAGAAAATAGACCACAACTCGATCGCCACTCAAAGATTTCATTAAAAAAGTATGTGAGATTTATTGAGTTTAATAACTTCTAAATTTCAATAGCATTAATTTTTTGTAATGTTTTGTAAATGAAAAAAAAATATTATGATTTATATCTCATTTTAAAAAGTGATTTGCGTACACATAATATTAACATATGTTAGATCACTTACAAACGTCATGTTTAGAAGGCCTAAATATCAAAATTATACAAATGAAAACGTCCGTTTTCTAGTAGTTCCATTATATTTATGGGGATGACAGGTTTTCATTTGCTAAGGCATTATCAAATGTAAAATAAATAATATAAATTTGTCTTTATTTATCTTTGTTATGTGTCATTTGTGTATTATGTATAAATAAATAAATAAATAAATATATGTCATTCCCATAAAATATAATGAAACTTCGAGAAAACAGACGTTTTCATTCGTATCAATTATTTGACATGGAATTTTGTAGCATTGTGGAACAAACAATAAACGACTTAATACAAACTAACTAACTAACCATCACGCCATTTCCCCGGAGGGGTAGGCAGAGAGGATGGATCGCCACACTGGCCTGTCCTGGCACACCTTTCGGGCTTCCTTAACATTCATACATCGCACCATGCACGCACGTCGATTATTCCGACTTCGAATTTGGCCGCCTTTTAGTAATTGGTTAATTTGGTCATGCCATGTTTTCCTCGGTCGTCCTCGGCTTCTTTTCCCACTCACGCTGCTTGTGTACAACTTTTAACCATTCTACTCTCATCCATTCGTTCCATATGTCCGAACCATCTCAGGGATCCTTTTTAATTTTATTCATGATGCAGTCATCTGTCTTACATTTCTTTCTTATTTCATCGTTCGGTATTCTATCATACAACGTTTTCCCGCACATTCTTCTTAGTGATCTCATTTCTACGGCGTTTATCCTGCTTTCATCCTTCTTTTGCCAGCTCCAAGCTTCACTTCCATACATGAGGGTTGGCACTAGAACTCCATTGTGTACTGCCATCTTTGCTTCTGTGGATATATTTCTATTTGCAGTAATGACTTTGAGTGCGCCATTTATTTTATTCCCAGCACCAACCCTCCTTTCGATCTCTTCCTCCATTTTTCCGTCTCTTGTAAACATGCTTCCCAGATACGTAAATTCAGTAACTTGCTCCAATTTCTCGCCCATCGCACTCATATCACAAATCGTCATACATTATTCTTTCTCGAAAACCATCACTTTAGATTTAGACACATTCATCACCAAGTCACTCTTTTTGCATGCCTCATACATCCTTGCCACTAAGACTTGCAAATTGTCTTTACTGTCAGCGATTAACACTTAATATATTATAATAATAATAATTAAAAAAAAAAAATTATACAATTAGTTCATGAAGTTACTTCACCATATTTTTGGTGTAAAAAGTGTGTTTCACTGGCCAATTCGTGTACCGCACGTGGAGGGGAATATAGAGGAGTTTTTTTCTTCTAACACTGTCATCGTAGAAGATTACTTGGTTAGATTAAATCTGCCAAAAATCCCTTTACATAATAATTATTATTCATCTAACTGAACAGAATACATTAGCACAACAATGTCTCGGACAAACGCCAACCGAGAAACAAAGAGACTTTATCTCATTTCAGTTGCTTAGAAAAGGATTATCCTCTTGTAACTAAATACAGCTCTTCCCCAGAATAGAACCTTTGGTCTTTAGCATGAAACATAATTAGAGAAATGGCCGGCAGAATGTGCTGACCCGACAACTTGGAGCTCACGTATTCCAACGGCAATGATAAATTTCTGTGTCGTGTTTCGGTCCCTTGAAAGACACAAAACAAATACATTATTCATGACGAGAAACAGTCGCGGTATATACTTTTGACCACATCAACTGCCCGCTAATAACACCGCTCATCTAAACCGCCCGTCCTTAGCCTGTCTGTGCCGGTAACGCGGGATCTACGTCAGTACACAACGTGAACGGACATGGGAAGGGTATATAAACTAGCAATAATTAATGAGAGGGTATAATCAACGATCTTAGTGCTTCCGGAAATTTTTTATCCATTATTATATATTTTTACCAGCGAGGACACTGTTTTATTGTATCTCAATTTGCTAATTGACAAATGACATTAACAAATTTATTTTAAATCAAATAAAATTGACAAAAAAAAAACTTAAATGTTTGTCGTTTTATATATATAATATTTATTGTTTCTTGAGCGGTTATGTAACACTCCATATAAAATAATGAATAAGAATGAAAACATCTATTTAACAGAAGTTTTATTATATTTTATGGGAATGACATTTTAATCTTATAAAGGCCTTGTCAAATGTTTGATGATATAAAACATAATGAAACTTTTAGAAATCAAACTTTTAAATCATATAATTATATAACATGGAGTTTTTTTTATCATTGTTTAAGAAACAATTTAAAAATAATTCCATCTAATATTATCATCGCAAGTAAAAACATAACATTTAATATTATATAGCTTCTACAAAAGGAACGTTTTTTGTAAATATTTAACATCAATTACATTAAGGTAATTAAAATTGAAAAATAAAAATTCACGCTGATCGGTTGTGGAAGGAACAAATTTCACAGTTTTTTGGAATTAATAAATTACAATGTTTATTTACTTTCTAGAAGTTTATTTATCTTTCTAGTGATTTAAATTATTTCAAATGTTGTAATACATATAGCGTATTGCAAGCTTAACAAAGATATTCAAAGTCATTGATTTTATTTTCAACCAAAAGAATACCAGATGACACAAAACAGAAAAGTGCTTCAAGCTAATAAAAATTAATCACTGAAAAGTATCGTAGTTTGTTCGCCAATTTTTAGTACAGATTTAAAATAGGGATGTGTCTATATGTTAACCGATTCGCCATTTAAATTTAGAATAAATTCTCTCAAATGGTCATTCTACGCAAATACCATAATATTAAATCATAATTTTGACTTTAATGTTATGTTTAATTAAAATGTACTAAAACGATCCATCACGCCGTCTCCCCGAAGGGGTAGGCAAAAAGAATGGACTGCCACACTTTAACCGATGCGGCACTCCATCCTTCTCTTTTCGCCCCCGTGGGAGACGCGGTGTGATGGGTTGCGAACCTCATCGCCACCAACAGGCATCTCCCGAGGCCCATAGAGAGATCCCAATATAAAATAGATTAGAAAATTGATTCAATTTGATACAATTGAATAATCTAAAAATTTCTTCGGATCTTTTGAGAATAACTTAACAAGAGCATGTATTTTTGCCTTAAAATCGTTTCTGGAATTCTATCAAAAATAATTTAATAACTTTTTGTTATATGAGTGATGAAAGTATAATATTTTCGAAATATGTCGATATAAATATACCCAAATAGAAAAAAATAGGGTATTTTATCTTGTTGTTTATATTCTGTCGGAGAATGGACAGCATCATGTATTTTTATACGCTATATAACAGGAATGTTGTGCGGCAACTAACTGTTCTTGAAAGTTTTCCGGGAAGGATTTTCTACTTCTCCCGACACTTCGTTTTCCGTTAATTTTACATTGGATAATAAGTCGCAGCTCTTTGTATTAATCGTTTCTCATAATGTGCCCGAAATATTTCTGCGCTTTATGGTCTTGATAATTTATTTTTCATTCTTCATTATCTGCAGTTCTACTTCCTTTGTGACTCTCTCTGTCAAAGATATGTATTTTAGATATTCTATGATATATCCGCATTTTAAAGGCATTCGGCTTTTTGGTGATAGCTTTTGCCAAGGTCCATGTTTCATGCCGTAGAACATGACGGGTACTTTCTAACTAACTAACTAACCTTCACGCCGTCTCCCCGAAAGGGTAGGCAGAAAGAATGGGCTGCCACACCTTAATCGATGCGGCACTCCATCCTTCTCTTTTCGCCATCGCGAGAGACGCGGTGTGATGGGTTGCGAACCTCAGTACTTTAAATTTTTTAAATGAAATAAAACCTAGTTGTTTACACTTTTGAGCTAATTCTTCGAATGTATACATTTTCTTCGAGAGAACAATCATTCACCATCCGTGAGAATTTCGGCGACCTTTGTGGCAGAGTGGTAAGAGCTCTGGCTTCCATACCGAAGGTCCCGGGTTCGATTCCCGGCGATGGCAGTGTGTTTGTCACACTGTCTTTGGTCTGGTGTAGAATTCACGTGACAATAAAATGGCGATAGATTGGCTACCTATCACATGTCACGAGAATCAATATAATAGCTAAAAAAATAAATTGTATAGAGTAATTGGGTTCAAACGACCTATTGTATACATAAAAAAATAATAGTAAAAAAAAGAACTAAACAGTAGAAAAACAGTATTCAATTACAAAAAAATTAACAATTGTGAAATTCCAGTCCGAAGGCCATAAGTTAGACAAGTGTTTTTATTTGTAAGCATCTGATATATTAGAAAAAAATAAAACCCTTTGTATTAAACCATGGTATGGTTATTATAATTGATGCCTTATACTGACTTTGTTTCGCTTCGACCCAAGCTTTATCAGGGCAAAAGATAGACTTGATAAGGTTTGCTGACGATATTGCTATGGTTGCTGAAAGTGAGGAGGAACTGCAGGGGGCCTTAGCAACTTTGCAAGGCATTCTTCAAGATAGCTACAACATGAAGATAAATAAAGACAAAACAAAGCTGCTGACTGTAGGCCGAACGCAGCATCAGATGAGAGTAGTGATGTCAGGAGTTTCACTAAAGAACACCAAGGAGTTTGTCGACCTCGGGAACAAAATAACATGGGACGGTCGGCCTAAGAGCGAGGTCAACAGCCGTATACATCAGGCTAGGTTTGCATTTAATAAAAGGCCGAAAATAATGGTTGGTGGACGTGCGCTGCTCACTTTTCGTGCACATATCGAGAGGATTTGTGGCATTGCACTGAGGATGATGGGGTTCATCGTCCGGACCGGAAGAGTTTTCAGGGATCCCAATGTGCTTAGAGTCCTATACAACGCATTGGTTCGGAGCAGGCTCGAAAGTGGTTCTGTGATATGGAGTCCTCACGAGGCGAGATATTCCGTTATGCTGGAGAGGGTTCAGAAAAAATTTCTGAGGTATCTCTACATGAGGGAGTATGGTAGTTATCCGTGGCTCTATCCCACGGCATTTCTTCTGGGAATGCTCGGAACCAATTCTTTACAGCTTCGAAGAGATGGACATCTAATAACCCATGTCTTCAGATTAATTAGGGGATACTTTGAGAACTCGGCCGTACTGGAGGATGTTGGTCTTTTTGCCCCGATAGATGTCTCCGACAGCAACAGCACAGATTGTTTTACCTACCGGCCGCCAGAACCAATCTGCCTCTGGTGACACCGGTGGGAAGAGCAATTAGTCTGCTGAACGCGGTCTCCTCGGAGATCGACGTCTTTCATGTTAGTGAAAGTACGTTCAGGGGGCAAATACTATTGACTTTGGAAAATATCTTGTCTTCCTAATGTCGAACCATCTCTAATGCGTTCCTGGTACTTTGTTGTATTTTTATAATATTTTACCTGTACTTAATAGATGCCTTAAACATTTTCCTATTTGTAATGTCTATTGAGTTAATAAACTGATTTGATTTGATTTGATTTGATCATATGCAGATTTTAAAAGAGCCGCACAAGACAGGGAAGAATGGAAGAGAAGAATAGAAAAAAATGCTGCAAATCAATCCCAGGATTGAAACTTTCTAACTAAATAATAATGATATTAAATATCTAGCCCTGGTGAAGCTTTGATCCAAGCGAAACAAGATAGCATCAATTAAAATTACCATACCGTGGTTAAATATAAAGCGTTTTATTTTTTTTTACCTAAACATTTTAAATGTCTTACCCCAGAGTGAGTGCTTCTTATGAAAAATGAATATTTTAATCATCTGTATAATTAATATGCATAGTTAATATGTTTCACCTTTTTAAAGCCAAGTTTAAAATAACGCGTTTTTCGGTTTCAATAAACCGGTTTTTGATTCTTGAATATAACACTTAATGTCTGACGGTGTATTGAGAACTTCCCTGGCTGAGTTCGCCTACACTTGGTTGGGAACACATTATCCAAAAATGGACTTCTTAATGGCAAAATTATTCAGATTGAGTTCCAAAGCGATAAACCTGCAATTTACATGGGTTATTTGTTACAATATATTCTGAAATTTTGTGTCGACGTATTTTTATAAATATAAGGTTATATATTTTATCGTTTGTTTTACATATGAAAGTATTATACATATGCATTTATTCTGTTTGAAATTATTTTCTGGCTTTAAAAAAATAAGGCAATATACTCGTACATATATTCTTGTTCATTTTTTTTTAATAAATTATAAATAATAAAAATTAAAATATGTTGTGAAAAATCTTTTAAAGTGTATATTTAGTTAAAATCCACTAATTTTTGTGTCTTCGACCGGTTTCGGCAGCTCGTTGCCATCTTATGATGAGATGAAGTCCAGAAGAATTTAAAATCAATTATTAACAACATATTTTTATTTTCATTATTTCAAATAAATTACAACGGCTTCGATTTCATCCTGGTAGTTCACTTGAATGAAAAAAAATATATACTTTTAAAATAAATTTATTGTAATAGTTGACCGAATCAATTTTGTCACTTTTTTTGTGATTCAGATAATTTACATAAATCAGAGGGCATTTTAATACAATTACCGTAAAAATTAAGCCTAAGACAAGTTAATACAATAGACAGTATTAATATTTAGAATATTTAGATCATTAAAGAAGGAAGGATTGATAAATAATAGTGTCAGAGATTAGCAAAAAGAATTAGCTAGCGATACATATTTTGTTTTATTTTGGTGGGGTTACAAGGTCCAAGTAGTGACAACAAATAGTACAAACTTGAACTGGTTTACAGAAATTGTGGGATTGGTGGGAGTCGATACTTTTTAACAGAACAGAGATAAGACTGTAAATTATTTGGAAATGTTATATTTCGGAGTAAAATATCTAATGGTAATGCTCTGATAATAGAATATTACACATAATTAATTTCGTTTGTAGTATGAAAGTGGATTCAATTAGTTATTATAATGAAAAATTCTTCACATTAATGAAGCAATTGAATGTTAATTTAATACATGAAGTAATCCATAAAATATAATATAAGGTCCTTACATATGAAATTGGCGTTTTGCCGTACTGGCAACTTTGATCTCAAATATCTTCTCTTTTGTTAGGAATTCCAAATTCAAATTTATACAGCTATTTACTCAAGTATTTGTGTTTCGAAAATTATAATTCATTTGTTTTTTCCTCAATTGTTTTTTTTCTTTGCGTCACTCAGTTTACAAAATGGAAAACTTGAAATATCGTGTTATTTACGAGTACGAGTTCCACCGTGGCACCAGTGCTGCAGAAACGGCTCGAAGGATTAATGATGTGTATGGCGACGGTGCCGCAAAAGAAAACACAGTGCGTTTTTGGTTCCAACGTTTTCGTTCTGGAAATTTCGACCTGCAGAACAAGCCCCGTGGACGGCCGGAGACCAAAGTTGATAATGAAGAATTGAAGGCTATTGTGGAAGCGGATCCATCGCGAACCACGTCCGAGTTAGCTGCAGGCTGCGGTGTTAGTGATAAAACTGTTTTAATCCACTTGAAGCAAATTGGGAAGGTGAAAAAGCTTGAAAGGTGGGTACCTCACGAATTGAGTGAAGCAAATCAACAAACGCGCGTTGACTGCTGCGTTGCATTACTCAACCGGCACAATAATGAAGGGATTTTGAATCGAACCTGTGATGAAAAGTGGATCCTGTATGATAATCAGAAATGCTAGCGAAAATTGACTCCAAAAAATTTACTTGTGAGCGTTTGGTGGACTAGTGCTGGTGTCGTTCACTACAGCTGTCTCAAATCTAGCCAGACGATTACGGCAGATGTCTATTGTCAGCAACTGCAAACCATGATGGAAAAGTTAGCTGCTAAACAACGGAGGCTGGTTAATCGCTCTAGGCCAGTGCTGCTTCATGATAACGCTAGACCACACACTGCACAACAGACGGCTACCAAATTAGAAGAGCTTAAATTGGAATGTCTAAGACATTCACCGTACTTTCCGGACCTTGCCCCAACAGATTAATATTTTTTTCGAAATTTGGATAACTTCTTGCAAGGGAAAAAATTCAACTCCGATGGGGCAGTCCAAACCGACTTCAAAGATTTTATTGATTCCCGTCCGAATGTTTTTTTTAGTAAAGGGACGATGAACTACCTATGAGATGGCAAAAGTGCATAGATAGCAATGGTACATACTTTGATTAAATTAATATATTATATTTAAAAAAAATCAACTTTATGTTCCTCCCATACAAAACGCCAATTTCATATGTAAGGACCTAATATAATATATTAAATTTAACATGTCGAAATTTATCAATAAAGTTTTTTATTCATAAATAACTAATTGAGGGCTAATCATTACAAAGCTGTCAAGTATCAATAAAATCAAATTTGAGTTTTCGATCCCAATTGGTGTCGAACATAAAGGATAATAACAGTGAAAATGTGCTAAGTGATTGAATAATATAGTGTGCTTCCAACTTTACATTAATTATGGCATTCGTGCTACATGACACATATTTCAACTGTTTTTTAATATATTTCGCCTCTTTGCAAGAATAACGTGACATTTCGAAATTCAAATCCGTCGTGTTCAACATTATTTTCTACAAAAACATGGTATTTTTAAAGTGAAAAACAGAGAATTTATGAGGGAAAGAGATATATTAAACAGTGGTATATTGTGTTGTGACGTTGTCTCTTTCAGACGGGTATCTTGATTCATTTAAAAAAAAAAACAATTTCGAGATAACACATTATTCTTGCAAAAAGGCGATTTGTATTAATTTCATGTTTATAGTAAACCATTTAGCACATTTGTAATAAATAGCAGTCAATCAGTTAGCCTTTTGCTATTCCAATACATTTTCAAAATTTTATATGTGACTTTTTTATTCAACAATTAAAAATGCAGTGCTTTCTTGAACGTGACAAAGGTCATAGAAAAATAAGTTTCTATCATTGTTCTATACGTATACTCAATACAAAGTCTATCATATTTTTTCAAGAATCGATAAATATATTTCTTATTCTACGACGCCAAAATACCTAAAAAGTTTTTTTCGATATTTCAGGGTACATGTTATTCCTGTTAATTAAGAAGTTGCATGCTGTTTTTGTTATATAAAAAAAACTGCGACGGAAGCAACGGAAACCATTTGTGACATTTACGGTGATATACTGCATAATAGGAAGTGCCAACATTGGTTCAAAAAAATTCGAACGGGCAATCTGTACATGGTAGTCTAAACATATAAATAATAATCTTAGTCCAGTGTTGGGCATACAAGTAGGCCTCCCTGTTCGACTTACACAACTCTATCTCTCGCCACTCCATTGATTTCCTGCCATTGACCTCCTGCCACTCGTCATGTTGGTCGAGTTTCTGTACTTTTTTTGTGAACATTGTTTCAAATCCTGATGTAAGTATTTGGAGGATTCATATGTCAATTTTTTTTCAGGTGGTTTGGAAATCATTTAGACTTAATAATACAGGACACTTAACCAAAAGAAGCCTATGTAAGACCCTGCTTACATTCAATATCCGATTCTTAATTATCTTCTCCAAGCTTGAGCATATGTCTCAGATATATATGTTCATCAAATATTTCAATAATCCATCTCAATAGTTTATTATGAGTTATACAAATAACCAAACCTTTTATTTTATTATTGTACAAAGTTTTATTTGTTTCGAAGGGTACTCGAAACTCACAACTCATCAACTGTTCATCTCATGTACTAACACATCTTTCATCTCTGAAAACTACAATTACTTCATTAATACACCTACAGTTCGGATAAATTGTCAAAGGAGTTAAAGCAAATGTAGAAGAACAGAAATTACAGGGTATTCCGAAGTGTGTTGTATTTCAAACACGCCGGATTACAATAAATTGAGTGAATTAAATGTTAATTAGTTGTATTTTTCTTTAAGACTTACAAAGCAAGTGTTTGCCTCGGGAATGGAAGGTAAATAAAATTCTTAATATCGAGATGGTGACTATTATTATATCCAGCCCTAGATTGTTTGAAAATATTGCATATAAAATATATATGGTATTCTTGTTAAAAATACATTATTGATCCAGTTTCTTCTTGTGTAAATCATTGTAACATGCACGCTCGTCGGTTTTTCCGACTTATCGCCTTTTAGTATTTGATTAATTTGGTTATGCCATTTTTCCTTGCTCTTCCACGGCTTCTCTTTCCACTCACACTCATCGTATACAATATTTTACGCATTCTTATCTCGTCCATTCGTTCTATATGTCCAACCCCTCTCAGGGATCCTTTTTTAATTTTACTAATGAAGCAATCATCTGCCCTACAATTCTTCGTTCGGTATTCTATCATATATCGTTTTATCGCACATTATTCTCAGTGATCTCATTTCTACGTAATTTATCCTACTTTTATTCTTCTTTTGCCAGCTCCAAGCTTCACTTCCATACATAAGTGTTGGCACTAAAACTCCAATATTTACTGCCATCTGTCAAACATAAATGTCAACCACGTGAATAGTTGAAGAATATAAGATACTGTAGCGTACATGACACGATGTAGGAGTGTAGAGGAAGCGAGAGAAGTATGGCAGGATACAATTATGGGGTAATACATTCTTTCTGCCTAGCCCTTCGAGGAAATGGCGTGAGGTTAGTTCATTAGTTAGAAAACAAAGGTGTAATACCATAAAAATATGCAGTAAATTTTATTGTATTATACATTGTTATATTATTATTACAAAAGTTTTTTTTTTAATATTTAGTCAAAGGGAGCAGCATGACTTTGTTTAGACTATACAATTTGAGCTCACAACAGGGGTATTTCTCACCCGCCTCCCCTGAAATCCAATCAGACGGATTCCAAAGGCCCGTTCCAATTTCAAACTTAATCTGTTCTCTTAAATCTTGTTCGATCTCCTTCCACTTCATCGCTTTAGCGGACAGCGATGGATGTTAAGGGGTTCTTCGTTTTATTTCCGTCCTTTTAATTAATTAATTATTTCATAAGTATTTTTTAACAATAATATAGATTCTTAGATGATATTATCTACCTCGACCAAGGAAAAATTCTTTATGTTATAAACAAGATATAAAGACGCTAGAATATTGAGGACAATACTTAATAAAATTCAAATATTCTTTGAGAATTGCTATTAAATTTCAAATACACATTACAATTAAGTAAAAGTTCGAAATAACGGGGCCGTGGACATTATCATCACCAACAGGATAAATACCGGATAGATAAAGCGGAGAAAACTTTCAGGAATGCTCTACGACAAGCGAATACCGAATCACGTAAACGGGGTGGAATTCCTCTGTTTTTACGAGATTTTCTACCTTAAAAATAATGTTTACTATACAATGATGGTGTTCCTACCGAATCACGTAAACGGGATGGTATTCCTCTCTTTTACGAGATTTTCTACCTTAAAAAAAATGTTCACTATACAATGGTCATCAGTAATAAGTTTTGATTTGGAATGTGAATCTGTGCTTTCAAACGCGTTTAAAATTTGACAATTGACTTGTATTCTGACTAGACAGTTTATAACTAAAACAAACAAAAGGAAATTTAGTTATAAAACAAACAGTTTATAACTAAAACATTCAGAAACCGGGCATGCGCAATGCGCTTGTCTACAGGCATGTGCAAACGATTCATATTTCTCTCTCACTCTCTTGCATTAAAAATATTCTCGATCTATATTTGATTACATTTGGGTTTTTGCCTATTTATATAATGACCAAAACATTTTCGAATGTGCTTTAAATGATCAATATCACAATGGCAAAATTATAACGATTGTGGTTTAAAAAGTATAAACAAAGCATCTAATGAACAATAGTGATAAGTAATAAAAAATATATATTAATTCCGCACGGCACTTTAACATAACCAGTACTGCGATGTCTTCCAAACTAACCGGTAGCACGTAGTTTGTTAACAATGGCGCAAATAGGTAATCTTTGCAATCATACAGGTATTCCTGTATACATCTACATCTCATTGAAAGAGAAACAAAAAATATTTGGTTTCAAATTATCTTCGAATAGAGTAATTCAAGTGCTATTTTGAGTTAGTGTTCGCTACCATGTACTCTAGTTGTATACGAGTATGTACTTTTTATATTTTGTTGGTTTCTTTTTCAATGCAATGTTAAAGCGCCGTGGTCCGTTTTCCCGAGCGGAATATGTTTCCTTTCGTGAATCCTATTTACTGTTGGGTTATTTACTATTGCGTTTTAGTGTATAATTGATATTTTTTAGTTTGTAAACGTACATAAAATAATATTATATTTTTTCTGATAAATTTCTGAATAAACATTTTTTTGTATAAATGATGATGTATCAGATGAATAAGGTAGAACTAATTATTCTTATTCATTAAAAATCGTAACACAAAATTACAGTGTGGAAATTTCAACTCCCTCAATTCATTCGGTCACGATTCGGGTTATTCAGTTTAAAATCTTTATTTTTGATAATAGAGGTGAAGTGTAAACTTTCTCCGTAGAATTACAAAAACAAATAATTATTCTTGACTCGTCAGAATGTATTCGATGGCTTGTACCAATCAAAATAATTAATGATATATTTCGTACAGCCCGAGAAACTTGCAAACGACAGATGTTACAAAGTTTCCGACCGTATTGATCGAGTTTCTATTGTACGTCTCAAATAATGAACTGGCATTACAATAACCTTTTTTGGATCTTGACTTTGCATCCAGACCAGCAAGGATCCATACCGGACTTGTAAATCCTTACGCCATATCTTAAAAAATGTCAAAAATCTTCTAAATTAAAATTCATAAAACTTTTTTTAAAATTTAGATTTAAGCCGTTATCATCAATTTCTCTGCTTAAAACTAAAACAAATAAAATATTCTATTCGATTGATAATCAGAATCAGTTCTTCTTCTTCTTTTGTGTGCTTGTGAAATATTGCCTCCTCCACTGTCTCATATCCCTGGCCATCCCTCTCAATTTCCAGGTTTTTACAGTTTATCTCAGTCCTCTTACATGCACCGTTATTCGAAATGTAAAGAGAACCAAATAAATAAGTTTTTTTGACAAAACGTCTATCATTATTTATTTAAAACTACCTAGTAATATGTCAATAATATATTTTGAAATAAATCGACTGGTTTCGATTTTGTCCTTGTATAAAGACGTTTTTAAAATGAAAAATATATTTTTCCAATACATAATATGAAATTTTCACGTCAGCTGTTTCACCAATCAAATAAAATTTTGCATTTTATAATATCGCCAAAACAATTTATATAAATAAAAAACTTTGTATTCGAATGAAAAATTATAAATGTGTTGGTTAACATGGATAAATCAATTCTACACGTACTTTATGATACATTTTTAAGTTTTAGAAAATGGTTGATAATCACAGCTTTAAATAGGCGGTACGTTTGAATGCACAAGGTAACGCCGTCACGTATTACACCCTATTAGACCTTTTAGCTGTACTTTACATCTGTTAAATAAGTCCTTTAAATTGTTAATAGGGACTTCATTTGCTCGCTTGAGTAAGCACGTACCTACATTCACAAGTAAAGTAATAATTTAAAACCAAGCACACCCATTAACCCCCATTTAGAAAACCGCTAAATAAATAAATTATACAAGCTGGAACTTTTTGGAAGATTTCTAATTTTTACTTGAGTGCATTTTGACTACAGAGATATTTAAATAAGTGGAAAATTTCAGAACGCAATTATAAATTTGATAAGATTTATTTATAAACAAAAATAAACCCTAATAGAGGAATTAAAGAATTAACCAACTATGTTTCGGATAGTTCTCATACCGTTTGTATTTTCATATACCATACACAGATAAGGAAAAATGGAGTTAATATAAATATATAAAGGTAATTGTTATTTCATTAGGATTATATAGGCAATGGGAATATATTTAAAAATATATATTATTTGGTATTTTAGTTTATACGCTAGTTAGTTTTTAATGTTATTTATTTAATTTCTGTCTAGTTAGTTTTTAATGTTATTTAATAAAATAAAATCACTCTTCTGCAATAATAACGTAAACTTGAAACTCCGCCAGAGAAAAGATCAAATGCTATGTGTGGTCTGTTTTATTGTACGGGTGTGAAACTTGGACCCTGAAAGTTAACTCAATGAACAGACTGGAAGTATTTGAAATGTAGCTCCATCGCCGAATGCTCAGAGTTCCCTGGACAGACATGGTTACCAATACCGAAGTCCTGAGGCGAGCTAGAGTTGACAGGGAATTGTTATCAACTATCAAGGTTCGAAAGATCTCACATTTGGGTCATATACTGCGTGGGGAAAAGTACCACCTTCTCCAACTGATATTGGAGGGGAAAATTGAGGGACGCCGAGGGCCCAGAAGGAGACAAATGTCCTGGCCGCGAAACGTAAGGGAGTGGACCGGCATCCGAAGTGTGGAGGAGCTGTTCCGAGCGGCGCAGGACAGGGACAGGTTTGCCGAGGTGATCGCCAACGTTGCGGGGACCCGACAGGGCTCTTGAAGAAGAAGAAAATTTAATTTCTAAAATTTCAAGATGTTTTATTTATTATTTTTTGGACAATGACAAAATACCATATTTAATAACTAATTTATTTTGGAATTTGTAATATGGAGAGATTAGAGAATGACTGTCTTTTAGGATTTTAATTATAATTTAAATGAAATGACATGTTTTGCCCTTCAAAGCCATTATAAAATATAATAAAACTCCTTGAAGACAGACCTTTTCATTCATATTAATTATTCAAGTTAATGAAGTATAAAATGTAATAACGTATAGAAAGTTAAGGCAGATAAATAAAAATATTACAAATAGATACAAACAATTACATGTTTAAAATATAATTATACTTTTTTCGTACCCTAACTCATCAGGGCAATATAAAAACTGAATAAAAATACAGGTTTACATTTTTAAAGCGTTACTGTGGAATGCCATAACCAAGAATTTTTGATTTTTTCTAATTAATTTTAACACAATTTTTACCACTTTTAAATTAAATGAAACTTTTTTAATAGAATTAAATCTAATGAAATAAATGTTTGAATTTAAAAATAAATAAAATGATGTTTTTATTACAATATTAAATAATATTGACAGTACAAGTACGTAAGGCAAAAACATTGCAGAATTCCATTTTGATAAATATTTTTTTCCATTTTTTAGATTATTTTTCTCGGCACGTTGTGAAGATTATAAATCTATCACCAGGGAAACGATTTGAAACTCGTTTGTTTTTGATTCATAAAAAAAATCGTCAAAAATTATTCAAATTATGAACAAGTTACTATTTATAAGACACTAAAATTATAAGCGCAATGCTCTGGGTACATTGTTATTAAATTTCATTAAAACATGTCAAAACAATAGTAAAATTTACACATTACCTATGTTTTATAAATTTACATTAGCTTTCATATACCTCGTGTGTTGTTTAATTTTAAGGTCAATTTATGCACTGTGCGGAGAGAATAGATAAGCAAATTACTTTTATGTTTCACCTAATTTGAATACTTTGTTTTTTTACGCAAATAAATATTCCAACCATTTAGATAAAAGATAATGTGTTATTTTCCTTTTTCTAATTTGACTTTTTTCCTTTTGTAAACACATCGAAATGATATATTTTCATACAAACCACGAAAATTAAAGGACAAATCTGATAAAAAAATTCCAGCGAAAACGTTCTCGGGTCGGAATTTTTTTTTATCAGCATAGGTTCTATTATTTTTATGCTTTCTATGGAGACTAGAACATTTCTTTTTTTTTTTGTTTAATTTGTGAAAAATAAAACTAATTTCGTTTAATTTATTTATTTTAAAATAAGCCTTTTCTACTACCATGTTAGTTAAATGAACAACATACCAATACAATTTTTGTATAAATAATAGTGCAGAATAGCATTTTATAGATAAGAGTTGACAGGGAATTGTTATCAACTATCAAGGTTCGAAAGATCTCACATTTGGATCATATACTGCGTGGGGAAAAGTACCGCCTTCTCCAACTGATATTGGAGGGGAAAATTGAGGGACGCCGAGGGCCCAGAAGGAGACAAATGTCCTGGCCGCGAAACGTTAGGGAGTGGACCGGCATCCGAAGTGTGGAGGAGCTGTTCCGAGCGGCGCAGGACAGGGACAGGTTCGCCGAGGTGATCACCAACGTTGGGGGGACCCGACAGGGCTCTTGAAGAAGAAGAAAATTTAATTTCTAAAATTTCATGATGTTTTATTTATTATTTTTTGGACAATGACAAAATACCATATTTAATAACTAATTTATTTTGGAGTTTGTAATATGGAGAGATTAGAGAATGACTGTCTTTTAGGATTTTAATTATAATTTAAATGAAATGACATGTTTTGCCCTTCAAAGCCATTATAAAATATAATAAAACTCCTTGAAGATAGACCTTTTCATTCATATTAATTATTCAAGTTAATGAAGTATAAAATGTAATAACGTATAGAAAGTTAAGGCAGATAAATAAAAATATTACAAATAGATACACATCTGGGTCATATACTGCGTGGGGAAAAGTATCTTCTCCAACTGATATTGGAGGGGAAAATTGAGAGACGCCGAGGGCCTGGAAGGAGAAAAATGTCCTGGCTGCGAAACGTGAGGGAGTGGACCAGCATCCGAAGTGTGGAGGAGCTGTTCCGAGCGGCGCAGGACAGGGACAGGTTTGCCGAGTTGATTGCCAACGTTGGGGGGACCCGACAGGGCACTTGAAGAAGAAGAGAAATATTTAAAGCGATGGAATTGTACGTTATATTCTATCACTGTATAACGGATAGCCTTAATTCAAGGAATTCTTCAGCAATAGGTAAATAAATAATCTTCATCTTTCATACCTAAATTAAAATCCAATTTTTATTTGTTTGACTAACTAACTTACTAACAATCACGCCGTTTCCCCGGAGGGGTAGGAAGGGTAGAATGGATCGCCACATTGTTCTATCCTGACATATCTCTCGCTCTCTTTTACATTCACACATCGTGACATGCACGCTCGTCGATTGTTCCTTCTTCGGACATGGCCACCTATTATTTTCAAACCTATTATTTTCACATCTCAATGCGTAAATGAGTTGATTATATCAAGAAAATGGTGTTTTCAGAGATAGCACATTTTTTTCATGTCAATGGGAAAATCATAACGATTGTTTGTTTTAAAGTAATGAAAAATAGATGAAAATGTATAATACAAGAAAAAGAAAAGTGTCTTCAAAGCGCAGGATAAAGAAACGAAAGAGATTACAGCTTTTTCATCCGCCACCTCTGTTAGAGGTAGCAAATACATGGATAAACTACTTTAAATCCCTGTTTCACCGACGTTTTTTGCTTACGCAACGGAACCCCTAACGTCGGGACACTTTCACGCTTTGAGTCCTTGGTCCGTTCATTTACACACGTCCGTTCATTAAAATACAGGGGCGTGCGCCCTTTCCGCTCCATTTTCATGGGTCTTTTTCAAAAATATGGACCCCACAGCGGCGGAACACGTCCGAGCACACGTAAATGTACGGCGAAGGCCGCAGAGGGACGTGATTTTATTTTTTCTCATACAATTTCTTTATCTTCAAACAAGCCGTGCGTTGCATACGCTTGCAGGAGACTTTGTAACGCTTTTATTCTTGCCTCTTAGGATATTGTTTGCGGTGTGGAATACATTTTACAGTATTCTTATGTTAACAAGCCCAAACGCAAATTTTATGATTTTTTGGAACCTTCATATTATATAATAAGTAAATACAAAAAATTAAACATTAAATTTACATAACCGAATCCAATTACTTGACCCTTTTTCAGGAATATCAAATATTTATGTATCATATTAATGACTTCTAATCATGTAAGGTAAATAGAATCTCTAGAGTGAGAAATTCTTAAATGACAATCTTTTCTCTTTTCTGAAAGAGTCTTATTTTTGTTTTGTGTTACCAATGTATGTATGAAAGTGAAACATGGAATTGGCAGAAGGAGGATGCGAGCAGAATAATTGCGGTAGAGAGATGAGATCCCTTAGACGCATGTGCAATAAAATGATGCACGACATCATTTCAAATGCTGATATCAGAACCAACTGCGGAAAAAAGTATAATGAACAAAATTCTAAAAGGATCATTGCGATGGTTTAGACACGGAGACCATGGATGTAAACAAATATTTTTAAGAAAGTGCACGTTAACGTTGTGAATGGAAAAGGGAGTCGAGGAAGACCGAGGAAAACTTGGTATGATAAAATTAATCAAATTTGGAGGTCGGCCATGTCGAAAGTCGGAAGAATCAATGTGTATGATTCGCTATATGAATGTGGAGGGAGGGAGGGAGGTTATGTCAGGATAGATTAGTGTGTCGGTCCGTTCGGAAATGGCGTGATGATTTTGTTGTTGACATAATTCAAATATGATATTTGTGTTTTTCTTTGTCATGCCAATCACATAGCTAAATGTTATATCCCGTAAATCCCATTGCTTAATGTTATATCTCGTATGGATTTCTCCGTGCCACAGATGAAGAGCGTCGTTACGCCCAGAAGGATCCCCCTTCTCACCATATTTCTCCGTGGATCTACCAATTTGTATCAGTGGTAACTCATATTTCTGCGGCAAGGTTGCATTAAGTGAAATATCATTTACTTGATAGCAACTTATCAAACAGAGTGACGTGACAAATACTTTTTGATTTTTATTTATATTCTATTTAAAAAAAAACAGTTTGACGTAAGAATGGTCAGTGACATCTATAAGAAAAATGTTCTACTTATTATGTTTAAACTAAATACAGAGAATAATTACTTTCCCTTGAATCAGCGATCGAGAAGCAAATGATGCACCAAGTTAAAAAAATGGAAATACAGCGACAGGACCGAAAAAAAAATAATGCTTTCCCAAAAGAGGTTAGAAATCAAGTTTATAAAGAAGAAAAATTAAACTTTTAATACAAAGCCTGAAAACTTAGTGAGTAACTTTGGTGACAACAGTGTGACATTAGAGAAACCCTCCAAGATACTAGCACTAGACAATTTCTTAATAAGGAGAGTAAGAGAAAATAAATTAAAAGAATAAATTCATATGTATTTTGAAATGTAACTAAATATTAGTTTATTTTGTACAATTTATAGACAATAAAAAAATAACTGTGAAAAAATTTCAAAATATAACAAATTATTTGTGTCTTAATATGAAGCCGAATCGTAGATTTTTGTATTTTTAATTAAACGGAAAATCTCTTATAAATAATCGTTAATATTCCATTGTTTGTTCTTAGTGTCAACTGTTAGTTTTTTTAGAATTAAAACACTGTTTTATCCACTAACATAAGTATATTTTCTAGACATGTTTAAAAAATGTGTCACCTTCATCAACGGGAGAATGATATAAATGGTTTATATCGTTCACCCGATGATGAAGGTATAAAACTTTCAAAACATTTCGAGAAACATAAACTCAAAAGTGGAAAAATAGTGATTTAATTCATAACAACTTGTCGTGTAAGAATTCCACAGTGTAAACACCTTAAACAATATATTGATTCTCGTGACATGTGATAGGAAGCTAATCTATCGCCGTTTTATTGTCACAAGAATTCTACGCCAGACTAAAGAGAGTTTGACAATCACACTGCCATCGCCGGGAATCAAACCCGGGACCTTCGGTATGGCAGTCAGACTCTTACCAATCTGCTACGAAGGTCGTCATTTTGCTTCCATCAAAGCATAGTCAATGTATCGTTGTATTGTAACTTTTGTTTACCTTTAGATGCACAAAACAGCTCCTGCAAATTTCAACGAAAGCTTCATTCATTGATTTGGAATTATAGGATTTATCATATGGATGGAACTAGAATAAAAACAAAAATTCATTCAAATGGGAACTTTCTGAATAAACACTACCTAATTAAGCATCACGTCGTCTCCTCACAGGGGTAGGATGAACCGCCACACAGTTTCTTTCCTGATATACTTCTCTCGCTTGCTCAACATTTATTTATTGTGTCATGCCCGGACGTCCATTTTTTTTGACTCGGCACGTGGCCGACATTATATTTTATTTGATGTTTTTGATCGTGCCACGTTTTCCTTGGTCTTCTTTTATTTCATTCAAAAGATATTTTTAAATTTTCATTATATATCTTAACGCAACTTAACAAACCTAT
Source organism: Lepidostoma basale (assembly GCA_022606425.2). NCBI lineage: Eukaryota > Metazoa > Arthropoda > Insecta > Trichoptera > Lepidostomatidae > Lepidostoma > Lepidostoma basale. Next base: position 121,220 of record JAHDVF020001261.1, read on the forward strand.
TTCATAGAGACAAGCCTATTGGATCGGCTTTATTATACGCTATGAGCATCCCATGCATGACATTATAAGGGAATAGTTCAAAGGACAAACTATAGAGGCGCCCCCGACGGAAAACTATCTAAAACAGGTATGTTATGACATGGATATTGTTGAATTGAATAAGGACACAGAAGACCGAGAGCAGTAGAAGACGAGACTAAAGACCAATAAATTTCAATGTATTATTTCTCGAATAATGACGTAAAAATCTACGGGAAATAATGAATAAGAATCAAAACGTTTATTTTCTAGAAGTTTTTTTTATAATTTATGGGAATTTCAAAGATATCTTATAATGCTTTAGTAAAGCAAAAGTGTCATTCCTATACGAAATAATAAAGCTTCTATAAAACAGGCGCTCTCATTCGTATTAATAGTTAAACATCTCCAATGGGCTTTTTTTAACGTTTTCTTAAATAAAATTTTATTTTGTTAGTATAAAACGCAAAATCATTTATCCCGATTTATAACAAATTCGGTGCAAATTACAAAAAATGTTTCAACCGATAATTTAATGGAAAGGGTGCCGACATTGCGACGCACCCTCGTCACCCAACCCCGGACTTGTTGGCCGGCCGAGCATCAAGGGTCACATTTGAACTCACCCCATAAAGCCGCTTACAGTCAAAGACCTGAAATTCAACTGTTTTTTATTTAACACGCTATTTAAGAAAGTGTCAAAGATTTATTTCAGATGACCCCGAATCAAAGAATCAGATGATTTTCCATGCGAAAATTCGATATAAAGAAAATTTTTACATTTTATTTGTGTTCTAAAATGTCACAGAATTATTTATTAGCCTTAAACTTAAATCAGGCTTAATTCAAATTAAAATTAAAATAACACATCTCGTGCATCATGCATCACTAAAAAATTTAATTATACCCTTAGCTAATGATAACAATGTAATTATTATATTATATATGATTTTGATGGATAGCTCTTTTTATCATAACAGCGCGTGCGAAATCGATGTAAAGGGTTTAGCTATTAAATTAATTTTAATAAATGTGAGAATCACATAGTTATCGCCGAAAATGGAACCCGGAACTTTCGGTGTGGCAGTCATGGGTATTGCCACTCTGCCACGAAGGTCGTAAGCCACTCTATCATGAATTTGATGCGCCACAACGTGTGGGATTCTGGAGGGACCATTCTCTGCACGTGCGCATTTCAGTATCTTCTGCGTTGTCTGCCTTATCTCACAACATCTTCCACCTTGCAGATTTTGCGGATAGCCGTGCTCCTCACCATATCTCGAAGAGTCTTTCATGCTATCATCCTTAGCGTTCGCATCTCTGCCACCCGCACTTTAGTCTTCGTTCTTGTGGTATCCGCTCTAGCCTCAATGCTTTATGTCAGTATAGGCCTTACCCAGGTGTTTTATATTCTGACCTTACTGTCGATTCTCAATCTTAATCAATTAATAAATCATAATTTAAAAAAATTAAAAATTGTTTTGTGACTTATTTAAATGTTATCATTAATTGGATTATAATGGGACTCTCGGAAACGAAAACTATTGATATACCATTTTATCTATACTAATCTAAAATTAATTACTCGCGATATTTGGAAAGCTCAAATAATTTCTTAAAACCGGACACGCGACCCTATCATTATAACTATATCCATAATTCAAAAGACGAGAATGATTTTAGGTACAATTGATTAGCTTAGAAATAATTGGATACATTACAATGGTAATAAATGTCATAGTTATTTTTCATTTTAAAACAATTTTATTTTAATTTTACACCACATCGAACCAACCGATTTTGTTCCCGCAAGAGCATTGCAAGGGTTACAAAAACAATACGTATTATATACATAAAAAAAACACGTAACATATTCATATAATATTAAGAATAGAAGGGAGAGAGTGTTATAAGGAAGACAATAACATATACATAAGCGATAAATAAGTGAGAAAGAATGATGTGTCAAGAATATTATATAAATTACTTAGTAAACTTTCTAATTTATAATCTGAAAGGATACAGAGGAGTGTAACTTTGACGGATTATTTAAAATAGGGTACATATTTAATATGGGACTAATAGTATCATTGCTATGATTATTATAAACGTAAGAACTATCATTTAAAGATTTCTTTATCTCAAGGGCTTCTAGGTTATCTAATTTTTATCTCGGAGAATTTCTGTAAACAATTTTTATGCCTGAATTTTTGTGGAAGACATGCTTGAGAAATGGTTGGCAAACTGGAACTATGTTCATTTTAACATCTAAAATGTTTATTCACTCTTATATTTACATTTATCGCAGTTGATCCTATATATAACGGGAACAAAACCGGGTGGTTTGATTTTAAAAATTGCCTCAAAATAGAACAAATATTATGTTTTAATGCCATACCACAAATTAATGAATAATACGAATATTTGGCGTTAACTTATATGTTAACGAAAATTAAGTTAATCTAAAACAATCAAAACAATCCATCACGCCCTTTCCCGGGTAGGCAGAGAGAATGCCCCGCCACACTACTTTATCCTGACACACCTCTCACGTTTCCTCCACATTGATACAACGAGTCATACTCGCACGTCGATTCTCCAACTTCTAACATGACCAGCCTTTAAAATTTAATTAATTTGGTCATGCCATGTTTTCTTCGGTCTACCTCGACTCCTTCCTCCATTTACATCGCTGATCAGTCTTACTGCTGCATCGAATGCAGACTGGAATTTATTAGTTTGCTGTTTGGAGTAATCTAATCGTGACACGACGAAGGAATTAATTAATGTTTTAAAACTGCCAACGTGAATATTTGTTTTTATGGATCCTAATTCCCTTGTTTATACAAAGTGTACTTTGTGACTCTTCCATCGTCAATATTGCTCTCGTTTTAAGTTCAATTTACCGTTCCAAATTTAAGTTTTACTATCAATATCTAATCAGCTTGTTAACATTCTATAATCTCTTGTTTTGGAAGTAACACTTCAATACTTAAATTTGGATCACTGTTAAATTATTACACTGTTTAATTATTTATTTGAAAATGGTAACAATAAACTAGATAATTATAACACCAGATAATGCCAATAATATTTGGCAAAACAGCTGTTACGATAATTAATAGAAATTAAATAAAAATAATGCGTTTAACAGTTAACTTCTGTTCAATTAAAACAAATATTATTTTTACTTTCTTAAGTACATATTTGAAGGAATATCATTTTTTAAATTAAATAATACTGAATAAATACAAAAAAAAATTCTCACAGATGGTGACATGATATCTTCAAACGAATAAATGAAAAGCCAAGTGTCATAAATTTAAAATTATTGTTAGTTATATAAATACAAAATCATGTTTCTTAACCACCAATAATATGCTAATTTCTCAAAATCATCAATTTCACTTCCAAGAGTCCATTAAAGAACAAGACAGAGATTGTTATTTGCACAACGGGCCTTGGCTAACATAAGTTATCCAATGAATATCTCCAGGGGTAATCAATCTATCGATCTCTCGGAGATCGACGTCTTTCATGTTAGTGAAAGTACGTTCAGAAGGCAAATACTCTTAATTCTGGAGAGTATCCTGTCTTCCTAATGTTGAACCATCTCTTATGCGTTTCTGGTAGTATACTATATATAATATATTATTTTACCTGTTCTCAATAGATGCCTTAAAAATAAATTTTGATGTCTGTTGATGAAATAAACTGATTTGATTTGATTTGATTTGATCTAGAGCAGGGGTACAACGAGTATTCTATTGATTACTTTTGCAGAGTTCATATAGATGTTTAAGCTAAATTAATATTATTTTGTCATCTTTTGGCCTACTGAAAGTCATCTATACAAATATATATAATCAATATTGGTGTAATTAAGAGACCAACGGATCGTTTTAATCAGATCCTACAATATTGCGTTAAATATTTATTAACATCTTTATTGATCATTTACCAAGTACATGGTTTTAATATCTTCCAGCTTGGTTAACCTGTTCTAAGGAATCTTTATAAAGGAACCTCGTATACGATGGTAAACTGAAATATTCGATGTTTCTTGAAAAGTTGTATAAAACTAGGTAAAAGGTTTTCAATGTTGAAAAGGAAACGTTCCGCGTATTTGATAATTCTCTAGTTAGGCGAGATATTTCACTTCCATAAAATATGATAAATTTTCTAGAAAACTGATGTTTTTAATTATCAAGGAGACAAAAACAATAAATTATGAAGAAAATTAATTTTCTCATACATTTTGTATGGAACAGCTGTTTTGATGATATCTCGAGAACCGATTGACTGATTTCGATGAATTTTGAATCACTTCGAACTGTTAATATTAGGTCCTTACATACGACATTGGCGTTTTGTATGGGAGGAACATAAAGTTGATTTTTTTTAAATATAATATATTTATTTAATCAAAGTATGTACCATTGCTATCTATGCACTTTTGCCATCTCATAGGTAGTTCATCGATCCCTTTACTAAAAAAACCATTCGGACGGGAATCAATAAAATCTTTGAAGTCGGTTTGGACTGCCCAATTGGAGTTGAATTCTTTCCCTTGCAAGAAGTTATCCAAATTTCGAAAAAAATAGTAATCTGTTGGGACAAGGTCCGGAGAGTACGGTGGATGTCTTAGACATTCCAATTGAAGCTCTTCTAATTCGGTAGCCGTCTGTTGTGCAGTGTGTGGTCTAGCGTTATCATGAAGCAGCAGTGGCCTAGAGCAATTAACCAGCCTCGGTTGTTTAGCAGCTAGCTTTTCCATCATGGTTTGCAATTGCTGACAATAGACATCTGCCGTAATCGTCTGGGCAGATTCAAGAAAGCTGTAGTGAACGACACCAGCACTAGTCCACCAAACGCTCACAAGTAACTTTTTTGGAGTCAATTTTCTCTTGGGGCATGGTTTGGCTGGTTCGGCAGGGTTCAGCCATTGCGATGAGCGCTTCCGATTATCATACAAGATCCACTTTTCATCACAGGTAATGATTCGATTCAAAATCCCTTCATTATTGTGCCGGTTGAGTAATGCAACGCAGCAGTCAACGCGCGTTTGTTGATTTGCTTCACTCAATTCGTGAGGTAACTTTCAAGCTTTTTCACTTTCCCAATTTGCTTCAAGTGGATGAAAACAGTTTTATCACTAACACCGCAGCCTGCAGCTAACTCGGACGTGGTTTGCGATGGATCCGCTTCCACAATAGCCTTCAATTCTTCATTATCAACTTTGGTCTCCGGCTGTCCACGGGGCTTGTTCTGCAGGTCGAAATTTCCAGAACGAAAACATTGGAACCAAAAACGTGTGATGAAATGTGGATCCTGTATGATAATCGGAAGCGCTCATCGCAATGGCTGAACCCTGCCGAACCAGCCAAACCATGCCCCAAGCGAAAATTGACTCCAAAAAAGTTACTTGTGAGCGTTTGGTGGACTAGTGCTGGTGTAGTTCACTACAATATTCTTAAATCTGGCCAGACGATTACGGCAGATGTCTTTTGTCAGCATCTGCAAACCATGATAGAAAAGCTAGCTGCTAAACAACCGAGGCTGGTTAATTGCTCTAGGCCACTGCTGCTTCATGATAACGCTAGAGCACACACTGCACAACAGACGGCTACCAAATTAGAAGAGCTTCAATTGGAATGTCTAAGACATCCACCGTACTCTCCGGACCTTGCCCCAACAGATTATTATTTTTTTCGAAATTTGGATAACTTCTTGCAAGGGAAAAAATTCAACTCCGATGGGGTAGTCCAAACCGACTTCAAAGATTTTATTGATTCCCGTCCGAACGTTTTTTTAGTAAAGGGATCGATGAACTACCTATGAGATGGCAAAAGTGCATAGATAACAATGGTACATACTTTGATTAAATAAATATATTATATTTAAAAAAAATCAAATTTATGTCGTTATATGTTAAAATGAAATTAATATCGAAGGTAAAAAATAACCGAATAAGGCGTTTTGAAATTATTTGTGTATTAATATGAAGACATTTTTAAAACACTTTTATCTATTGCTTTTACACTACATTTTTTTAACCGACCAACCGGTTTCGCCACTGGCGGAGCTTCGTCAGGGTTACAGATACTTTCGAATTGATAGTCATAAAATGTGTTTAAGTTTTGGCAGTTGTGAAAATGTATTTTAGAAGAAGCTCTGATAGGAGCAAAATCAATTGGTTCGTACAAACAAATAAATTGTTATAAAACAAAAACAATATTAAAAATATTTTTAATAATACATCACAAATTAAGCACTTCATAAGGATGTCTATAATGATTTGCTATACATTTATCAAAGTTAAGCCACGGTGAATCAATATTATTACCAATATATATTTATTATCCGAAACATGTCGTGATGTTTTATATTTAAGTGGAAATTAAACAACGTTATTTTTCAATTCAAAAGTGTAATCAATATTATTGTATGTTTTCTTCTAATCTCATACCTTTGATTTTAAAAATATAATAATGACATTTATATGAAGTTTGATAACGGCTTTTGCAAACATAATTTCATGTCTGATATCTAAATGTTTACCCCATTCTACGCTACAAGATAGGTAGGTACTACACATGTGGCTGGCTGTGGGGCGCGGCAAGGGACCCTTTTTTCACGTAGATTTATCGCCCTTACTTTATGTTTGGCGAAAAAAGTATAAATACCAACCTCGTAACCGTAGCTGCCAACATTGGCTATCAACAAAATAGCTAGAATTTTTATTTCCGCAGAAGAAGCTCTCGTTTTATAGAAATTCATATTTAGAACATTCATTAATGCTACTAAAATAACTGTGACCTAACGACACGCTATTTTAATATTTTTTAAACTTGATAACTAACTAACTAACTAACCATCACGCCGTCTCCCCGAAAGGGTAGGCAGAAAGAATGGACTGTCACACTTTTACTGATGCGGCACTCCATCCTTCTCTTTTCGCCCCGCGGGAGACGCGGTGTGAATAGGCATCTCCCGCGCACACTTCGATCGTCCAACACCCACAAAATAAATCTAAAACAAATAATATAAAATGCAATGATATAAAATAAAATAAATTTAAACTTGATCTTTATTTGGCATCTCATCAATAGCTTTTATTGTATAAGAATGTTACAACTACACGGAAAATATGTTAAACGTATCATTTATTTTCAATTGTTTCATGTGTCATAATTTAATGGTTATATTTAGGCACTTGTTATAATTTCGCATATTAATTTCCAAAACTCATTGTTCCCGCACTAGATACAAATTATGCATTTAAAATTTTGTTTCTGTACATTAAATTACTCTTATTTGCAATTTTAAGTTAGAAAAAAAAATTTGGTAGATAATCAAATGATTTTACTGAAATCTCTTGACGGAAGTACATTTTAAATAATAATTAGATAAAACGATGTTTTTTAACTACTTCCACTTTTGTCTTTATTTCGACAGCGACCGGTTTCGCCAGGCTCGCTGGCATTGAAAGACTGCCACAAACCAGTTTGTCGATGCCAGCGAGCCTAGCGAAACCGGTCGCTGTCGAAATAAAGACAAAAGTGGAAGTAGTTAAAAAACATCGTTTTATTTAATTATTATTTTAATTTTTTGGTGTTAGATGCGTTTTTGTTTCCGCACATTTGTTATATAATCTACACTCCGACCGTGACTAGGAAATTATGTATTCTTAGCTGCAGCCGGTTCTATGCCCGAAAAAAATGTAAAGACTGAAGGACGTAAAAGCATAAACATAACGATTAGAGGAAATCGGAATAACCTGGAGAATGGAAATGAATGGTTAGGGATAGAAGCCAATGAAGGACTGTTGTGAAAGATGCCGAATCCTTAATAACTACATATTAAAACTCAAAATCACTAAAATTAAACTTTTGTTGATGAATTTAAAATAAATATTCATTACAGCTTCATAAAACTCCCGGCATACCTATTAAGCCTAAATCAGGTACATAAGTATTCATTATCAAAAAGCAAGCTTTCTAATAAATTCTGCTTCAAAATGTCAGTTGATTTTATCTCGCTGCGGACGAGGGGCCTTAATTAAGATCGATCTTTTTTACTAACGAACCTCTCGTTATAATTTTCCCCTTGTGCTTCCGGTTCGTTAAAATATGTGGACACACGTTTCCTTTCCTACCCTCCCATCCCCATCCGTCATCATCCCTCATTTACACGTTAAATAAACTAGTAAAAAAATAAAGGGATGTATTTGAAGAATTTTGCAACCTTTTTATGTTTGTAGACATCTATTTGAAGCCCAAATCGCCAGACGAATGATGAATGAAGAACGTTTTCAGTAGTTTCATATAAGTATATATTTTTAAGCCTGAAGGTTTTCTATATGTATACAAGATCATATATTGTTTTTGACCGGAACACTATGATACTTCAACAATATTATATGTTTTGATTTTGAAACACTGTTATTATATAACATATATAACATCATTTATTTTTATGAGACTGTTACGACAACTGTTTCATCAACTTACGTTGGCATAATTAGGTATTACAAATAACTGACTTTTGTAACACCTGATAAAGCCAACATGGGTTGGCGAAACAGCTATCGCGACAATCTCATAAATTAAATTGTTATTCGTTTAAGTATAAAAACAGTTTTCTAAAATTAAAATATTTCATAAACGCTTACGTTGTTATTTGAAATTTATGAAAAAATAATATGTATTGGTAATTTCTTCCTAGTAATAAGCTAACAAACCATCATGCCGTCCCCCCAAAAGGGTAGGCAGAAAGAATAGACTGCCACACATTAAGCGATGCGGCACTCCACCTTCTCTTTTCGCCCCCGCGAGAGACGCGATGTGATGGGTTACGAACCTCAACGAGTATTTATTAAGTTTAATTTCACTTAGGTTTGTGACTTCGATCGGTTTCGGCAGCTCGCTGCCATCTTCTGGAGTGTGACGAAATATTATATATAATGTGTGATACTATCAAGATATTTTTTCTTTATGTATTTATATATTTTATATTGTTTAGTTCTTTAGTTATATTTTATATAAAATTTGTGCAGGGGGTAGGAGATGAAACAATTTTACATTAACAATAAAAAAACATTTAAATATCTAAAGATATTTTCAAAATATTTATGTACAATAATATATTGTATGCAATATGAAAAATTCTCCTTTTTATTGGTGGCATCAAATCTAACGTAGATATTTAGATTTAACTACGAATATAAAAAGGTTTCCTTTCTACGAGCTGTATACCTTAACAAATACAGACACAAATCTTAACCTGGCAATTGTATGTGTGCGCTGAACACACTTACATTATGTATGTGTACATTTACTCCTGGACTATCCCATTTGCTTGAAACGTTTAAAAAAATAAACACATAATGGCCGGCTATTCATCTCAGTACAGCCGCGAGCGTGGCACCACATAAGGGATGTCGTAAATCCTTACCCCTTCTGCCTCCCCTGGGACGAGACACCCTCTTAAGGTAGATTCGATTACATTAAATTATTGCACAGTCGCGTAGGTGGGCTACTGCGTCGTGTGTATTTTGTAAAAGGATTTATTGCATGTTTGATTCAGGGTATGAGGCTGAAGATGATTCTGATCTATCACTCCGTCCCAGAGGTACTGCTAAGGTTTATCTTTTCTCTGCCTTACATGAAAACTTGATTTATGATCTTCCGGGATAATATGAAAATTGCAAAATACATTTAATTCTACCTCTATATAGTTTAAAGCCTAACTTGCAACTAACTAACTGACAAACCATCACACCTTCTCTCCGAAGGGGTAAACATAACGATGAATTCCCACACTATTATTTCATTACATTTTTATTATTATTCATTTGTTGAAAAGCTCTTTACATCATTACAGCGTGACCCAAATTGACGTAAAGGGTGGGAAAAAAAACCTTCAATGGAAATATATAAATAAACATGTGAATAGAAATACCATAGTTATCTTGTTGTTGCTCTTATCGTAAAGGAATTTATGAATTCGCTATAATTGCATTTAAAAGACGAATCCCTGATACATGAGAACTTTGAAGTATAATCTCGAGTCCTCAATTTTAATACCAAAATCATAACCAGCCTTGTTCATCAATTTCACCGATTCGTCCCGTGGCTAACAGTTAATATTTGATTTATTTGATCGTTCTATATATTCCTTAGACGAATGTGTGGATATTCTGTGTATGATAGAGTGTCGAATGATATAAGAAGTGAATGCGGTGCAAATGATGGTGTCATGAACAAAATAATGAAAGGATCATTAAGATGGTTTGGACATATGGAAAGAATGAATGAAGAAAGAATGGTAAAAAAATAATATGTTAATGATGTAAATGGTACCAGAAATAGAGGAAGACCGGGGAAAACGTGGCACGATCAAATAAATCAAATATTGAATGTCGGCCATGTGAGGAGTCAGAGAAATCGACGCGCGTGCATGACACGATGTATGAATGTTGAGGAAGCGAGAGAAATATGTCAGGAAAGAAAGGTGTGGCAGTCCATTCTTTCTGCCTACCCCTTCGGGGAGACGGTGTGATGGTTAGTTAGTTAGTTTTCTGTATATATTTCTCGGTATTTTTCTATGTTCCATTTACCTACTATGTTTTCGCGTCGTTTATACTTACTTACATTACCATCATTTATTCATTCATTCGTATTTACATGGTGCGTGGCCAACATTAACTGACTTGATCATGCTACTTCTACTTCGATATTCATATATAATATTGATCGCTGGATTCACATCGTTAAAGTTTACTTTCTTAACCAATCTGTATTCATTTCAACTCATTAAAAATGGCATAATTTTAGGGTACCTAAGCCAAATAAAATGAATTCATTAAATATTATATCAAAATATGTTTCAATTCATAAATACTATATGTTAAATGACACTTGCTCAACCAACATTATTTTTTTTTTGTTTAAAAACATTAATTTTTAATAAAACTAAAGTATCCAAAAAAAATCTCTCCATAACTAGGTAATCAGATGATACATAAAGCGTTTTTTTTTGTAATAAAATATTATGTTTCCAAATACCTTTGCTTATTTTCATTGAGCTTAAAAACAAAAAAAAAGTTTTTTGATTTTTTTGGGAAATGTTTACTTATTATCCCGCTTATAAATCATAATCATAATCATTTATAATTATGACAGTCTGTAACATTAGCGTGAATGGAGATAATGTGGAACAAATATATGAGTTTGTTTATTTAGGTATTATTATTTTTATTATTATTATTATTATTATTATTATTTTGTTGAATCGCTCTTTACATCATGACAGCATGAGCCAAATCGATGTAAAGGGTATTATAGATATCATAGTGATTCTCGTGACATGTTATAGGTAGCTTATCTATCGCCATTTTATGTGTACAAAGTATGTGTACAAAGGATGGGCGAGTGGCGAGGGATATTAAATGAAAGGTTGAGCAGGCAATAAAGGAATGGTGCACTTAAAGTTGTCATCGGAAACAGAAGCATATTCAAAGAAGCTAAAATGGTAGTACACAATAGTGTTCTTGTACCGACCCTCATGTATGGAAGCGAAGCGTGGAACTGGCAAAATAATTATCAAAGAAGAATAAATGCAGGATAAATGACGAATTAATGAGAAATCTTAGACGAAAATCTAAGTTTGATAGAGTGTCGAATGAAAATATAAAAAGTCAATGCAATAAAATAATGAAAGGATCATTAATATGGTTAGGGCACATGGAAGGAATGAATTAAAACAGAATGGTAAAAAAATATTAATGATGTAAATGGAACTAGAAATAGAGGAAGACCGAGGAAAACGTGCCACGATCAAATAAATCATATATTAAATGTCGGCCACGTGAGAAGTCAGAGAAATCGACGTGCGCATAAGATGCATGAATGCGAGAGACGTATGTCAGGAACATACAGTATGGCGGCCCATTTCTTCTATCCCTCCAGTTAAACGACGTGATGGTTAGTAAGAAAGTTATAAATAATAAAATACTTTTAAACTATAGGATAACTTTACGTGTGTCGAATTTCTTATAAAACCTGTTTCTGTGCTCTATCGTGTTGTTTCTTTTTATCTTGCTACCGAGAAATTGATATAGTCGTATGTATTATTAATGTTAAATTTCATTTTTATACCCACTTGTTACATGCGTTTGTGAGACGAGAGAGTTATAGACTTACATATGTACTTGTGTGCATTTGAACACCGGGACGCAACAATGCGTACATTTAAAGAAGATAAATTGTTGAGAATCGTGATATCAAAAACTTCTAGTATAAATTTTCATTTTTCCATAATTATTCAAAAACCAAAGAAAAGGGAGTCGAGTGAACATTTGTTTATTTTTTACCTTTTCCTCATTTAACTTACAAAGGTCCTACGTAAAAGCTTATATTTTGCATGTTAACTTTAACTCGTTTTCAAACTGCATAAATACGTATGGGTAGGTTTTATATTATAGTATTTGTATATTGAAAATTAACTTGTCGAATACCTCGAACTAGCACGATTGTTTGTTTAAACGATAAACTTTATGTTTTTCAACTGCATGTATCCAATACCAATGTCTTAAATGGAATATCTGTTGTAAATAGATTTAACGAGGTGTGAATTTGGTATTAAATTTTCAAATATGCTAGGGGGGCAAAAAAAAATATGTAATATTATAATTAAAAAATGATAATTAAAAAAAAACACAAATAAATTTTAAGGTGGTGAAATCAACCAGGAACATTATTTAGTTGATAAAACTATATGTGTTTTTACACTATGAGATTCCGTAAAGACAGTTTTTGTTTCTTCTATATTCGCCATTACTTTGTGTTGCGGATTCATATTTGAATTACTTTTTGATAACTTTGTATCACAACACTTTATTACACTTTTTTCAGACATGTATCGGGACACAGAAGCCCCTTCTTCAGTGTGTATAAATTTTAACAGCTAAAAAAATTTATACACACTGAAGAAGGGGCTTCTGTGTCCCGAAACATGTCTGAAAAAAGTGTAATAAAGTGTTGTGATACAAAGTTATCAAAAAGTAATTCAAACACAGTTTTTGTTAATTAAAACACTGTTAATATGTATAAATTAAAACGCTGTTATGTACCCATGTTATTGTATTGTATAGTATTGTTGTGACTTGTTGACTATTGTTGTGTCAAGTAGCTCTGTTTTGTTTTAAATTTAAATTTTATTTTGTTTTACATTCATTAAATCAATTTACATTTCGGCGAAACATAAAGGAAATGGGTCGTTTAAATGTGGCCTGAGTCCCTTCTTAAATCAAAACCCCAGTAATGCTAGTTTATCAGTTTATCAGTTAATTTATTTACTCAAAAGATATAACAAACATAGTTATAGTATAAGGCAACTATTTGAGAAAAGGGTAAAAGTGAAGTAACGCATGATAGATGGTTCAACTTTAGAAAGACAAGATACTCTCTAAAGTTAGGAAAAATGTTCTTCTGAACGTACTTTCACTAATATGAAAAACGTCGATCTACGAGGTAATCTTGTTCAGCAGACTGATTGCTCTTCCCACCGGCATTAATAGAGATAGGTTGGTTTTTGCGGCCAGAAGAAAGAACAAACTACTCGTATGCTGGCGCTGTCGAAGATGTCTGTCAGGAACAAAAAGAACTACACCCTCCAGCACGGCTGGGTTTTCAAAATATCCCCTAATTAATCTTAAGAAATGGGTTATGAGAAACCCGTATCTTGAAGCTGCAGAGAATTAAACCCCAACATTTCCAAAAGAAACGCTGTGGGATAGAGCCATGGAGAGCTACCGTACTCCTTCTTGTAGAGATACCTCAGAATCTTTTTCTTAACCCTCTCCGGCATAAGGGAAAATCTTGCCTTGTGCGGACTCCATATCACAGAACCACTTTCGAGTCTGCTCCGAGCCAATAAATTGTATAGTACTCCGAGCACATTGGGATCTCTGGAAACCCTTCCGGTCCGAATGATGAAGCCTAAAATCTTCCGCGCAATGACACAAATTCTCTCAACATGAGCGTGAAAAGTTAATTTACTATCATAGATGACCCCGAGATCTCTCATAGTGGATGCATGTGCCAATTGCTGGTTATTAATCGTCTATTTATGATAAATAGTTCTCAGTGCTCTCGTAAAAGATATTATTACGCACTAAGAGACATTGAATTTCATGTGATTACTGTGACTCCGGATAACAATATTATTAATATCCGACTGAAAGCGTAGACAGTCGTCAGGATTATTTATTTCTAGGAATAATTTCAGCTCATCGGCAAATAAAAGAAATCGTGAGAAATTTATTACCTTCGCAATATCGTTTATGAATATAGTGAAGAGGAGTGGCCAAGGTTCGAACCCTGTGGCACCCCTGACTAAACAAGAAAAGGTTTCTATTGAAAAATTCCGTACGAGACGAATTGTTTTCTCCCCTCAAGGTAACTAGTGAAAAGCATGATCAGCTAAGAAAAGAAACCAATTTAAAATAGCTTTGCTATAAGAATGTCATGGTTTACAGTATCAAATGCCTTTGAGAAGTAATTATGGAAACAGTCAACTTGGTGACCATTGCCCAAATGTTCAAATGTCGGCCACATGAGGAGTCAGAGAAATCGACGCGCGTGCATGACACGATGTATTAATGTTGAGAAATCGAGAGAAATATGTCAGGAGAGAAAAGTGTGGCAGTCCATTATTTCTGCCTACCCCTTCGGGGAAACGGCGTGATGGTAAGTTAGTTAATTAGACAAACATGTAAAGGGTTTGATCATAAGCACCATGGTCATCATTTATATAGTCAGATTTTTTGCGTCTGTCAGAAAGGCCCTTGTTATGTATTCTGTGAAGACCATGACATTTGTTTCAGTGGTGCGCCCCTTCCTAAACTCGTGTTGTTCTGTTATGATATATGGGTCAACTCTGGGAAATATGAAATTATTTAGAATAGATTCAAATAGCTTGGCTGGAGCCAATAGTATTGTAACAGGTCTTTAGTTTTCGACTGACTCTTTTGTTCCGCTCTTAGAGATAAGACTGATCCTGGAAACTTGTCAGATATCAGGAAAAGTATTTGTCCCGCACAAAAGACGGGCCTAGGGATTGATAGAGCGAAGCTGACGAAAGGTAATGTCCGCCTATAGCAGCTTCGGGAGCGGTGGGACTCCTCCTGTCCCTATGATTAAAAAAAAATAATATAAACACTTTTTTAAACTTTTGAGTTAATCAGTTTCTAAGCTTTTACACTTTCATCATCTGGTGAACGATATAAACTATTATATAGTTATATAAAATACATCGTTCTCACGATAAAGCAGGTGTAAAACCGAAACTTAAAATGTGGATAATGCAGTGTTATATTTTTTTTATATCAATTAAGAAAACAGAAGGAACTTGGCTTGAAACACAATTGCGTAAATTTTATTACAACAAATCTTCCCAATTTATATATAAATCATACGTATGTCTAAAAAATGGTATCACACAAAGTCAAGATTGAAGCATTTATGTCAACTTTTCGCAAAAATCCCACGACTGACATAACTTGCGATGAAATATTGAACTTATCCCTCCCTCGTCACAATTCTCAAAAGGTAAACATTTAATGGATATGAGATTCAAGAAATATATTGGAAGATTTGGGCCAAGTTTTAGCGAGAAATTTGCGATCACCCGGAGGTATGACATACGTCTATCCGTTTAGCGGATAAAAGTGAATAACGTATGCCAAATGCCAAATACGTCCGATTTCATCCCTTCTAACCCCTACTCAGCCTCCATCTTGGCTCAGTATCACCCAGAACTGAGACAGAACCTGGAAAGACTTAACTTAAGATGGATAAAGACGATTTTCATATTATGTATGGTTATTTACATTCGGATACAGTAAATTTGTTCTCAGAAATAATATGTGTAAGAAATACATTAACTTATCTCGTACTGAAGTATAAAGTGCACTCGTATTTCTTTAATAAAAATCCCCTAAATTGTACGTTCTAAAAGGTAATTAAATAAAAACATCATTTATTTGATCTTAATTGGATGTCAATATTTACCTATTAAACTATCCCTACAGTTTAGATGTTATACCTAAAACTCTGAAAAATTTATAATAATACTAGCTGACCCGGCAAACGTTGTTCTGCCATATACATTATTTCTAGTAAATATTATGGTTGTTAAATAAAAAATAACGAATGTATTGTATGTGTGTGGGAATGGGATCTATAACAAAAAGAGCAATGGTGCGCTGTAGATGATGACCGCCGATAAAAACTAAAATACACCAACCATTCATTTTCTCAATTCAACGTATTTCATTAAAGTAACGGACATATTCATTGTTACATCTCTTAAAAGTTTAATGTTTAGTGAATAAAAGTCATATATTTTTTATCCTAAAGTAGGAAAATGAAATAAAGAAAATCAATATTAATTTCGATGAGCAATTAAGTGTACGATATTTTTTGTCAGTCCGTCTTTAGCTAACACAAATAAGCTCGATGGTTTGCCCACGCGAGAACATGCCACGTACAATTGTCCGTGTGAAAACCATGGTGTGCCCAAATCTAAGCCGCAAACAGACATCGTTTGACCTTGCGACTTATTGATTGTCATTGCGAATGCCAATCTAATAGGAAATTGAACGCGTTTGAATTCAATTGGCACGTCTGTGGGAATCATTGGAATTCGTGGCAGCAAAACATTTTCGGCTCGGAATTTTCCATTCAAAATAATGGCTTCGATAATGTTTTTCATTATTTTAATGACCAATCGCATGCCATTGCACAGCCGTGGTGGATTCAAATTCCGAAGTAAAATAACCGGAGATCCAACTTTCAGTCGGAGATGGTGTGGTGACATGCCAAATCCAGTGAGCTCAAAAACTCGGTTGGATAATTTACAGCTTCGTTGGCACCGCAAACTGTATCGATCGATATGTATGATGCCAAGTCGCACACGATTAATGTCCTCACCGCCCATGAAGTAGATTTGTAAACATTTGTGTGGTTAGTTTGGCATTGGAAGCAATGAGCCTACTTTGTGGTACACTTGGCCTTTGATTTTGAACATTGAATTGAATTGTTAACCATTTGCCGTAGTATTGTGAACTATTTCTGTTGCTCCGAACGAAGTCATTTGGATGCTGTAATGAGTGTCTCCCTACCTCGGCTAGCGCAGAGAGCGGGCCCTTAGATCTCCGGTTTTCTCGTGAGATACTTTCCGGCTTGTCATTCGAATAGGGAAAGGTGTAAATAAATACATATGACGGAATACATGAGGGTTTATTATAACACAAAAAAATAGTTACAATAGTTATCTAGGGGCTAGAGATGTCGTACATATAAAAAAAAAGAGGCACATGGTGAAATAATGAAGAGGCTGTTTGCGGCGATTCCTCGACGGCGTGCTCGTCAGGACATCGACCGGCGACGTCGTCCGTAGACGTTATCAGCGACGCTGACCAGAAGATGGTAGGTCAACAATCAATATGTAGAGCGTCACCTGGCAGACACGAGGTTCCCTAACCTGTGGGTGCTGTCTGAAGCGGCGTGAAGTGGTCCTCGCAGTTCCGCATGGTGGTGAGGTCAACCACGTTGTCGGGGCATGATGTGCGACAACACGTGGGCGGCAATTTCGGGAGCAGAGGATGGCTCGGACCGTGGCGGAGGGAATCAACCGCAGCAAGGTCGGGCTTGACAAACGGCCTGGGAGCGGATATGCACTTTTGGCATCGCCATAGTGCAGGACAAGTTGGCGGAAAACCTGAAATAATGCCACAGATTTTATGGGCACGATGGCAAGTACCGCAAATACCTTGCTCGAAGTTATTCCATGGCGGATGAGGCTAGATGGAAACGGATTATCCCATCGGGAAAATCGCGGGTCGAAACGGCGATCCTCCAATCGATGCCGCGAAGTTGACAGCTCAAAACGAAGTGAAGTCGGGCCGAATCGGCTGCGCAGAATGGGTTGCGCAGAAGGGGCTGAGAGTGAACTGCAGACGGCGCACACATCGGGGTGAATTTAGCGCCAAATCCGAGAAGCGCGCGGGAACAAGAGTTTAAAGTAGCACTCTGGTGGTAAAAACGGGAACTAGGGGTTTGAATGGGGTCTAGAGCTAAACACTGAATATTAAGATAACCGAAAATAAATAAGAAATAGTAACTTACGTTACACTCGCTCTTATGTGGAATAAAAAAAATAATAAAAAAAAAAGCTCCTTCAGTGAATGGCATACAAAAGTTACACGTGGATTAAATCCTAGAAGGTGACAGTTTGGACAATTGAGAAATACAAAGACAGTTTATTTCAAAGTACAAATTAGATTCACAAGTTTAAAAAAATGTATCATTATACACATGGGAGAGGTTTATATCCTAAAAGGTAGCAGTTAGTTTGACATATTACAAATTGTTAAGTTTAGTTTAAAAATACAAACTATAGTCACAAGTTCAGAAAATTAAGGATCATTAAACACAATAAAAACAGGTTTAAATCCTAGGTTACAGTTAGTTAAACATTTTACAAACAAAATTTATTTAAAAAAACAAATCATAGTTTAATTCTGAATATTAATGATCATTAAACACAGAGAAAGCAGGTTTAAGTCTTAGGTTAGCAGTTAGTTTGACATATTACAAATTGTTAAGTTTAAAAAAAAAATACAAATTATAGTTCAGGTAAAAACACAAACACAGTTAAGTTATAAATACAAAAATTATCATTGTTTTAAAGTTTCCACAGCACAAAAGAGACAATTGTTTTTTTTTTTCCTTTGCAGGTAAATAGCACTCACTGATTCTAAAAGGAGAAGGGGTTAGGGTCTTGAGGTAAATTATTGTTGGACATCTCTAGCCTAGATGATAGATTATAAAGAAAAACAGTTACAACAATATTATGTGTTCAGTCACCAGTAAAAACAAAAATTTAAATTACATACAGCAGAGGCATGTCCGTTTACATATTATGAGGCTGTATACCTATAGTGTTGCTTTGTATTAGGGTCTAGCTCCCTTTCGCCTCGGATAATAAGGCACATCTACATATTCTAAGGCTGTATACCTATAGCGTTGCTTTTTATTAGGGTCTGGCTCCCTTTCGCCTCGGAAAACAAGGCACATCTACATATTCTAAGGCTGTATACCTATAGCGTTCTGACTCCTTCTATTCTCAACAAAAACAAACTCTACAGGTGACTGAAACAACATATAAACCTACAACATTTTAAAACATATAATGGACGTTATTGTTCAGGTGAATCGGAGAAGTGAACTCAATCGTAAAAGTGATTGCCAATCCAATATGCAACACCTTTAACTGACCCACGACCCAACACACACATGAACATATATAACAATAAATAAGAAGTAAAAAAAAACAAGTTTATAAAGAAATTGGTGTTACAATAGTTATAAATTTAGACAATTTACACATACAAAAATGATATGTGAATAAAATTTCTGTTCTGGTGAGATGGAAAAGTTCATAATATTATAAGTGATGGACAATCTTGTATTCCACACAAATAAAAGAAGTTTTTAAACCATCCAGAACACACAAGAACATGGAACACTCAAGTAGGAAGGGAAAATATAACCAAACCATAATACAAATGCATCTGTAGGTCTACCAAGTGTCTCTAGCGTTCGGGAAATTTACAATTATTCATGCATTCGATGGATACAGGCATCTTCTCTTAGAGCGCTCCTAACACAACTAGATCAAGTGGTGAATGGGGGCAGTTTATTCTTCATCAGGCGCTTATTCATACATACCATAACACAATAGACACTACAAACGCAAGTAAGATAGAAATTGGCACAAGGAAGGGGGCAATCATAGTGGGGATAGGATGCATAATGAGGAAGGAAACAAGGTTAGATTGAAGGACACTACTGCTATGGGGGAAAGTATGCTAGGAATAGCAGTAATGGCTAGGGTCCCGGGGTCGCTTACCCGTCCTCGCGAAATGATGGAAATTATGCGAGTCCCTTGAGAACAAAAATACATATTAAGACAAAGGTTTGAGTCATAGGTTAATATATTTGGGCGCCACTAAGTTTTAAGTTTAACTTAGAAACTATTCCTGTTTGACTAAGTCCTTGATGTGAAATGTACCGATACTTTTTCCAGCCATATCAGACAGTTCATATATGGTATCTGAAATTCTTTTGAGTATCCTGCACTTGATAAATCTGGGACACAGTTTGGCAGATATGTACCTTGAAGCGTCAGATTGAAGGAAGGCACGGCGCCAGACCAGTTGTCCGACATGCAAGGTACAAGATTTACGCCTTAGATTATACCGAGTAGCGTTCCGTTGGAAGGCTTGGAGTAGTGCGGAAGAAACTTCTTCATAGACATTTTCCATTCTAAGTAGGCCAGATGCGTAGTCCGAGGTGATGTCAGATGGATTATGGGAGTTTGATTCACGAACAAATTTATTGTGAAATGAACCGTGGGGAGCAGTTTCAAAGCCGTGCAAAAGAAAGAACGGGGTATATCCTGTAGCAATACTGACAGTATTATTTAAGCAAGATGAGATCTGTGGAAGCTTTGAACACCAAGTCCGTTGATTATTCCCTACCAGAATTGCCAGTGCGGTAATGATGTTTGCATTATGACGTTCGCTTACATTGTTCTGAGGATGATAGCGGGCGTTGTAGTACAAGTCTTGTATTCCATAGGTTTCAGTGAACTTACGGAACTCCTTGGAGACAAATTGACTTCCGTTGTCGATAATAAGCGTACGGGGAACAGAGTAAGGCAGAAATATTTTCTCCTCGAGTAATTTAATTACAGTTTTGGAGTTGGCTGTCCTAAGGGGAAACGCCCAAACAAATTTTGAAAAGTTGTCTACTACTGTCAGAATGTGACAGAAGCGATGATTGGACATCGGGAGTGGCCCTACGAGGTCTGCAGACAAGGAGACGAGGGGTTTAGAAAGGCGTTTAGGCACCGTCATTAAACCTAAAGGGGACTGCGTGCTATGCTTATAGGCCTTGCAGGTGTCGCAAGTTTTTATGAATTGTTTGATAGTGCGACGCATATTGCTCCAATAAAATGTTTGCGAGAGGGTTCTAAATGTTTTTTCAATCCCGGGATGACAGAAGTTGTTATGAAAGTCAGATATAACATGGGGGATTTCATTAGCGGGTACAACAACCTTCCAGAGGTAGCTGCTGGAGTCAGGGCGCGAGGAGTTTCCTGATTTCGAATAACGGTACAGGTGTTTGTTATTGATAAGATAGTTGGCTGTCGACTGCGGGTTATCCTTACATGCCGAATATAGATTTAGATAGGTTTGATCAGTCACGTTAGTGAAGGGCGGAGGGAAGGTCAGGGAGGACACTTCGATGCGACTTAGGGCATCAGCTAAATTGTTTTCGCAACCTTTTTTATATACAAAATCGAAACTATATTGTGATAGACGGCAAGCCCATCTGGCGAGTCTGCCTCCTGGCGATGACAGATTGTTCAAATATTTGAGACAGCCATGATCACTTTGGACCGTAAAGTGTGTGCCATCCAGGTAACTCCTGAAATGATGTACCGAATCCACAATAGACAATAGTTCGCGTTCAGTGGTAGAATAGGAACGTTCAGGAGCAGTCAGTTTTCGGGAAAAATACGCTATAGCATGCTCGGAACCGTCAGGCATTTTTTGGGCAAGGAAGCTACCAATACTAATACCACTGGCATCACAAGTAAGAATGTAGGGTACAGAATAATCAGGGGGTTTCAACACAGGGGCGGTAGTCATAATATTTTTTAGGGCAACAAATGATTGTTCAGCCTCTTCGTTCCATTGGAAGGAAGTGCCTTTAAGCTTTATACTTGTTAAACGGCATAAAGGGGCAGCAATTTCGGCAAAATGTGCAATGAATTTACGATAGTAACTGGCACAGCCTAAGAAGGATTTAACTTCTTTGGTAGATGTGGGACGGGGGAAATCAATCATTACCTTAATCTTATCTGGGTCAGTTCTTATT
Organism: Lepidostoma basale; assembly: GCA_022606425.2. Classification (NCBI taxonomy): domain Eukaryota; kingdom Metazoa; phylum Arthropoda; class Insecta; order Trichoptera; family Lepidostomatidae; genus Lepidostoma; species Lepidostoma basale. The sequence goes on from JAHDVF020001261.1 coordinate 143,254, forward strand.
CCTTCACGATCAATCACATGGCCTAAGTACTTCAGTGAAGATTTGCAGAATTCTGATTTGCCTAGACGAATAGTGAGGTTGGCCTCGCGCAGACGTTCGTAAACCAGGGCGAGTGTGCTGACGTGAGATTCAAAATCTGGACTGCAAATAAGAATGTCATCAAGATAACAAAAAACATGGTCACCGAGATCACAAAACAGAGCATCCATTAACCTTTGCAACTGGCTCGGTATATTGGCGATCCCGAATGGAGTAACTTTGAAACAAAACTGACCCCTACCCTCAATAAAGAATGCGGTTTTAATCATTGATTCTCTAGTCAGGGGCATCTGCCAGAACCCCATGCTTAAATCAAGGGCAGTAAGGTATTTAGTGTCACGCAGGTTGCTTAGAATTCGGTCAATGTTCGGTAAGCGATAACAGTCGGCTTTGGTAATCGAATTTAGTTTTCGCGGATCCAGAACGAATCGTGCAGAACCATCCTTTTTGGGGACAATAAATACATTATTTAGCCACGGGCTCTTGCAGGGTTCAACTACGTCCAGCGAGATCATTCTCTCTAGTTCCTCTATTAATTGTTGGCGGCGAACATGGGATTGGGGGAATGTTTTCTGTTTAACCGGCGGATGGTTACCCGTGTCGATCTCGTGATTAACAAGGTGGGTCCTGCCCAGACCTATCTTTTCGAAAGAAATTTGTTCGAACAAGTTTTTAATTCGGTCCAAGTCCTTGGACTGAGCAGGATTCAATTCTTCGGCAGGGACGAGACAAGATGGCGAGGGATTCACTGAGTACACGGGTTGAGTATTTGACTGTTTGGCTGGTTTGTTATCCAGATGTCCAGGAAATAGCCTGGGAGTGAGTCCAGATGATTCAAGAAAAGGGACTCCAAGGATGAAACAGTCGTTTAGGGAAGGGACTAGGACGAATGATACCCAGGTGGTGGTATTGTCATAACGAATGGGCAAGGTAACGGTTCCGATACTACGGTGGGAGGTATTATCGACCGTGTGAATTGAACAATTACCAGGGGTGATTTTATAATTGAGATTAATAAAGGATTGGTACAGATTTCCGCCTAAGATGTTGATGGCTGCACCGGAATCAAGCAGACCGCGAAAGGGGACACTGTGGATTTTAAAATTCAAGTATGGGCGATTGTCACGGGCATTTGTAATTTTTACCGCATGGAGATACCAGGTTTCGTGGAATAATTTTACCGAAGCCAGCCAGTCTAACCACTCCGCTGAGCGCGGGATTATGGGAGACTGGCTAGCTGCTAGTTTTTTGTTGCGAAAAAACTGGGGGGTGGTCTAGAGGTGTCAGGAAGGTTTTTTTTTCTGCAATTCTTGGCGATATGGCCCAGGTTTTTGCAGGAGAAACATCTTAGGGGGCTCTTGGGAGGCACACGAACGGCAGCTAGGGATTTCTGGACGTAGGGGCCGGATTTAGGTTCAGAGCGGCTGGGGTGGTCCGAACCACCAATCAATCTTTCGTAGGTCTGGCATGCTCTCTCCAGTTCCACGACGGAGGAGAAGTTGGCTGAAATTATTACGGGGGCTAATTTGGGCGAAAGTCCCTTCCTTAATACCTTGAGGATCTCCTGGTCAGAGAGACCGTCCTCCCCAATGGTATTATTGGTGCTCACTACCCGGGCGAAGTAGTCTGCCGCTAATTCATTTTGAGACTGGCGCGAGGACCATATCTCCAGCTTCTTTGAGATGACATAATCGTCATCCTCGAAACGCTGCAGGAACTGTGACTTAAGGAGCAACCAGTCACTGGAGGTCGTACAATACGCTCTATAGTGTGTCAGAGCGCGGCCTTTGAGGAATTCGGGAAGTACAGATGGCAACAATTGGGAGTCGAAGCGTCTAGATTTGGCGATTTCTTCTAGACGGGTGAAAAATTCGCGCACATCTTCCGCGCCGGTGAAATGTTGCACAGGCCACGATGCGAAATCAACATTCAAGGGCTGAAGCTCTACAGGGGGTCGTGTTAGAGAAACCGATGAAGAGGACACGATTGAAAGGGGGGCGGAGGTCGGCAGGTCAGCGACGGTGGGGGGTATGGTGAGTGGAACGACATCACTCGTCCGTGAGTTGAATTCCTCAGCCTGAACACGGACTTCCACGAGGGTATTCTTTGGCAATATTCCGCGATCCTTCAACGCCTTGCAAAGGGTTTTGAAATGGGCCCCGGGAACATTTACTATTTGTTCCATTATAAACAATTAATTACAAACTACCAATTCGACAATAAACAGTTAACAATCAATATACGACACATGTTTAGCCCACACAAGTCCTTCATCGAATGACAACGCCAGAACGCCACACGTTTGGGCGCCAGTGTAATGAGTGTCTCCCTACCTCGGCTAGCGCAGAGAGCGGGCCCTTAGATCTCCGGTTTTCTCGTGAGATACTTTCCGGCTTGTCATTCGAATAGGGAAAGGTGTAAATAAATACATATGACGGAATACATGAGGGTTTATTATAACACAAAAAAATAGTTACAATAGTTATCTAGGGGCTAGAGATGTCGTACATATAAAAAAAAAGAGGCACATGGTGAAATAATGAAGAGGCTGTTTGCGGCGATTCCTCGACGGCGTGCTCGTCAGGACATCGACCGGCGACGTCGTCCGTAGACGTTATCAGCGACGCTGACCAGAAGATGGTGGGTCAGCAAATCAATATGTAGAGCGTCACCTGGCAGACACGAGGTTCCCTAACCTGTGGGTGCTGTCTGAAGCGGCGTGAAGTGGTCCTCGCAGTTCCGCATGGTGGTGAGGTCAACCACGTTGTCGGGGCATGATGTGCGACAACACGTGGGCGGCAATTTCGGGAGCAGAGGATGGCTCGGACCGTGGCGGAGGGAATCAACCGCAGCAAGGTCGGGCTTGACAAACGGCCTGGGAGCGGATATGCACTTTTGGCATCGCCATAGTGCCGGACAAGTTGGCGGAAAACCTGAAATAATGCCACAGATTTTATGGGCACGATGGCAAGTACCGCAAATACCTTGCTCGAAGTTATTCCATGGCGGATGAGGCTAGATGGAAACGGATTATCCCATCGGGAAAATCGCGGGTCGAAACGGCGATCCTCCAATCGATGCCGCGAAGTTGACAGCTCAAAACGAAGTGAAGTCGGGCCGAACGGGCTGCGCAGAATGGGTTGCGCAGAAGGGGCTGAGAGTGAACTGCAGACGGCGCACACATCGGGGTGAATTTAGCGCCAAATCCGAGAAGCGCGCGGGAACAAGAGTTTAAAGTAGCACTCTGGTGGTAAAAACGGGAACTAGGGGTTTGAATGGGGTCTAGAGCTAAACACTGAATATTAAGATAACCGAAAATAAATAAGAAATAGTAACTTACGTTACAATGCATGAATTGAATGTGCGTATGGACTTCAGGAATAGATTGGAATCTGGATCCGTGCCGTTGAGCAAGCCGTTCAATGGTTCTGGTGGTGTCTCAATTTCTGGTAGTTGCACTTTTCCTGATGCGGCTGATACACATTCCGGCTGACTCGTGTTTTAATTTAAGCGCATGACAATGGGGACATTTTTTGTCCATAGCACCAATCAGCACTTTCGGATGTGCGAAATATTCAATATCTGGCTCGTACTCGAATGCGAGACGTAGGAACGAAGCGGATGTAAATGCTCAATTTACTTGTTGGCGTTGTTGGTCATTTGCTCTGTGTGTGTTAACTACGAACCGGCGGGCTTGTATCCGTTCCAATTGTTGTTGGTGATTTCGTTCAGCTCGTGCCTCTTGTGATTGAGATGCATGCAATTGCGACATGCTCACACGCACATTTTTGTTACCTTGTTGGATTTGTTTGTCTGTTATTTTTGCTCTACTATTTCGCATGTTTGTTGCTTTATTCGTTCGACAGCCCAAATTGGCCCCCTTATGTCTTGCTTGCATTGTTCACTGTAATACACGCACACAAATAGATAACACTGCGTTGTGATACAAAAAAAATGCCGAATGAAATGTCGATGATGCGACGCTTCTCGTAAATGACTTGCACATGCGTAGATGAAAGTTCGATGAGGCGGACGCAGCGCCATTTGTCATTCAACAAAATAAATAATTTCGTTCTGTTTGAAATACGATCATACAAAAATACTTTATTGCGATTAAAAAATGGGAGGATGGGGGTAGGAGGGTGAAAATTTTAAGTCATGTTTATTTTTTGATGCCAAATAGAACAAACACAAAAAAAATATATATTTTGTAAAAAAAATAGAAAAAAAAATTCTGGATAGGGACACCCTAATCACTTAGCGATATGAAATATACTTTACAATCGATTCTCATACCTACCAAATACACATAGAAAAAATCATAAAATTCGGTCTAGCCGTTTCGGAGGAGTTCGACCACTAACACTCGACACGAGATTTATATATATAAGATTAAATTTTTAGAACTTCATAACATATATTATGAAGACGGGTGGAAATTTTGTAACAACTGTTTTTAATGACAAAAATCATAAATGAGTCTTTCTACTTAATTATTGTTTTCTTAAACAATAGATTAAAATTATTCTTCTTCTTCTGGTACCGTGTCAGTTCCCTCAAACGTTTGTGATCAATGTATTATAGTAAAAGCATCTCTGACCTGCGTCACTTGAAACAGGTTCTGACATCTACAAATTCCTGTCTCTCTCTATAATCAATATATCGCAGCCAGGACAATTACCTTAACTCCCCGACGTCCCTCAAGTTTGGCCATGATTATCCGCCGAACGAGAAGGTATCTTTCTCCCGTTAGCGCATGAAATAAATATAAGACCTTTCTAACCTTCACACTCGACATGGTTCTTATGGCTCCTGCTCTCTGTAGTAAGTTTCTATTATTGACCCTATCGGTCAACGGTGTATGGAGCATTATACGGTATATCCACGTCTCAAACGCCTCCAACCGGTTCATTACATTCACTTTCAGAGTCCAAGTTTCACAGCCATATAGTAGAAAATACAATGTAAAACTCTTTATTTAATAATTATTAGAATTTCAATTTCAATTTTCAATTTTTATCAACCAAACCCTCCACCACCATGCCAAATTAAATTAAACAATAAGGCCCTTTATGGAACCGCCTTTTCGAAACTAGCTCACCAAAGATATTATGAAGAATAAGAATTAAAAATATTTATTAACGATTACAAAAAACTGTTTATTTACAGATTTACTTTCAATTATCCAATATCTTATTAATAGGCTTACTATTGACAAAGGACTTAAACTTACTAGGACCTAACAAAAAAACTAATGTGGTTAATTAATACGAATAAAAATGTCCGTTTTCTAAAAATTTCGTACATTTCATGGGATTTACACGTTTCACTAAGGCATTAAAAAATTATAATGCTTTAGCAAGGCAAATATTCCCATAAAATACAACAAGACTTATAGAAAACAGATGTTTTCAATCCCACAAATCATTTAATATGTAGTTCACATCATTATTCAAGAAAAAATAAGTCAATAATGTCCTCGATCCAAAATATACTGTTTTTAAGCTAAAACAACAATAATAAGTCTCTTTCTGCCTTGTTAGTTGAACAATAAATTAATGTTTCGTTCATCTGTGTTAGTTTTTACGAGTTGCCTCAACACGGGATGCATTAAAGTTAATTAAAAACCAGCCTGGCTCCCGAAATTCTAATTGTAAAGAGTGGTTTAAACGACCACTATGCAAATATCTCCAGCCATGCGTTCCAAATTTAAAATATTCCCGCGCCAATGGACCGCGTAAAATCTAAATAATGGCCCCCTGATGAATTGAGCGCCTCGGCCGCCTCTAATATCTCCTCACTTTTATCGCCAAACTTCCAACCTTAGTTTCTCTGCCCCTTTTGAAGAATCACAATAAATCCCGAAGCCGGATTAACATTCAACTTCTGTGTGGATGCGGTTAACTGCGCAAGTTGGATCCGCCATTTTAAATTATCCGAAATCATGGCGTGGAAATGACAGGTGGGCGGGATGCGGTGTAGCCAGGTATGGCGATGGGATGGGGTGGGTATATACGGAGAAATATGTCTCCCAAGAGTGTAGTGGAAAAGCCCATTGTCGAGTACAACATCTTAGAAATCACTCACAGTAGTATGTGAAAGCTGAACTGTCTTATTTACAATTCGAGCAAGTTAATGTGCTACTTTGAGAATATTCCAATTAATCCTCTCTGCCTCTGTGCTCCTGTTGCCGGAATAATATTTTCCTTTGTATTTATACACTATTATTACTAGTCAAGTCCAAAAACCATACTTTCACTAGAAATAATATAAATACTCGTATAACTTCAGAATATTATTCCGGTGAATTTATTCTAGATATTGCATCATTTTGTGACACTGAAATTCGTATTACTTTTATGGACTCTTTTACTGTATGCCCATTTGGTATAAAAAAAAACGAACTGTATGTTAACGTGAATGCAAATTCACGAAAAATTTTAATTCATACGAGTATGTATACAGAAGTGTTTTTTAACTTTTTTGTAGTATTTCGTAACAATTTTTAGCTTAAACAGATTTAACAATCCAATTTTTCCATTAACATTGTGGTAAGGTAATAACTTTTTTTCACAATTTGACTTCTTTGTGTGTAATTCCCTAGATGAAACAATAAAAATATTGATCAAAGTTAGGTTTAACAAGACGTTTAATTGAAAATAAAATAAGATTTGTAATTCAAAATATGAAATACGTGAATAGTTTTACTCATCTTTCTTAAGCTATTGTGCTTATACTACATAAACAGGTAAGATTTGAAAATTAATCTCTACGAGTGTTTTGTCAAATGCTGATTTACGACAAGAAAATAGAGCAGAGCTTAATTTGCAGTGCGTATAAAATGTCAATACATAAATCAAATAAATTCGTTCATTCTTACTGAAATATAAATCACTCAAAGTTATTTTTCCAGTACAGTGGGATCTCTCATAACGAGCACCTCTCATAAAAAGTAATTCGCATAACGAGCAAAAGAGACTGAACAAAATCTTAACGAGCGACATTTTGCATAACAAGTGGCGCTTGCTTGCCTTAAGATGATTGACAAGGCGTGAGAGGGGTTCCTAAGACAACCTTCGTGGCCAAGTGGTGAGTGGTTTGACTGCCACTTCGAAGGTCCTGGGTTCGATTTGCCGATGCCGTTCGGCAATGCCGATGTAATTGTCACATTGTCTTTGGTCTGGTACAAAATATAATAGATTAGCTTCCTATCACATGTCACGAAAATCAATATGATAGCTATACTCTTTAAAAATAATTAAAATTTTGTATATTTTTCGTCATGCAAGGTAAATATTATTGTATTTTACATTAATTTATATGGGAAAAATAGTTTTGCTTAACAAGTGTTTCACATAACGAGTAAGATTCTGGAACGAATAATTCTCGTTATGAGAGATTCCACTGTACTTATTTATAAACTTAATGAAACATTATTGTTAATTACTTTGTTTAATATTTGAATACGAGTATACGTGCATTTCTGGTATGAATAAAACAAATGTTACCTCATAACACTTTATTATCTTTTTAAGCAGACAAATATTGTTGTTTTTTTTCATGAATCATGTAAATGTTGGTTAAGGTATTTTCATCTTCCATAAAACATTCTAAATGTACTCGTATAACTTTACACGTGTAAAATTCATATTTCTTCAATGATGCAGGATAATAAATTTCCAAAATCCAGTTTGTGATAGTGAATCATGTCTTTTGTTTTTCTTATAATTTTTTTTTTTCATTTAGTTTATAAGTAACGATTTTGTTTCATTATATTGTTAAAATTTCTACACTTAGAAAGATTGCCTGTGACGAAACATGTTTGTGAAAAGTGCAAATAAGTGTAAGAGGATGAAAAAAGAATAAATGCAATAGAAATGAGATCTTTTAGAAGAATGTAGGTAATATATGTGTATAATGGAGTGTCGAATAAATATACCTGTATATAATGTGAATGGAACAAAATAAATAAAGGAACATTTAGACGCTTTGGAAAGAATGTATGAAAAAATAATGGATACAGTATATGTTAATGATGTAAATGGAACAAGTAATAGAGGAAGACCGAGGAAAACGTGGCAAGATCAAATAAATCATGTATTGAATGTCGGCCATGTGAAGAGTCGGAGAAAACGACATGCATGTCACGTTTTATGAATGTTGAGGAAGCAAGAGAAGTATGTTAAGCAAGAACAGTATGGTGGTACATTATTTCTGCCTACCCCTGGGAGACAGCATGGTGATAAGTTTGTTAGTAAGCAAATAAGTGTTGTAAAAATACAATGTTTTAAAAATTTAGATTTTACATTAATATTTTAATTAATACCAGTTTAAGGAGAAATAATAAAATCATTTTCTGAGACTCATTTACATATGACAAACATCAGAGTCACTCATACCTAAGCTTACAAGAATCGTACACGATGGAGCTGAAAATAAAATTTGGTGCATAACTGATTAAGCAAATTAAATTAATTTTATTAACATAGTTTATCTACCGTATTTTTTGTGTTTATAGAATACTTGGAAACATTTTGAAAGCAATTCACAGAAATTATATAATATTAGAATACCCCAAATAATACATGCCTCCCTAGAATGAGCTAGCCCAGTTGGGAGGTTTTAAAGCCATGTTCTTGGTTAATGTTAATAAAACAAAAACTTTTCGAATATATGAAATACATATTCGAATAGACGAAACATATATTCGTATAGACGAAGAATAATTTTCTGGAATATGGCCCTAGAATTTTTGCGGAATACGGAGGAGTTCCCCGCGTATATTGAATGCATAGGAGAACCCACGGATGATTTTCCACTGCTTACATAAGTAAATATTCCTTTATACATTTCATTATTCAGTAAACAATATTTTATTCATACACCGTAATACGCACGCTCGTCGATTTTGCCGACTTCGAAAGTAGCTGTCTTTAAATCATATATTAATTTGGTCACGCCATGCTTTCCTCGGTCATAAACACCTTCTCTTTTCACTCACGCTGCTTGTATACAGCTTTTAAACATTTTTTTCTTTCGTACATTCGTTCCATGTGTCCAAACTATTTCGGGGACAATTTTTTTTATTTTACTCTTCCTTCGTGTATCTATATATTTAATATACAGTGATATGCACACTTGTTGATTTTTCAGACTAAGACCCTTGACAACCTTCTGATAATTGGTTATTTTTTTAAACTCGCTTATCTGTTAAATAATAATGTCTTAACAGGTGAAACCTGTTATTCCCAAAAAATATAATAAAACTACTAGAAAACAGACGTTTTCAGTCGTAGTAATTATTTTTTTTGCGTATTGTGTACAAGTATAAAAATAAATTTAGATTTGTTTTTCCTCATTTTATTACAATATGTTTGACTGGTTTAATATTGTTATTTACCAACGTAATTTGTCATCCTTGGAATTTTTTTATTGAATTACAATTTAAATCCGTGATATTAATCGTAAACGTAATAAATTAAAGGAATGTTAAGTCGCGTTCATTTTCTATAATACGGCAATACAAAATGGCTCTGCGTAAAACCCTACAAGCGTAATATATCATTGTTGTTATCTCGCGTACAAAATTATGACTTTTAGACTGGAGCGAGGAAATCTGGCTAATGTCGCGATGGTGGCATTTGTCAAACTTTCTGATCTACTGCGCTCAGAGGAATTCCCTTATTTCATTCTTCATAAATTTTAAACACCTGGTTTAAAATATCTATAATTTATAGTAAATAACAAGAGAATAACGCATTTTGTAAAATATGGATTTGCAAAAAAGTGATGAAAATATGCATTCTTTATATTGGTGTTACCAACAATATAATTGCATCTATAATTAATACGAATGAAACGCCAGTTTTCAAGAAGTTTTATTATATTTTATGGGTATGACATGTTTCGCCTTTTTAAGGCATTATCAAAATAAACAAACGAAACATGTCATTCCCATAAAATATAGTAAAACTTCTTGAAAACTGGCGTTTTCATTCGTATTAAATATTTAATATGGAGTTTTACATCATTGTTCAAGAAACAATAAACAATTACATCTAATATTTTTTTACATATAAACACACAGTTATATTCTAGATGCTTTTGACAGTTTTGGTTTCTTCCTGTCTTCAAGTGCCATGCTTCATAAACTCAAAATTAATGTGACGATCTTCGTGGCACACCGAAGGTCTCAGGTTAATATTATTTAAATAATGTTGATTTTTTAGAAATAAAAAAGGCCATTAAAAATAACGATAATAAAAGTAATATACTCTATTTATTGTACCAGTTTTAACCATTCAATTTCAAACCCTTAAACAAACATAGTTAATTTTATTAGGGCATATATAAAACCATTAAATCATTTTGAACCAATTTATTTTATTTCCTGTTTACAAAAATAAGTTAATTTTGCATCGAAATATTTATATTTTAAAAACCAGTCAAAAAACACGTTTTCACTTTCAGCCAAAATTCCTTCCACGAATATTTCCTTTGTTTGCCAATAAATAGACACATAAAGACACTCAAAATGTGGAACAAGGTCTACGCGATCCGTGATACTTTTAATGGCGGTACGTATACAAACACAATTGACCCGAATTTAATGGAACCTTTGAAATTCTGATTTGGGTATCCGTACGACAATGGCAAAATTTAAAATCACTTAAGTTGTTAGGGGCGGACACGAAATCGGCAAACCTTGATTATCTCGACAGATTAAATAATTCATGCCTTCAATGCGGCATCAGAGGTTTTAAATAATTCATATTATAGAAATATTGTAAGCATCCTAAGAAAACTGAAATGGAAACTAATTGTAATACATTTTTTACTGAGGGATATACTATATTTTGATGATATGGTAAATGCGAAAAATAGAGGCGCAAATGAGTCAAAAGCTTAAATATAGTCTAATCATAAACAAATATCCATAAAATTACCCAAATAAATTTTAATTAGAACGAATAAAAACTTCTGTTTTATAAAAGTTTTATTATATTTTATGTGAATGACGTGTTTCGCCTGTCTAAGGTATTTTAATATTTGTACAAACATTGATCACACATTTGAAAATGGCTTAGACAGGCGAAACATGACATTCACATGAAATATAATAAAACTTCTAGAAAACTGACGTTATCATTCGTATTAATAATAAAATATGGAGTTATATTTTCATTTTTCAAGAACCATTTCATATTTATTTCTTAGACTGGTGGCAGGTCTGTAATAGTCACTGGAGCGAGGCTGACAATAAATTCCGGCTATTCGATGATAACATCCCTTTTAAAAGTTGTACAATATTGTGTGTAAATAACATGTTTCGCCCTGCTTTATTATTAAATATTTCTGAAACTGTCCGTTTTGTAGATGTTTTATTATATGTTGTAAGAGAGATCAGCTAGTTTTCGCATGTCATGAGAATCAGTATAATAGCTTATATCATACTTGTATATCGATTTGGCTCGCGCTCTAATGATGTTAAGAACTATACAGCTTAATAACATAAAAATAATAGTTATTTTAAAAAAGCAATATTATAGTATTACATCAATCAACAATTCGTATATCTAATAACAATAAATTAATATAGGAACATACAAGTTAACAGGCTGTTAAGAACGCTTGGGTAAGAACTTAACCCAAATTATTCCGGATTGGAAGGAATTAGCTAGAAATTATTTGACGCCCCTTCATTCCACATACCCTTAAGTATGCTACAGTTTCAGACAGTGTTTTATGTTAATTTGGGTTAAGTGACAACTTCTTGTGGGTTCGTGTTACAAAATAGCGGAACGCTTTGTACCAAGTAAGCTGCGTCAGCTAGGAGCAGATGGACAAACATCGAATGTATTTTATTTAGCTTCGACTATTTATAAACAATGTAATAACCACTTATTCAAACGATAAAAAATTACTGTTAATACATTTAAGACGTCAACACTGTAGTGTGACAATATCATTTTTTGTGAAAAATATCATGTTTATCTTCCGCTAGTGAGTTTATTTTTCTCGACATGTTTCGAATGTTTACACCTTAATTATGATGTATGAAATTTATAAATTACGTAGTAGGACAAAGGATTTTCTTTTTTAAACTTAAAGATTAAAAACTGTGGAATTCATTTCATAAAAAATAATTTTAAAAAATACATACCTATTCTTTATTAAACAATGATGTAAAACTCCCTATTAAATAATCAATACGAATGAAAACGTCTGCTCTCTAGAAGATTCAAAATATTTTATGCGAATGACATGTTTCTCTTTGCTAAGGCATTTCCAAATGTGTATAATTGATACACATTTGATAATGCCCTAACAAGGCGAAAAATGTCATTCCTATAAAACATAAAATAAAACTTTTTAAAAAACAGACTTTTTCATTCGTAATAATTAACATTCCTTTCAATACTCGATTTGCCATGAACACACTTCCCTTGCATCAGAGCCATAGTTTCCAATACACAAGCATGACGATTTTATTAACTCGTATCAAATCGCTAGGACTACAATAATGTGGATGTTAACACAACTTAATATTACAAGAAAATCAATCAACGTATTACGGCAAACTATAGTTTTAGTCCGTGATGAAACACAGAAGTTGATAACTAACTCCTTAAGCTTAATTCAGCGTAACAGCGTTATATTACTCCGAAAAATACGGCCTACCTTTATTTATTAAACCTTGTTTAGCATTACGTGACCAAGATAACTTCATTTTATTACTAGGCCAGATAAACCGTATTGTGATAACTGAGTTCTCGTAATAAATAATATTGGTTACCTAAGCACTGGCAGCGCCGGGTGGAATATTCAATATAAGACTTAGTTACCTCTAATGAAGATATCTGAGCAGACTTTTAATTTCGCTGAACCATCTTCGGAAACTCATTTCAAATACGTTAATTTAATTTCCAATCAAGTACCCAAGTTCGTTTTAATTTAGGTTCAGGATCAAATCATTTGATATATCGGTTATTTATTATTTCTTGAACAATAATGAAAACGTTTGTATTATTGAAGTTTTATTATATTAAACGGGAATGACATGTTACGACTTTCTAACATTTATCATAATTCCTTAGAAAGTTGAAACATGTTGTTTCAATAAAATATAAAAAACAGGCGTTTTCTTCGGGAGTAATCATATATTGGTTGATTATTATTTTAAATGTTAAGGTAATATGTTAATTATCCCTTTTAATAAAATATTTAAATATTATTGTTTTAATATTTTCATTTTCCAGAAATCTCTCTTATTTCTTTAGGATCTTTCTGTTTTACAATATTCTCGTATATTGTTCAAAGATTCCAAAAAGTGTTCAATTAAATTAAAACCTTACAGGGTTATTGGATATCGAACCTTTGCCTTACAGAAGGTTATAGGAAAGGTTATTTCGAAATTGAGAAAAAAATGTTAAAAGTTTTTTTAAATATATCTAGGTGAGATGTTTTAAAAAAATATTTAAAAAAACTAGTGGTCGTAATAAATAAAAATCCTTATTAGTGAACATAACAGGCATTCATTTTCAATACAAAAACTAGAACTGTCTGTCCACAATAGGAAATACTAGACGGAAACATCTAATATTTTAATTGACAAATTCCACAAGAAAGGCGATTTAATAAAAATCACTCATATGAGTGCATATGTCTGTGCATCGTGCAGATACGTTAAATAGCATGAACGTTTTAACTTTCAAACGAATTATTGAAACTCAACATTGCTTAGGTATAAGATATCAGAAAAATCAACATTAAACAAGAAGATAGTAGAAAATCGTACTATTATGTAAATGATAAAAACATTGAATTAAGTAACTAAATGTTTCAAAATAATTAACTAAATAACCAAACCCGATGGGGCACTCATAAAAAATGGATCACTACACTATTTTTTCCTGACCTGCTGCTCTTGCTTTCTCAACATTTATATGTATTGTCAAGCACGCATGTCTAACGAGGTAAAAAAAAACTATTAAACTGTATTTATATATTTCTTTATATATAGGTACATTACGGTGTCCCTTATGTTTCAAAGTTTAAATTTTACAATGCATAGGCTATTGTTTGATTCATTTGGGCCTAAAACACCCGAAACCATTTTTTTTCCTTATTCGGAACAGTGTAACCCGTGCCGACTTGCGCGCAAAGATGTCCCATACAAATTGCGTCACAGGAGCGGCGCGTTGTCGTTGTTTTTATCATTTAGTTTCAGCTTATCGGGTAGTAATCACGGATTGTTTTATATTTTGAAGATCTCAGTAGAACTAAGAAGTAATAAAAAAAGTATTTTTTTGGTTGGTGAAGTAAATCACCAAATAACAGGTGCCAACAACTATCTAATCTTCAAGTTCTCGCAGTTCTATTATCTAGAAGTTAATTTGACTGTTAATGAAAACGCAAATCTTGTCATTCTGGAGTCCAATATATTCTGAAAAAAGGCTAGAGTACCTACCAGAGCTGTTCGTAATTATGTTAAGAAAGTAGTGGATCTTTATCAGGGCTGACGAGAAATGCAAAAAATAGCAAAGAGATTCAGGACTTACATAGGCGTCGCGAAGAGAACTTTCAACTTGAATTAGATAATTTATTCGATACCGTACACGCCGATTTTCTTGAATGTGCTATGATACGACAGCATCTTACACAGGATACTTGAACGGAGCTTGTGCGCAAAAACTAGAAGGAGGTTTGTTATTCTTTGCTAGCCGCCATCATATATAAGAACTGATGCTCAAAAGTGCGTTTGAATCGCAAAATCGATTGTACGAGATGATTATAGAAAACTCATATTGAGCACGCTATTATTTTTCTGGGTGGAGGTAATGAAAATAAAATAAACAGACCTGCTGGCCCAATGCATCAAGCACGATGGATGGCAAGAGCTATTTACTCCTTAAAAATACGTTTGCTGCAGTCCCAGTTTTAAATGTGCGCTAAGGACAAACAAGCATTACGAGATGTTTGTTTATTTATTGTGTCAGTTTATGTGAAGCCCTGGCTTGAATGTAGTTTGGCGATATAAGCTCCGAATCAAGATTTTTGTTTTTTAAGGACCTTATAAGATTACGAAGAAGTTGACAATTTCCAAAGCGGCTTTAAATAAGTTCAGTCAACATTTGTGGTACTTGTCAGAGGTAATAGCTATCCTTTTAATTTTTGATGACAACATTGATGAGCAAACCGAAGGAAACATTGTAGAAAACTTACAAAAAGAGAGTTTTGGTGATTCGGGAAAGAGATATGTTCCATCGAAGGAACAGATGCCTGGCTCTATATGGTACGTAAGTAGTGTTTAATCTGTTATTTAATTTAGAACTTATTTGTTTTATTTATAGGTACTACAAGTATTTGTTATCTTGTTTTATGGAAATATTTGAGTAATTTTGTTTTTGTTAAGAGTAAAGATTTATTTTCACAACTGAAACTTGATAGTAATTTCCTTAAAGAAACTGTATATTCATAGAAAGACAGCGCGGCGTTTGTAGAAGCTAAAAAGAAGGTTACCAGCTTAAAAGCAGTAAATGACACAGCTAAAAGAGCTGTTAATCTAATGACAGACTTTCATGATTTGACTACCGCAGATGAAGAACATAAGCAGTTCATATTGTGTTGTGTGCAAGAACATAGAAAAATGTACCCAGACTGTAAAAAAAGGGACTTTGAAGAGGAAATATCCAAGTAAATAAATGTAAATTTGGATCTTTTTTGATAATTACAAGAAGAACATTATATAAATATGTGTTTTCATCAATATTTATCAAACATAGTGGTTTTATGTGATCATCTACAACTACATTTAAGAGACACATAAATCACATATTTTCTAAAACTTTGAGGGCAAGTCGGCACGGCTTAGAATTAACGTAGGAAGTTGAAATTCTGTATTTGGATAACTAGTAGACTATTTAACACAATTAGAGGGTATGCGTTTCAATAATCCAAAAAAAAATATTTTGCCCATATAAGGGACATCCTAAGGTACATACTTTGTATACAACACTCACTTTTTAAAGAAATTAAAAGTAAATATTTAACATGTTTCGGACTACTCAGCTCTTCCTCAGTGATATTGTATGGATGTTTTTAAAATATTATAAAATTGTTTACAACTATGGTATTTATATCGTTCTTCCGATGATGTAGGTGTAAAACTTTCGAAACTTGCCTAGAAAAATAAGCTAAAAGGTTTTAAAAATGTATTTTAATTCTTTAAAAAAGTCGTCCCTCTATAATATTTTTCTTGTAGTTATAAAATATAATTTTGTAAACATTAAGGCAACAAAATAAAATGTATATTGTGTATTGTTACATATACGTATTTCATAAATTGTATCATAAAACGTAGAGATTCATTGTCACACGTTCCGTGTAATATGCAAAGCCGAGTTACGATAAACGATATTTATGATGTAACACACATAAATCAGTACTTCCAAAGGTCGTAGGGTACTGAGTATGTGAAGGGTAGGGGAAGTGAGGGGGATTTTAGGGGTAGATGGATATTTGTTTTGGGCAACCGCTGACTCCGATCCTGACGCCGGTTTCCTCAACTTGTAATGAGTTTTGTGACCGCAGTGAGGCTATAGTGAAGTCTTTGTCGTGTCTACGTCGTATCGTGTCGTGTCGTGTGAAATATTTTCGAGGTATTCGAAACTAAAGCGGGTCACCGCGCATGCTGGGTCCTCTGATAACAAAGGTGCTCCTCGGCTCCTCAATCCGAATCTAAGTTTTTGGGTCTTACATACGAGCAGAGCCAACCAGTTAACCTTGGTTTTATAATTTAAATTCTTTTCAGGGCCTAAAGGCCAGGTTAAAAATACTTTTGTGATGTAGGTGAACAAAATTATTTATAATTAATACGAATTAAAAGGTCTGCTTCCTAGACATTTTATTACAAATTTATGGGAATAACATGTTTCGCCTATCTAAGGCATTATTAAATGTAGCAATAATCAAACGTGTTGTTTTTATACACTAGTAAGAGAGGCGGAATACAGAAATTAAGATAATGGTTTTGGCTTAATACATTGATCAAAATTATTAAGGGATGAACCCCTTGAAAATGATTAAATAATATAAAATATTACCTGGAACTAATTGAAATAAAGTTAATGGACGAATACAATGTTAACGTAGGTAATGAATATTACATTACGTTACATAAATGTACTTCCATTTTCAAAATAAAGAGTATCTGACAAAAACATATTTTAATAATTATTTACAAATTATATGTGTGATATCACATATCACAATTTAAAAATGGCTAGTTGTATCCAGCCACGCGTTACTGTGGCTAAGTTTGGTAAAATTGAAAATGGTCCCAAATTGTGATTCAATGTTCCTCACCCGAAACCACCAGCCCCCACCTAAGGCCACTCCTTGTCATCGTCTCTCGATCTCCACCCAAGACCTCGCCCACGTTCATGGCCACTCCCGACCACTCCAATCATCCCTTTTCTCAATTCTCAGGTGGGTCGGGCCGACATTTGGACTTAATTACTCGGGTGGGGAGGAGTGGAGGGGTCGGGAATGGCCTTGGATGGGGGCCGAGGTTTTGGGTGGAGACCGAGGGACGATGATAAGGAGTGGCCTTGGGTGGGGGCTGATGGTTTCGGGTGAGGAACATGAATAGAAGGCACATACCTGTATCTGGAATATATTTGGTTTGAGGCCATTTTACTCACAATGCAGCAAATAATTCGAAGTTTTGCCTTCAGTGTATCAAATATTTTTTCTCTGGAGCAATAGCATTTTTATCCGCATAAAATAAGTATTTAATTTTGAGACCAAAAAGTTGGCAAATTTTGTAAGTATTGTATTATATTATACAATTTAAGACATATCCTCGCAAACCTACTTGTGGTGGTCATTACTTTTGAATCCTCTTAAAATTTTGAATCATATTAAATTTTGTGTGATGTACTTTGGCATCCTCATCGTGGGTGTATTGAACACGGGTGCAGCTTATATCTTAAACATTGAGCCACACCTTTTTTTTATAAACGAATTCCTTTAAGATAAATTCCACCTTTCCACCCTTCCACCTTCAAGGTTAGGTACATCCTTTTCAGTAGTCTTTTAGAAAATCTCTTAGAAAATCGGGAGTTCATTTCACAAAAAACATGACTATAATAAATACACGAGAGACGGGAGCATTATAAAGAGTCTTTATCAGTAACAATATAATATTATTTGACCTCTCATCATCCCGAGATAGGCGATCCCGTCATCGAACAGGCAACATCATCCAAACAGCTTTTATAATGCATTCAGCAAGGTTATTATTGATAGAATTTGTAGGCATTGTTTCCAGGTTTACGGGATTTATAGTTATCTCGGTTAATTTTAATTTGGGTTTGTATAGTTAATGTAGTTGTAGCAAGAATCGAAATATAAATAGGCAAAAACTAGATATCATGCAGGAAGAGTACTACTCTACGAAAGTAATTCGGAATGCACACTATGCGCATGTCCCTTGAACGTGCGCGTGCCCCTTGATTATTTATTTTTTGTATGACAATAGTGTAGAAAACAAATTGGTATTGTAAATTGTAAAATTTATAACGTGTGTGAAAAAAAATACACAAAAAGTTGAAGCTTATTAGTACTGTTTACGATTGTACAGTAAACTAAGTTTATAAGGGGTAGAAAATCTTTACTTCCGTGAACAATACCTCAATAAGTATGATGGCCCAAGGCATTTAGCCAGCGGTTTTAAGATTATTTTTGTATATTCATTTCTTTCATAAATTAATTGACTTTGTAGATGTCATAATTATGAGTACTGTCGACATAACTAGAGCTTTTGAACCTGCGTTGTAGTCGGCCCTTCTGCCAGGAATAATCTTTCCGCAGAACTCAAAGTCATTTAAAACCCATCAAAATTGAGATCAAGACTTTAAAAAGTTATGATCTATGTTGATCGCGTCGGCTTGGGCGTTGTTATTTGAAATTAGATGGTAGAATTAATTTATAATGAAAATGTGATTGCTTTTTTGGTTTACATTGATTAATTTATTTTTTAAATATAATATTCTATACAACCAATAGTAACAAATTAGCGCTTTTATTTTTATAAATAAATAAATCAATGTTGAACCAAACAACAATCATGCTTTTATTATAAATTAATTATATAATATAATGTAGTTTAACCAAATTAAACCGCAACCACCAATTCATGGTAAAAGTCCATTGTAAATAATGAAAATAATTTAAATTAATTACTTTTTTATAAATTTATGTACAACATTATTTAATGAACAATGTTAATTACTTTGTAAAGAACACTAAGTTTATTGAAAAATAAAATTAAAATACAAACATGTTTCGGATAAAAAAAACCTTCATCAGTGTTTTGTATATACAATATTAAAATTTAAACCAATATTTCCTGAATGTGTCAGTTTTGACAGATATTAAAAATATACAATATTTATTTAATATGAGATAATTGAATATCTATCCAAACTGGCCACATTCTTGAAAAATGTGTTTAATTATTTGTTTTATATACGGTATTTCTTCAAAAATTAACCTCCAAAATTCAGGTGCGTTCTATACTCGAAATTAATATAAAAATGTCCCTTGTTTGATTAAAAATTCCCACAAGTCTTAAAAGTGGCCATTTATTCGATGCCACGGAAGACCTATCTCGGTCAGGCCTAATTGGTTTCAACTGACAGCGGCAGTGCACCGTTGCGGCAAACATGAGTTGCGGGGATTCACAAGCAATTTTTTTTAAGTCTGGCTTTGCAATCGAATAATTAAAATTGTAAAATTGGTACAAATTTTTTTGATTGCTTAAAAACAAAGGTGCTTCTTATAGTCCGTAGCGTCTTAAAGTTCTTAAAATACTGTTTACAAAAACTAACAAAACACTGATGGAGGGCTTCTGTATCCGAAACCGGTATGAATTGTAATTTTAATTTTTAATAAATTTAGTGTTTTACAAAGTTTCGAACATTGTTCAATGAATAGAATGAGATAGAAGAAATATATTTTTGGTTTAATTCCACTTAAGTTTATGGTTTTGACCGGTTTCGGCAGTTCTGGACCAGAACTGAAAGATACGTGTTTGTATATTAGGTCCTTACATATGAAATTGGCGTTTTGCCGTACTGGCAACTTTGATCTCAAATATCTTCTCTTTGGTTGAGAATTCCAAATTCAAATTTATACAGCTATTTACTCAAGTATTTGTGTTTCGAAAATTATAATTCATTTGTGTTTTCCTCAATTGTTTTTTTTCTTTGCGTCACTCAGTTTACAAAATAGAAAACTTGAAATATCGCGTTATTTACGAGTACGAGTTCCACCGTGGCACCAGTGCTGCAGAAACGGCTCGAAGGATTAATGATTTTTTGGTTCTAACGTTTTCGTTCTGGAAATTTTGACCTGCAGAACAAGCCCCGTGGACGGCCGGAGACCAAAGTTGATAATGAAGAATTGAAGGCTATTGTGCACATCGCAAACCACGTCCGAGTTAGCTGCAGGCTGCGGTGTTAGTGATAAAACTGTTTTAATCCACTTGAAGCAAATTGGGAAGGTGAAAAAGCTTGAAAGGTGGGTACCTCACGAATTGAGTGTCTATTGTCAGCAACTGCAAACCATGATGGAAAAGCTAGCTGCTAAACAACCAAGGCTGGTTAATCGCTCTAGGCCACTGCTGCTTCATGATAACGCTAGACCACACACTGCACAACAGACGGCTACCAAATTACAAGAGCTTCAATTGGAATGTCTAAGACATATACCGTACTTTCCGGACCTTGTCCCAACAGATTACTATTTTTTTTTGAAATTTGGATAACTTCTTGCAAGGGAAAAAATTCAACTCCGATGGGGCAGTCCAAACCGACTTCAAAGATTTTATTGATTCCCGTCCGAATGGTTTTTTTAGTAAAGGGATCGATGAACTACCTATGAGATGGCAAAAGTGCATAGATACAATGGTACATACTTTGATTAAATAAATATATTATATTTTAAAAAAAATCAACTTTATGTTCCTCCCATACAAAACGCCAGTCAGGACCTAATGTTTTCGTTATTTACTTACCAATAAGTATTTTATAACTAGATTTCAACATGAAGCATTTTTGCAAGGTTATTGAGATGATTTATTCATAAAAATGGTTTTCTATGAAATGTTAATAATTATAAAGAATAATTCATAAAAAACGGTGCTTTTAAAATCATCCAATTTATTGTCAAAAAAGTTAATTATTTATAAAAATACATTCTCTAATAATATTATATAATAGTTGTTGTTTGTTTCAAATTACTGATTCTTAATTACATTCCGAGATATTCAGCCCCTCGATTTTTTCCCATCGTTACGGGAGTTTCTTTAATAACATTAATATGAGAAGAGCGTTGGCGTTTCTACCCACTCAATTCCATGTAATACGAGTGAAGTCAAGAGTGTTTATGTAGTTTTTTTGGCATCTATAATATCATGTATTTTATGAGAGAGGGAGAGAAAATAATATTTTGACGAAATACAAAGCAAGTCGTTAGTGCACATTAAAAAATGTACAACAAAATCAAGATTACGTTGATTTCTAATATATTGGCTCTCGTGTACTTGGCGTTTGTATACCTTGGCCCTTGTGTAGCTTTTTATATACTGACCTTAACCAGCAATTGTTTATTTTTCTTCAGCATAATTATTTTAAACATATAATGATATTCATTAGGAAACAATGTTTTTACACGAAATAAACGTGGAAAAATCTAGAGTAGAGTCTTTGTCAGCTTGTCTCCATCCACTATTGGACGTAAGCCTCTTCACTAGGGTTTTTGACCCAGGTTTCCCCGAACCCAAAAACCCCGAGTTTTTAAAGATTTTACGAACCCGAAAAACCCGGTAAGTTTTTAATGTAAGTTCGTGGAATCAGTTATATATCTAATACAGCAGAATACCAATTACAATCTTAATTTTTAACTTAGACCGAAAAATAACTAGTCGTACCCATACGGTTCTCAAACAAATTAATAAAAAATACAGTGAGACGAAGTAAGATGGAGATATATTGATGGCATAGTACGCCATAGCCCTATTTCACTCAAGTTTATAAATTGGGGATTCCCAGCAGTCAGTGTTGTTATACGGGGTGGACTCATGGACCCTTAAAGTCAATATTATGAACCGATTAGAGGCCTTTGAGATGTGGATACACCGAAGAATGTTACACATCTCCTGGACTGACATGGTCAGCAATACAAACGCTCTCTATAGATCCAGAGTTGACAGAGAGTTGCTGAGCAACATCAAAGTCCGTAAGGTGTCCTACTTGGGCCATGTTCTGAGAAGCGAAAAGTACGCACTGTTACATCTGATCTTGGAGGGTAAGATTGAGGGTCGACGAGGTGTTAGGAGAAGGCGGGTTTCCTGGCTGAGGAACATTCGAGAGTGGACGGGGCTAAGGACCGTGGGGGAGCTGTTCCGAGCTGCCCAGGACAGGGAGGCCTACTCAAGGGTGATACCTACGGGTGGGCCTACTCAACATTGGGGAGACCTGACAACAGGACACAGAAAGAAGAAGAAGATTCCCAGCAGCACGTGTGTTATACACTGATCTCTATTAAAATATCTTTCTGTGGTTTGTGTGTGTTTGGTCTAGTGAGTTTCTCTCGTTATGTTGTGTTCTCCCGCTTTCAATTGCGTAGCAAAACAATATTATATTTTTTGCAGTAATTGTAATTTTGTTAGGTATGTATAAATTGGTTATAAAATATCAATTTAATGAGGGTATACGCCACCGTATAATTAAATGCATGTTTGCACACTTTTATGATGCTGAGTAGCTTAGCTGTGTTAATTTGAAAAAAATAAGTATCCGACTTTTATATTTTCAATTTGTTTTTTTACAGTTACCAATACCTAAAATGAATATCTTTGAGGACGTAAGCTCATAGGACGTAGGACGTATGGAAACATTTTCTGTTTAACAAATCAGAAGAAAATGCAACATTTGATCATCAATCCTGAAGGCTTCGGGTTCAAGTACAAAAAGTATCAATATGTTCTATATTTCGTGAGGACGACGACGAGCCCAAATTGTAATCTCGAAAAATTGAAGACAATTTCACAAAAATGTAGAATCTGTTGAAGAGGTATCAAAATTAGTTGCTGTAGATAATATGAAATTTCATCAGCGTGGCAATAATTCATTGATAAGACGAGCTTCATCAATGAACTATTGGCATGAACTTTATCAATGAACTATATAAATGAAGGGTCCTCTTCTTCTTCTATTATTTCATCTCAATGAACTCGGTAACAAAGTGCCAGATCTTGATGATGTATCCACTGTTTATTAATATTGCTTCGACGAAGATACAGAAGAAGTTGTTTTGTACGTCAGAGTTTATATTTTTTTTACTTTTTTTATGTTTGTAAGTTCGTATCCTAAGCATTCGCGCACCTCATTTATCCGATAGAGTTGAAACTTTGTATTGTTGTTGTCGGTAATCAAAGGACTCGAATGAATTCAAATTTGATTTACGAAACAAACAAAGAAATCATTTATTTATTTATTTTGTACATGGAAATGTGTCTGTTTTGTGTATGTGTATTAAAATAAATAACAGTAATAATTGAAAGGGGCATTGCAATGCATGTCGGGCATTAGCTAGTATTATACAAAAAAAATCATCATTATATTACAAGCGAAAAGTATTAATGATTGTTTTATTTTTGATTTGATCGTTTTATTTTTATTGTTTTATTCATCGCTTGAGTTAAAATATTCCTGTTGCACTGATAAGGCAATTTGAATATTATAAAAACGGAAAATAGTAAATTATGCTAAGCCTCTCGGCGCTGTCTAAATCGAATCAGCTTGACTCGGCGCAGTTCTAAAATTTAATAATAAAGCGCACCGTTTTTGATGTGAAAAAGGTCCCTGAATCAGGGCTCGATCAACGCTTTGCCAGTCGCAAGCGAAGGGAATAAATTGAATTTCCCCAGCAATCCTATCGACCACTTTCCAATGACGTCTTTGGTTTCCAATTCAGTACTAAATTCGTTGTAAAAGAGTTTACAGAAGCCAACGTGATTTTATTTATTTATTGACAATATACAAGATTCAATCTGTTGTTATTCCGGTATAATGATTCTTAGGAGTTCCACAATATTTCAAAATGGTAACCTTTTTTTATTTCATGTTAGCTTCTGCGAGTGAGTTAGGGACTATTTGTTTTAAACACAAAAACTTAATAATTAGCTAGATTAAACACGAATAAAAAATAATATTTTTATACACATATTTTGTAAACAACATGTCGTTTTAACCCAATTACTGTGTACAATTTGTTTTCAGTTATTATATTGATTTTCATGATGTGATAGGTAGCTAATATATTACCATTTTACCATTTTACTGTCACGCGAAATTACCATTTTATTTTTACGTGAAATCTACAACAATCCAAACACAGTGTGACAATCATACTATCATCGCCGGGAATTAAATTCGGGATTATATTAGTTTTCTTGAGGTTCAAAAAATTTATAGTAAAATTCCAAAAATATTTTTTTTCCAAATTCGTATCTTAAGTATTCAAATATTTTTTTGGTTTGCAATGCAAATACGCATACGAGTATATAAACGAAATAAATCAATTAAATATTGTAGTATCTTGTCTTCTTAAAGTCGAACCATCTCTCATGCCTTCTTAATATTTTATTCCTTCTTAAATATATGCCCTAAACTATAAATATGTTTGTAATGTCTTAATTTTTTGTACTATACTCAAAAGGCGAATTCAACTTTATATTAAACTATGTACTACTTTTCTGTCTTTTAAATTGTGTATATATTTAAAATTGATTTTAAACTAATCGCTTTTGAGAAAATAATTCATTATTTATAGAGTACAGTATGAATCGTTTTGCAAATGTCGTTCATTTCTGTTTATTACGTAATATAAATATGTCAATCTTGTACTATTTCGTTGTTTAGCATAATATGCTAAACAAGTTGACAGTTGGAGTAATAAGGTTCCAACTGTAGATGAATCCTTTTTCACTGAATTTCGTGTTTTGAATGATCAGATGGAACTTGATTCTTTTCGTAACATCAAAATGATGATACTATTACATGTTTTTATTTATTGTACGTATAGATAAGGTCAGTAAGAACCCGTTTCACGAAAAAAAGCTATATGTGAAATTTTGTTAGTTGGAACCCTCTTACTCTCAGGTGACGATATGTTGTCTGCATAGACCAATGTGTTGTTTAGATCAATTTATTTCTTGCGCTTGTGAATCAAATTAAGTGTGCAGACCGTATTTTTTTATTGTATAAATGAACTATGTTGCACATGCCAGTCGGAACGGTACAAAGAAGAATCAAATCAGATTAATAAATATAGTACATGTATATAGGCCTCTCCTATAATTTTCCACACTACGCCAGTCACCAGAATGGTATCTTATATCAGAATCCATCGTGTGGAAGGTTTTCATTCCACTACCCTACTAGTCCATTTTTGGACTCCAGTCTGGCAACATATCCCGCAAATGACCATATGAACTTAGTCACCTTTTCGGCGATATCCGTTACGCCCGACCTTCTATGTATCTCAGAGTTTCTCATCAAGTCTGAGAGTTTTATATGTATAATTACATGACTCTTTAATGTTTTCCCTGTGTTACACGTAGTCATCTCATTGACGATTTGGTCAGTGTATGCGTTTCTGCTCCATATGTTAGTACTAGAAAAACGCATTAGTCGTACATTATAATCACTTCATTGCTAGTATTTTGCTACATATAATATAATTGCCCTAATATTTTTTAAATTTCACATGTATTATTCGGCTTTTTCAATTTCACATTATTATACTGTAAACATATATTTAATGGGAATATAATGTAACCTAATTTTCTTAAATCTCCCTTTAGTATGTAAATTTCAACGAAATGATTGGTAACATATAATATAATGAAATTTAATCATAACAAATTTCGTATGCATCTGTTTTCAATCAAAACACAGTATTTTGAACGATTTTGTTGGGTATGAAAGTAATTTAAATTGAAAATCTATTTTCGCCGGAGGATTACGGGTAAAGAAACATGGGTAAAGTATATTCCAGCCTGAAGAACGCAGTCTTTTAGAGAAGTTCTTTAAAGTCACTAGGTATTACACGCTCCAGGCATTTAGTTCAAAAACAGGCGGTGTCTAAGTTTTCCAGCGTCTAAAGATAATTTCCGTGAAAAAAGAAAACACACCCAATCGACTGTGAAATTCTCTCTTCCTCCGCTCCGCGCCACCAGCTTTTGGTTCTCAAGCGGGGCGGTGCGGTGCGGGGGTTGGTATCTCACGATTTTCGTGGATTTTGGAGGATGCGAGGTCAGGACGTGACGAAGGGTGAATCGGAGGTGATTACCGCCCTATACACGTGGCCACGTGGGCTAGTTAGTTTCAGGCACGTGTGCCAGAAATTGAGATTATTACGTTACAAAAAACTTACTTTTCAATGTTAAAGTAGTATTAAAACATTTTGGGATTTATTAAATGGCAAGTGCGCATATGACATGTTTTATTAAAAAATATGAGTATTTTGAAGACGATATAAACTTATTCGTTGTTTTTTTAAAGTTAATAAAAAATACATATGAAATAACTATTTAATACGAATGAAAATGACTATTTTCTAGATATTTGATGTTAATATTAGGTCCTTACATATGTAATTGGCGTTTTGTATGGGAGGAACATAAAGTTGATTTTTTTTAAATATAATATATTTATTTAATCAAAGTATGTACCATTGCTATCTATGCACTTTTGCCATCTCATAGGTAGTTCATCGATCCCTTTACTAAAAAAAACCATTCGGACGGGAATCAATAAAATCTTTGAAGTCGGTTTGGACTGCCCCATCGGAGTTGAATTTTTTCCCTTGCAAGAAGTTATCCAAATTTCGAAAAAAATAGTAATCTGTTGGGGCAAGGTCCGGAGAGTACGGTGGATGTCTTAGACATTCCAATTGAAGCTCTTCTAATTTGGTAGCCGTCTGTTGTGCAGTGTGTGGTCTAGCGTTATCATGAAGCAGCAGTGGCCTAGAGCGATTAACCAGCCTCGGTTGTTTAGCAGCTAGCTTTTCCATCATGGTTTGCAGTTGCTGACAATAGACATCTGCCGTAATCGTCTGGCCAGATTTAAGAAAGCCGTAGTGAACGACACCAGCACTAGTCCACCAAACGCTCACAAGTAACTTTTTTGGAGTCAATTTTCGCTTGGGGCATGGTTTGGCTGGTTCGGCAGGGTTCAGCCATTGCGATGAGCGCTTCCGATTATCATACAGGATCCAATTTTCATCACAGGTAATGATTCGATTCAAAATCCCTTCATTATTGTGCCGGTTGAGTAATGCAACGCAACAGTCAACGCGCGTTTGTTGATTTGCTTCACTCAATTCGTGAGCTACTCACCTTTCAAGCTTTTTCACCTTCCCATTTTGCTTCAAGTGGATTAAAACAGTTTTATCACTAACACCGCAGCCTGCAGCTAACTCGGACGTGGTTTGCGATGGATCCGCTTCCACAATAGCCTTCAATTCTTCATTATCAACTTTGGTCTCCGGCCGTCCACGGGGCTTGTTCTGCAGGTCGAAATTTCCAGAACGAAAACGTTGGAACCAAAAACGCACTGTGTTTTCTTTTGCGGCACCGTCGCCATACACATCATTAATCCTTCGAGCCGTTTCTGCAGCACTGGTGCCACGGTGGAACTCGTACTCGTAAATAACGCGATATTTCAAGTTTTCCATTTTGTAAACTGAGTGATGCAAAGAAAAAAAACAATTGAGGAAAAAACAAATGAATTATAATTTTACTAAACACAAATACTTGAGTAAATAACTGTGTAAATTTGAATTTGGAATTCCTAACCAAAGAGAAGATATTTGAGATCAAAGTTGCCAGTACGGCAAAACGCCCATTTCATATGTAAGGACCTAATAGTAACGGTATTCATTTAAAGACAGTATCACATGTAAATGTACGAATACATAACATTTGATAATGTCTTATCTTGGCATGGCGAAGTATGCAATTCTCATGAAATATGTATAAAAAAAACTTCAAGAAAACAGATGTTTTCAATCGAATTAATTAGGGTATAAACTCTTAATCACTGTTGCAAATTAAAAAATATAATTTTCTATTACTTTAAAGTTCTACCGTTATATTAAAGGAATAAACTATTACAGTGCCCATAAAAAACTATTTGAAATTTCATAGAATAGGTACATTGTAATAAATAAAGAAAAGAAAAAAAAAATGGGAATGCATATTTTTTAAACGTATATTTGTTTAAAATCCATTAATGTTTGAGTCTTCGGCCGATTTTGGCAGCTCGCTGCCATCTTGTGCTACCTGTATCAAAATTTGCTAAGCTTATATATGAAATGAAAATGGTGGGGGGTTGACGTTTAACGATCTTATTTAATGCAATAATTTTATCAAGTCCAAACAGTATTATATACAATAAAAATACTGTTCAAACCTCCCGACACTCTTGGATTATATAGAATCGTAAAACTTCAATCTCCCACCATTTTAATTTCATAATAAGCCTAGCAAAGGTACCAGAAGATGTCAGCGAGCTGCCGAAACCGGTAAGATACGCCAGCATTATACAGTTTTAACTAAATACACATTTAATAATAAAAAATAAAAGATTTCTTTATTTACAGTGGTACTAGTTCATATTTACTTAAACTGATTGATAAAATAGTTTTTTAACTCACAAAAAATATTTTTTCATCGAATTCCAGTGTTGACTTCTTAAGTTTATCATTTTATTGTATATAAGAAAACATTTCACTCCCATTCAATATTAAAATTATGTTTATTCCATTCAATATGCTATCGTCAATATTTAACATATTGTTAAATATTGAAATAAAACTACTTTATGTTTCTTTTTTTATATACTTCGTATACATCACACACTTTATTAAAAAAATAAAACTAAAAACCAAACATGTTTTGGAGACACAAGCCCTTCATCAGTGATAATATATAAATACAAGATTTTTTTTTAAATTCACGAATGTGGTCAGTTTTGATCGATACTAAAAATACTCCACTAATAGCTTTACTTCGACAATGGTTGTAATGGTACATCATTACGATTTTTTCGGCCACTGTATTCGCCCCAATTCTCCCCAGTTAAGTACCTCTTCGAAATTTATTTCCAACTTCTCCTGTTTCTGCCGTGTGAGCAACCGCCGTCTTCCCGGTTGGTAAGACTGTTTTTTCGGTACTCTATGCTCCGAGACCAGAAGCCCGGCCACTTCCCTCGAGTCAGCCATTGCGGGTAGGCCGCCATCTTGCGTTTTTTCGCCAGTGCCCAGTTACCACCACGATGTAGGAGAAACGTTAATCCGTTTGCATCCGGCTGGACCAGCAATGGTTCAGCCTTTCTCCCATCATATCTTCTGAAGGTACGCGTCAGGTAGAATACTAATAATAATATCCATATCGAAGACCACACATTGGTTCCACATGTGCGTCATGTGTCCGCGTGTCTGCGATTAGTTCCGGTGGCTCGGTCGGACGTGACCGCGTTCGAGGTCTCCGTATCTTGCTGCCACCCGATTGTCAAGGGCCACACCACCATGCGGAACTGCGTGGACCACTTCTTCACTCCGTACAGCACCACCAGCCTATGGAACCTCGTGTCTGTCAGGTGACTCTGAACTTGTATTTTGTGAACCGCCATCAACTGGTCGTCGACACAGCGTCACTGACAACGTCGACGGACGACGTCGCTAGTCGATGTCCCGATGAGCACGCCATCGAGGAATCGCCACAAACAGCTTCTTCATTCTTCCATCTAAGTTTCGATTAATAAGACATCCCTAGCCTCTGGATTATTGTTATAATTTTAACTAGCTAATAAACCTTAATGTATCCCATGTAACTGTCTTTATATTTACACCTGTCCTTAGTCGAATAATATACCGAAAAGAATCTCAGGATTACCACCCTGAGGATAAAAACCATGCTCTCCGTGCTAACCGAGGAGGAACGTTTCATGGTTTTGCAAGGTTACCTGGCATCGATAGACCCCATCGAGTCTTTCGATGCCAGCCAGCCCGGCGAAACCGGACGTTGTCGAAATAAAGATAAAAATGTCAACGTGCGAGATCCATCGGTGCAAAAATGGCGGATGTCAATGATTTGATTTAGGAAATAAAGTTTCGCTACAAGTCCTGTAAGAAACTTTGCTCCGGACAGCGGTGGCTGTGCCATTTATTTATTACCCGTATCGGGGTTGGCTTGGAAATAATTTGAACGGCGATTTATATACGTATTCACCACTTGAGACCACCAGCATACATTATAATACAGATGTTTCTGAATATCGCATCCTCTAAAAATATTATAAATAACGCATACTTACGATATTATAATTTTATTAACTTCGTGGCAGAGTGGCAAGAGCTGATGGCAGTGTAGTCGTTAAACTAAACTAAAACGTCTGGTACAGAATTCACGTGACAGTATAATGGCGATAGATTAGCTACCTATTATATGTCATAGGAATCAATTTATAAAAAGTTGTCGTGATGTCGTGAGTTAGTAGAGACGTCAGGAGTTCCACTAAAGAATACCAAGGAGTTTGTCTACCTCGGGAGCAAAATAAAACGGGACGGTCGGTCTAAGAGCGAGGTCGACAGCCGTATACATCAGGCTAGGCTTGCATTTAATAAAAGGTCGAAAATAATATAATCAAATAATATAGACCTAAAACTGAGAATACTCCTCATCAAGACCTATGTATGGAGTATCTTGATGTACGGCTGCAAGACATGGTGCCTTTCCGAAAGAAATAAACGGAGACGAGAGGCTTTTGAGATGTGGTCCTATAGAAGACTATTAGGAATTTCCTGGAGAGACCACATCACGAATGGGGAGGTTCTTCAAAGAATCGAAGGAGGAAGGCACCTGCTCAGGACCTTGTCCGAAAGAAAGAAGGCCTCTTGCATATCATAATGGAGGGTATGACCAAGGGGACAAACTCTAGGGGACGCCCACGCCGAGATTACCTGGAGGACCTGTTGGTGGTGCGCTGCCCATCATATGCAGATTTCAAAAGAACCACACAATTCAAGGAAGAATGGAAAAGAAGAATAAAAGAAATTGTTGCAAACCAATCCCAGGATTGAAACTTTCTAACTAACTAACCTGCTGTACACAAATGTGGAAAGCAACTGGAATCTACCACATCAAAAAGCCAATGTGATATCCCAATAATCAGCAAAGATTTTTATAAACTTTGCTGCAAATCAACCCCAAAGATTAAAACTAAAAAAAAATGATTCGATGTAAATATTTTGTCTCCTAAATAACTTCTTCTTTCACTGATTCAGCCTTCATCGCTCCACAGCTGAATATAGGTCTCTTGCATGTTTCGCCACTCGTCCCTGACGTGTCTTTTCTGGCTTCTGCAAGCAGGTTATCTCAGCTATTTAGGCAATGTCATCAGTCCACCTTAAGGGAGCTTCTGGCCGTCTTAGAATTGGCACTAGATATTTTATTTTAAAATTACCAAGTACATGTTTTTTACCTCCCAATTGGGCTACTCTTTGCACTCTAGTTCATCTCAATATAAAACACAAAATTAGATAACAAGGGGAACAAAACATATCCTAACAAGAATTAATTTTAAAATAATAAGAATTAATTGTATCTCAATAGAGACGAAGATGAAAAAAAATTGGAAACAGAATATGGTGGTCGAGGCGTTTACAGGACTTATGACCTGTCATTGGTTGGGTTAAGCAATCGCTTTATGTAATACAACATTCCCCAAACCGCCCTTCTCACGAACACCACGTCTGACAATTATTTGAATGTTGTATATGTGCTATGTTGAGAAACATTTCACATACTTTAGTTCACTTCACACTTGCGCCATCTATGGAGACTAGAGGTAAGCATTAAGCAGAAAACTTTATTAATTAAATGTGAAAGGCTATCAACTCAATTATCGCACATAACTAGATAACGCCTGAAGAAAACTCTCCAGTTTGTATATACTTTTTAATTTTGACCAGTTTTTATACAACATTATGTTTTTTTTGTATCAGACGTGGTGGTTGTAAGAACGGCAGAATGGGGAATGTTGTTAACATAAAGCGATCGCTTAACCCAACCAATGACAGGTTATAAGTTCTGTAAACGCCTCGACCACTATATTCTTTTTCCATATAATTTACATCTTCGTATCTATTGAGATACAATTAATTCTAAATGATTAATACACCCGTAGTGGGTAAAATCTAGTATTTGTATACATTAAAAAAAACGTAATGTTAAAATAATTGTTTTAATTTAATTATATGAGTTCAATTGTAAGATGTCACATGTAAACACTATTTTAAAACTAATTATTATTTTTTTAAAGTATACTTCATTCAAGCCGACCTTTTTTAATTGTCTGTAAATGTCAAAATGCTTTATTGATATAAATGGATTTGTCCATTGTCATTTATTGCGGATCGTTTATATTATTGTATATTATATTGTACAGTTTGGATCCGAGATTTTTTTTTATATTTAGAAGGCATTTGTAGGAAAGCGAAGCCTAGAAGACTCTTCGACTAGGAGTCGGCTTTAGATATTTGTATGAAAATGTAGCCTGGAATTGTCAGAAGTAGGATGACAGTATCATAGCATAAATGGCGTAGAAATAAGACCGTCAAGAAGAATGTACGTAAAAAACATGTGTGATAGAATACCGAAGGTAGAAGTAAGATAGGAATATAAAGCAGAATAATGTACCTTAAATAAAATTAAAAAGGATCACTAAGATGGTTCGGACATATGGAACGAATGGATGAGGGAAGAGTTATTAAAATGAAATATGCAAGCAGTGTTAATGAAAGTCGAGGAAGACCAAGGAAAACATGGCATGATCAAATTAATAAATTACTTAAAAGCGCCTATGTTAGAATAATACGGAACAATTAACGAGGTGAGAGAGCCCGTGAGAGTTGTGTCAGGATAGATCAGTGTGGTGGCCCATCCTCTTTGCTTACCTTTCCAGAGAAACGGCGTGATGATTAGTTAGTAATTAGTCTTGAGGGACACTCCTTATGTCACATATGGTAAAAATAGATGCAGAGAAAAACTTAGCATAACGAAATTGATCAATTACTAAAAGGCGATTACATAAGAAGTAAAAAAATCAACTAGCGTGCGTGTTACAATGTAAGAATCTAGATGAATCTAGAGAGGTATGTTTGAAGTAAGTGGTGTGGCGGTCCATCCTCTACGCCTACCCCTCCAAGGAAAGGGTGATGGTTATATGTCTCTTTTAATTATTATTGTATAAATTAATATACAATATATCGAGTGAATGAAACGATTTGAAGGAAAAAAAACAACTTCAATTTTTTTTTTACATCATACATTTTATATCATTCATTCATTCATATTATTTTTTTACATTGATGACTTTTCTGAAGTCTTCTGTATATTCAATATTATTTTTAATTTATTTAATTATGGTAAATGTTTTTCATGTTACATTGTCAACAATTTTTTTATCGAATTCATACAAAAAAATGAATCCTCTCTGTTGTTTAAAAATATTTTGTGAATTTTATATTTCAAGGCTAATATAAGAATTTTGCTCATTCCAATTACATATTTTTAAATAACTCGCCAAAATTACGTCGATTCGCGGAACTTATTTTTACATTGAAATATTTTACTCTCTTCATAAAACGGATTCGTGTCTTATCATAATATTCAAAATAATAAATACTCCAGTACTTGACATCCCCAGCAAAAAATTCAACGTAAAATGTAGAATGAAAATTTGAATTCCGACCCACCGTTTAAATCCAGTCATACCTAATGCGTAGGTGTAAATGAAAACATTTTTAAAAAATACATGTAGGCTAGAATATCCATAAGCGTCAAAACTTTTCTTTAAATTTCAAACGGCAGTTGGGAAAAAACACGCTCAAACGAAACTGAGCTGCTTTATAACGAATATTTAACGTTAATGGGTCATTTTGCTTAAAAACCTACCGTTATTTACCTTAAAAGAAACTTTTGGGCCGCGGGTAAATGTAAATGATGTCGGCGGAGGAGTCTGCCGCCCGTAGGTGGCTAGTTCTACAACCCATTAGGAAGAATTAATGAGGTCTGCTAGAGCTGTGGGTACATATTTATTAAACAAAAAGTAGAGATTATTTGTGTTTTCTGGGGGCTCTCACCCCAAACGGATCACCTGGTGATTCCGTTTGTTTTCCCTCCTGATAGTAATATTCAAATACCCACAACAGTGTTTTGGCAAAACAAACCTCTTGCGCATCGCAAAAAGGTTCCTGCTAAATTTAAAAATAAAGCGCTGGAAAAATTCTTACTCCGCAGTTGTAATATTTACTTAAAACTAGAGGGTTTTAAAATTCATAAGAAAACAAAATAATTTAACAAATAAATGTAATAAACATATTATAATAATAAATAGTTTAATTATTATATATTTCATGCCATGGCAAATACATGTCATAAACATATAATAATAAATAGTTTAATTCTATTTCATTTCATGGCTTCGACCGATTTCGGCAGCCGGCTGCCATTTTTTTGTTCTCATCAGGTCTTATTATTTTTTAATTGTATCTCAATAGAGACGAAGAAACAAACTGGAAACCGAATATGGATGATCAAGGTGTTTACAGGACTTATGACCTGTCATTGGTTGGGTCAAGCGCACGCTCCATGCAATCACAACATTCCCCATTCCACCATTGTTATTATGATCATGTATGATACATTTTTTGGAAGTTGTATATATACTCCAAATCCATACATATCTTCACGTGGCAGTTCCAGTTAGCCATCTATGTAGATTTGATTGTACTAATTAATTTTTTAAGATTAATCTATACAATCCATCCACTAACGCCATCTATGAAGAATGATTGTTTAGCATTTAGCAAACTACTTTTTTATCTACAAGTAACCTATATCAAAAAAAGTTTTATAAACAATATTAATATTTTTTAACAAGGCGTTAACACTGTGGAATTCCATAACGGGATTTTTTATAAATAAAAATACTGTTTTTATTTTCACTTTTGAGTTTATTTTTCTCGACATGTTTCAAAGGATTGACACATTCATCACCGGGAAAACCGTATAAACTGAGTATAAGGTGGTAAAAACAGTATTTTAATTCACTAAAATTTATAAGGAAACAATGAGATCATGTTGATTTTTAAATTAATAAAATTTAATAGCACACATTGTGCACACTTGTCTAAGGAAACACACATGAACTTGTTAGTTTCCTAATTGCAACACTAAATAAATCCAATTTAACTTTTTTTCCCTATATTTATGCCATCCTTTTCTTCATATAGAGAATATCTTATACAAAAACATATTTGAGGAAATAGAAATAACAACTATTTGAATATCTCTCTCTAATGGTATCAGTAACAGAGGCTTAGGTCTGCAGGTCAGAGTGTAGATGTTGTTTAAATATTCACCCAATGAATATCAGAATAAAATATGTGCAGTATTTTAATCATGGAAAAAATTTTATGTTGGAAACTAAAACATCTTGTAGAATTTTTTCATCACTTAACTGATTTGACGGGCCCAGCAAACTTTATATAATCTCCCTAAAACATCTGAATTTATTAGTCATAAACTTTCATATACGAAGTTTTCTCCAAAAATTGCATTTTTTTATCTTTTCTTCCTACGTAAAACAAAAACAAATTAACATTTATATATTAACTCAAGGCTTTACTCCAGAATACACAGGGTGGCTAACAATGACCTTTATGGTTCATATTTGTTAATTTTATTTTATTTCAATTTTCTTTTATTTGCAAACAAGACTTGGAAACTTAATATGGAATAATATAAAATCAAATAACGGAAAAAATCTTTATTATAGTATAAGCCAACGATTTCATCTACGAGCAATAAAAATCAGCAGGTAAGACCTCTAGTAAGTCCTAGACAACACCTGATAGGTAATGTTTTGTATGATCAGAATATGTTGGGCGAATGGGACTGAAGAGAGCAAAAGGCGCTGGATCGAGGAGCATGGAATCATGGAACCGGCCGGACTACATAAAACATCTCTGAAATTTTCACTGTTCGTTAATAATGCTTTGGTGAAAGTTTAGAAGGAACTGTTTTGTATGTCAAAGTTAACCTTATTCTTCTATTTTATGTATGAGCGTTCGCGCATCGTTCATCCGATTTTGTACGGGTGTTATTATTATTTTATTATTTTTTATTATTTTTTTACGTATACAACAGGTCGCTTGAATCCAATTACAGTATACAATTTGTTTAAGCTGATATATTGATTCTCGTGACATGTGACAGGTAGCCAATCTATCGCCATTTTATTGTCACGAGAATACTACACTAGACCAATGACAGCGTGACAATCACACTGCCATCGCCGGGAATCGAACCCAGAACCTTCGGAATGGAAATCAGAGCTCTTACCACTCTGCCACAAAGGTCGTCATCTTGTCGGATCTTACCGTTCAAATGGTAGTATATTATTTTCCTTCTTTTTGGTTATGTTTGTAAGTTCATTCCCTATGCATTCGCACAACGGTGATGCATCCGGTGATACATCACGCTGCTGTAGTAACCAAACGGCTTACGACAGTGCGCTCATGTTTTGACACGTGTTTTTCTATTATATTGTTAACAATTTTACGGAAGCATATTTTTTTACGTCAGAGTTATAAAAAATTATCGACATGGAATTCAAACTCAATAGTGTTATTGCTCTGTATTTGGCTGGAAAATTGCAACCAGCCATTGTTGATGAGCTACGACATTTACATGTGAACAAAATGTTTGTGTATCGGACCATTTTACGTTACAATGATACTGTTAGCATAAAAAAACGCAATGGAGGTGGACATTCAAAAACTGCAACATCGACATAATGGTTCGAAAGGTGAAGGCCAGAATTCAATGTAATCCAAGACAAAGCGCAGTTCAATTGGCGAAAAATCTCAATGTGTCTGCTCGTAGCATGGGACGCATATTAAAAAATGAACCACGATTAAAGCCCTACAAAATACTAAAATGGCAAGATTTAACGTCTGCACAAAAGTCAGTTCGCCCAGTAAGAGGAAAGGTGTTAAAACACTTGCACGTTGGTAGCGAGCTAGAAAATTTGGTATTTTCTGATGAAATTTTTTTTACGGTTCAGCAATATGTAAACAAACAAAACGATCG
The DNA here is from genome assembly GCA_022606425.2 of Lepidostoma basale. Lineage (NCBI taxonomy): Eukaryota > Metazoa > Arthropoda > Insecta > Trichoptera > Lepidostomatidae > Lepidostoma > Lepidostoma basale. The sequence goes on from JAHDVF020001261.1 coordinate 180,587, forward strand.
TTTATGATTACAATGCAAATCAAGAGACAATTTGGAACCTTGAATTGCTCTGCAAAAGCAAGCGCCTGCATCAGTGATGGTTTGGGCCGCGGTAACTTCCACAGGACGCTCACCACTCGTTTTCAATGAACAGGGCGTAAAGGTAAATCAACAAATCTACTGTGATAAGATTTGAAATGATGCGTTGTTACCTAAGGCACGTAAAAAATTAGTAGAAACCATTGGACGTTTCAACAAGACTTGGCACCATCCCATAAAGCCCGTGAAACCCAACGTTTTTTCCAAGAAAAAGTTCCCAGCTTCATTTCATCACAACAGTGGCCTCCATATTCCCCGGACTTAAACCCAATGGACTTTTCCATATAGTCCATTCTAGAGGCCAAAGTATCAGCTAAAAAATATGAGTTGGTCGACGCCTTAAAGATTGCTCTTCGCCGAGAATGGGACAAAATACCATCAGCCCACATTCGTGCAGCGTGTGAAGCCTTCTTAGACAGACTCGATGCTATTATCCGCGCTAAAGGTGGCTAAATCGAACAATTACATATTTTTTAAATAAATTAAAATGTTTTTACTGAAGTTTTTAAATTAAAAAAATCAAAATTGACAAAATTACAGAATTTTTAATTGGTAACACTTTGAGTGCCGACCCCTGTTTATACTAGATAAACCCGGCCACGCTTCGCTGTGGATTTTTATAATAATATTATAATAATTGATTCACAAAGGAAAAAAATTTAAAAAAAAATTATTAAAAATAAAATCGTTGAATACCAAATATATATATATAGGAATTCCTCTTACTTATAATGGACTGGTACATCACAATGTCTTCTTAATCCCAAGTGGATTAATAAAATTCTCTTTATGGTATCTAAAGCACAATTGTGAGCCTTTGGGGTAAAATTAAGCCTAAGATAAACAGAACATTGCCATAAGGCATTAAGGTAATTAGGTGAAATTTGTGTGAAGTTAAAGGTTAAGTTGTATCCAGTAGTTCATTACGATATTTCAGACTTGTACCGTCAACCACTAGAATTTGTAATCACTAATTCATTGTTTAATAATAAAATTTTAAAAAATTATTTCCGAGTTGATGATAATATATATTTTTAAAACAGTATACTAATTATATGTCTTATGTAGAAAAATTATAGGAATTTATATTTTTATTTTATATTTAATTGCTATGTGAAACATGTCTCTACCATATTAATTATTTAATTGTGCGGTCTTATCAATTATTGTCGTTGATAGTCTCAATCCTAACGAAATCTAGATATACTTTAGAAGTAATCATTATGCCCCATGCATTGGACAATACGCTATCCGTAATTTAAGCGCCGAGATGTTTACTCGTATATATTATTATATAATAAAAATAATAACTATTAAAATAAAAATAAAAAACTTCTTCTTTCAATATTAATGCGTGGTGTAATACACATTTAAGTTTTTCAAATTCCTCAGGTAACCGACATTTATATACAAAAAATGATTTTAAAATTTAACAACAACAACAAACCATCACGACGATTCCCCGAAAGCGTAGGGATAGACAGCCAAACTGCACTATCCTAACATAACTCTCGCGCATCCTCCACATTCACAAACCGTGACACGCACGCTCGTCGATTGCTTCTACTTCAAACATGACGCCTTTCAGTAATAGATTAATTTTGGGACGCCATGTCTTTCTTTGCGTTCCTTGAATTCTTTTTCCTTTCACACTACTTGTATATTTCTTTTTAACTATTGTTTCCCCATCCATTCGTTCCATATGTACAAACTAAATTGTTGATAATAATATTAAACATGGAGTCTAAAAGAATTAATATTATATTAAATTTGATGTCTTAAATTTTTTACTGGAACAACAGTATTTTAAAAACAACTTCAGATCAATTCACATAAGAATTTCCTGCTTAGCTCATAGATAATATAATAACAACAAAAAACATGACACACATCACATAAGATATTTTCTTTTTATTTTACACCAAGTTATGAAGTTTCCTTTTACATCATTACACTAAAAAATATAACATAAAATAAATTATTATTTTATCCTCCAAACAACTTTTTTTAACCAACAAATTTTCTTTGCGAGTCAGCAGACTATAAAGAAAACCAGAACCGCTAGAGAGGCAAGAAAGTTTTCTAGTTTTTGCAACGGTTTACACGATGCAAACCGAACTTTTCCCATGAAATATTTCCTCTTTATATTTTTGCGGCTAATTTGGTCCATTGAAAAAAGTAAATGTGCCAAGTTTTTTTAACGTAGATTGCATTATTATATGAAACATAAACATTGTCTCCTTACACATAACATTGCAATGTAATTTAATATTTTAAATTAGAATGTACTATAGAATTATCCGATATATTTGAGAACATTGATTACGGCTCACGTTTACTTTAGATTATTTTGACTTGTACTGAAAAAAGCTAAGCAAAGCATTTTTTTCATGTTTTACAGATATTTAAAAATTTTTTTTTTTTTTTTATATTTGTAATATTTATATCACTGATGAAGGGCCGAAAGATGTTTGTTTTAAAAAAAAATTAAAGTAGTTTGGTGTTGTGTACAAAGTTAAATAAAAAAACATTGTTGAATGTGTGCTACACATTCAACAATGTTTCTTTGACATTTGTAGATACAAGAAGTGAATGCAGTGCCAACGAAATTGTATTGAACAAAATTATAAACAGGATTGTTTTTACACACGAAGAGAATAAATAAATAAAAAACAATGTAACAGAAAATATAAAGTGAAGATGTTAATGGGTTAAAAATAAAATTTGAGGCAGAATATCATGATATTTACAAATATATAAGAATTTAAGATGAGGTGATTTGAATGTTTAACAGTGTGACTTTCCGGTTCTCTGTCTACTTTTTTTTTTCAAAAAACGGAATGATGGTAAGTTAGTTATTTATTGTATTGACAAAATGTTTATTGATGTCAAACAAAGCATTTGCTAATAAAAATCAACATAAAATTTTTGATTATATAAGTATTGGATGGAACGCTTAGAAATGGGTGTCTTAAATGATTATTTGTAGGAACCCTAGGGGATCGTTCATAAGAGTTTAACAGAGACGTCAGAGACAGATTTTTAAAAGTTACTTTTAACTGAAAAAAAATGTTTTAAATAAAATAAAGTAGAGTAAATAAAAAATAAAAAATAAATAGTCCATTGTTTTGGCCGAAAGACAATGATACTTCAAGAATATTAATTGTAAAATTATAAAACTATGTTGATGTATCACAATTATTATTGGGTTTTTTTGCGACAGCTGTTTGCGACAGCTGCTCATCAGGTGTAATAATAATTTATCAACTGTAAAAATAAAAAATTTCGCGATTTTAAAAACCTTTATGTGCATTTGTTTCTATGTCAATTTGAATAATTTCTTGGAGATCGCGTGAAGAACACCAGAATAAGGGAGATATGTGAGGTTGAGGATATTATAAGATGGAGCAGATAGCGAAAAATGTACTGGTACGGTCATGTTCAAAGAATGGACACCACCAGACTTCCCTATATTGTACTACATAATCAGCCTCATGGGACTCGTTCTCGTGGAAGACCTCCTAAAAGATGGAAGGACAGTTGGGAGTCTACCTCACAGGAGGAGCAACACTCTGGAGAACAGACCACATAGGTCTTCAACAAGGAAGAAGAAGAAGAAGAAGTAGAAAGACTAAAATAAAAAAATGTGTTAAATTTATAAAGAGTTTGTTACATAACTACACTCAGTTTCGATAAATAATCATTGGAACTCGCAAAGCTTCGAAGCTTTCCAAAATTTTTAATTTAATGAATTTCGTTCTATCGGATACTTAAGTTTTTCAATGTTCTTGGTTTAAATTGTTATTTTTTTCTTAATACGAATAGTTTTCAAATAAAATAATAAAGAAATAAATACATCGAATAATAAAACCGACAGGCCCAGCCACATTAAGATACGCTTGAATAACGATCAAATTTAAATGAACCGATTCACGCTTCCGATATTCGTCGATGTTAAAAAAATAAAGGGCCATTCATATTACGTATCCAATGCGCACGCCTCCCGTCCATAAAACAATATAATAGATACACCCTCCCCCTCTCTCCCAGCCTGTAAATGTGCTCAATTCTTCGCGTTATCGTTTCCTTACATCGGTATCAATAAAATAAATCTCCAGATAAAGGCCAACACCCCATCATTTATTCTCACACCACCTTCCTTGGAGTGGCAAACACTCCGCTGTTAAAGGTGTGTGAAGCTTTTTTCCCCATTCAAAGTTCGGCGGTTTTACCCAAAATAGAGCACGCGTAAGACGACGTTGAAAAAGCACCCAGATTTTCACGGCCTTTGAGATTCCAAGCTCTATATTTTCTGGGTTGTTGTGCCACTTCCAATGTTACGTTTTCCACAGTTAGCATTGATTAAGAGCTTTAGGATTCTGATAATGACACATTGAATACAATATTTCAATTGCTTCGGTCTTGATGTAATGTACAAATACATATTTGTAAAAAAATATTTTTTTCTTCTCAACCTTATTGGCAGGGTGGCAACATATATGACTACCACACCGAAAGCCCCGGATTTGTTTCTCGGCGATGATTGTGTGAAAATAATCACGCTGTATTTGGTCTGAGAGATTTCACTTGACAATAAAAATGGCAATAGACTAGCTAGCTATCACATGTCATGAGAACTAAGAGCTTAAAAATATTTACAGTAATTAACTTTTAATTCATTTAAGTAATTTTTACACCTTAAGATGGATATTACCCCCAATGCATGTATTGTAAATTGTTTTTATTTATGAAAATACAGTTTAGAAAAGTCGATATAACAACGTTACTTACCTACTTTCTCCTTTTAAATCATAAATGGGATTCTACAATGTTGACGTCTCAACCTAAAATACATATATATGTATAATATTTACAAAAATTCAAAAAACATAAGGAATTTATCTAAATTCGTAGAATAAAACAATATTTCTTAATAAAATATATTTTCCTTATATACAATGAACTTGTAGGTACCAGCTAATTTTAATTACATCATTAATATTTTAAAGAAATGAGGAAAACGTGGCATAATCAAATCAATAAAATATTAAATGTCGGGCACATAAGGATTCCGAGAAATCGACGTGCGTGCATAACATGATGCATGATTGCAGAGCAAGCGAGAGAAATATGTCAGGCCAGACAATGTGGTGGTTTATCCTTTCTGCCTACCCATGAAGAGAGAGGGCGTGATCGTTAGTTAGTTAGTTATATTTTAAAAATAGTTAAATTCGTCTACGATATTGAATTATTCTCGTAAAAATAACGAAACATTATTATACTATGCATTTTAAAATTTCTATTGATAGACCATGAAAATTTCAGATTATGAATATTATTACTGGGAAACATGCACGAATTTTGTAGACGAGTTTTTTTTTATCCTCGTGAATTGTTTAAAGCGAGAAATGTAGGCTTAAAAGGAGATATTAAAATCCATTAATCAAAGCAGGCATCCGCGCTGGTACCCTGAAAGCTATTTCTTGGCAGCTCAACTATAAAAACTTTTCGCAGAAATGGATTGGGAGGAGGGGATCGAGATCGCGGAAGAAAAACAATGAAGACAAAGGCCTCTTTTTATTTGTATTAATGACCAAAGTAATTCAGCTTAAGCACTCCTCGAAGAATGCTGCCATTATAGTATTCATCTCGGCTTATTACCATTGTTGGTTACATGCGATGGGTATATTTTTCATATAAAACTGTTTTTTTATTATTATTATGTTTCCAAACTTTTTCGTTTTATGACAATGCACATGCAAAATATTTGATTGAGTTAACATATTATTCTCAAAATTCAAAATGTATACAAATAAATCTCTCTATAATTTGAAGAAAATAATTATCATTTTTATGTAGCGCACAACGTGTATGCATAAATCACTACAACACACAAATAAAATTAATTTAAATTACAAACATGTTTCGGGACACAGATGCCCTTCATCATTATAATTGATCATACTTCATATATACAGATATTCAAAAAAAAATTATCATGGAATGAGATCAGTTTAAACAAATATATTATATAAACATGAATCCACTACACAAAGTAAAGGTGAATATAGAAGAAATGAAGTTAAGTTTATTATTTTTTTAGAGCCTTTTTTAATATCTAAAATTTCAAGTTTTTTTTAAAGTTCTCGTGTTAATTTTTAACGCCGTTATATGTTACGTAAAAGATTTTGAAAACTACGACATATTAATGTCGTGTTGATGTTTGCCTTCCTAGGTCGGATAACTCCATCAGGGAAAATGAATAATTGTTTTAGTGGTATAATGTTGTATTTTAAGATTGAATTAGTTGAAATTTTTTATGTGAGTATTTACTCGTAATATTTTTGTTCTCACATAAAACAAAGTATTTTACACAACTTTTTTCTCTATCAAAATTTTGTTTACTCACATTAGATTTTTTTATTGTTTTCGTATTCAAAATACAAATATTTGATTATTGAAATATTGTAATTAAAAATATATTTTTCAATAAATAATCAACTTCATCAATCATCCAGTGTTAGATAAAGGCCTCCCTTACCGACTTCCACAACTCTCTATCCCTCGACACTCTCTGCAATTAACCTTGTGGTGATATCGATTTACACACGTGAAGAATTAATTAATCCTGGTCACGGCACCAAATGTGGTGATTTGATCTTGTCCCGTTCGGAACACCTAGCGTAGAAGGATTCCTCTCCTTCTCCAGTCCTCTCCTGGTCACGGGACCAAATGTGGTGGATTGCCCTGTCCACGAGGAACCTAAGCAGAATCCCTCCTAACCTTCCTCCCCGAATGGTGGAGCTTCCTCCAGTCATTCCCCCTTCATCCACCTGTACGGAGCTTACAGGTGTTTTACCTTACGCGAGTTGGCCTTCGTGATCGTCTAGAAATAATACCGTATGACCCTTCGTTATGACCGATGTAATCCAAGCCCTTTTATTTGGCGAATACTGATAATTTCATTCTAAAGCTAATCGTTCCTAACCCTTCCGAATATTCTAAGCAATTCTGACAAACCCACGTGTAATCAAACTATATGTCACTCAATATTTCCTAGGAACATCTAAACCAAACAACCTAAAATATCTCTAAGTTTACAAAATATAAATTCAAAATATTATCTCTAGAAAATGTGGCAGCCCTGGAAGAAACATTCACAAACAATATACAACAAATACAATGTACAGTAATTTAAATCAGAGCGTAATGTAATAATGATGCAATAAAGAACAGTTTCCTGAAAGGTACAAATTATATAGCAATTCAATGTCAAAATATAATATATTAGGTATATAAGGATTTGTGGGAACTGGGACATGATAATGTTAGTACCGCGGGGAACCAGTCTTTTCGTCAGACTGATGATTTTTCTCCACTGCTCCACAGCAGGATCGTCTGGTAACCAGACGACCTACTTCCCAACCCTTAATCAGTGGACCTGGGGATTCAAACCCATGAACCTGGCCATCACCCTATTAGGGGTTTTCGAAGTTCGGTCCACTCACCTTCGAGACAACCTCCACCAATAGACAGATAGCAGGGTCTTTCACCATACTACCCCATATTTCGTCTTTCGATGGGGTCCCGAAGTGCGCGATCCCAACCTCTCCTAGCTGTCTTCATTCATCAGCAGTCGGTCCACTCACCCTCGAGACAACCTCCACCAATAGACAGATAGCAGGGTCTTTCACCATACTACCCCATATTTCGTCTTTCGATGGGGTCCCGAAGCGCGCGATCCCAACCTCTCCTAGCTGTCTTCATTCATCAGCAGTCGGTCCACTCATATTTATGTAGCATAATTTGCATGGGTCGAAGTTTATATGTTTATTTATATAGAAGATGGCAAATTTTGTTAGAACGCTACATGTCCATAACTAAGATTTCAGTATTCGATGAGTTAGTGAATACCTGTTCGGGCGCGATGCGTTGGCCCGAGTGTTAGTGAACTATATTACATGCAGTATAGGAAAGGTATCAATATATCATATATATATATATATATATATATTTAGGTACATGTATGTAATATTTTAACGTAAGCATAGTATAATCATGGAGTAAGCCGAACGCATACGTTCCAATTTCCTGAAATATAAATTCTTAATTCTAGACTTAGCTTTCCGTCGTAAAACAGCTCAGGAAAACTGATTCTACTCTAGAATTTTTAAATCTGCAAATGCCGCGCCCCTCGTACCACTATACTTGTATACAAAATAAAATGATAATCAAAACAACAAACACCCACTGAATTTAATACCAAAAGCGACCGCTTCCCGTCAGGTCAAAAGTCAACTGCCACGAGCTACCTCTCTCCCTGGCCCACTACCCTTCCCCGCTCCCCGCGCCCCCCTCTGCTTCCCGCACCCTCGTACCACTTGGTTAGGTGTTATATTTTCTAGTCATTTGAATTTATTTTCGTACATCTGAATTCACGTATCTCTCTCTACGATGGTTCAATACCATCACAACCTTATGCCACTCGTATAATGTCATCAAACTGTATTGCTTGTGGTCTGCCCAGATTTCTATGGTCGTTTCTTGATCGCCACAACAGGGTGCGTCTGGTCCACCGATCATCCATTGTCCTCGCTATATTTACAGCCTAATTTCACTTCAACGCAGCTATTTTCCACGCTACATCGGCGACTTTGGTTCTTCCTCTGTTCGTGTTGTGTCTCGCAGACTGATTTTCAACACCCTTCTCTCCACTGGCCGCTGGATCACTTGTATAAATGCAATTAATTATAATAATTACAGTAAATAACTATAATTTATTACAATAATATTCATACTAATGCTTGTATTTTTTGTATGTACTTAATTTAATGTCATTTTTCTAAGCAAATTAAAAAAATATATATTATTAAGAACACTCCTTTAATTTATTTATTTTAAGTTTATTTATCACTTTATTCTGTCTTTCAACATTATTTACTGGCTTAGTTCCAAGCGAAGCGTCATCAGTATATCAAAATAAATAATTTATTTGGCTTTTGTAAGTACCGAATAACGCAAATAAAAATAAGAACTCAAAATATTTTCTTATTTTCCCCGTTAGGAACAAAGAAAAAGAAGTCTTGTATGGAAGTAAGTACTTAAATGATTGAATAAAAATCTTTTCCTAGAAGAGTATCTTTAATACAGTTAGGACACATGGGACGTAGTTGGTAACTCATTTGTATTTTCAGCCTCACACACAACTTCTGTAACCTCTACGTGTTTCCACATTAGGCTCTTCGGGGAGCACAGTCTTGTGAGAAGTAAATAATAAATTCAATGCACAGATACAGATGGATAAAAAATAAAAGGGCTACTCGAGCGAGAACGTTTCATCTCATGCAAAAAATGATTCGAAAATATTTCCGTTGAAAAAAAATAAAGCGCGAAGCAACGTCCTTAAAAATAATAAACCCAAAACATACACGCTTTTGGAATCAATTGTGTATTTTTTTATATATTATTATGTGTTTACTTTATTTTATAACCACACACTAAACGAGTCTCTATTTAATATCTAATATTTTTTGTAATGTTTCTATAAGCATATGCTTTTGCTATTCTGTTACCTTTGACCTAAACTAGAATTCATCATTTGGGTTAAGGCACAATTCTTGTGGGTGAAAGCAATTAAACCCTTGTTACTTTTCTGATAACATTGAATAGAATAATCTTATTATATCGCTAACCCAAAAATCGGTTAAAACTTTTTCTTAACTAATTATTTCATGTTCTGTATAAAAATTATTCGTGTTCTTGCCCAATGTTTGCTCCCTTCAATGTTAAATGTATTTTTCTGAAGTAAACTATATTACGTACATATTTTTGATTAACTATTTCACTTTCACTTGAAGCTCAAACTAACTAATTATCACGCCGTCTCCCCATCAGGTGTAGGCACAAAGTATGGACCACCACAAAGTTTTTTCCTGACATACTTCGCTTCATCAACATTCATACATCGTGTCATGCACGCACGTCCATTTCTCCGACTCCTCACGTGGCCAACATTCAATATTTGATTTATTTGATCCCTCCACGTTTTTCTCGGTCTTCCTCTATTTCTAGTTCCGTTTACATCGTTATCATATACTTTTTGTTACCATTCTTTATTCTTTTATTATTGTAATTATTATGTTGAATCGCTCTTTATATCATGACAGCAAGAGCCAATTCCATGTATAGGGTATAATAGCTATCATATTGATTCTCAGGACATGTGATAGGTAGCTAATCTATCGCCATTTTATTGTCACGTAAATTCTACATCACACTGCCCTTGCCGGGAATCGAACCCGGAACCTTCGGAGTGACAGTCAATGCACTTACCACTCGGCCACGAAGGTCGTCTATTTCCATGTGTCTAAACCTTCTTAATGACCATTAATTATTTTGTTCATTGTTCTATTATTCATACTGCATTCACTTCATATATTTTCATTCGACAATCTACACACTATACATAATTGTAACAATTTGAAATTATCACTAACTTATTTATTAGGGTTTACGGTTTCTTATTTTTTAATATGTATTCCAAAATAGTCACTGAAACGTCGGTAAAAAGTAAGAAAAGCTTTTATTTGTATTAGACAAAAATCACTTATTTATTTGATATGAAAAAACACTTAAACGATATTTTAATTGGAACCTCGTGTATTACAATTATACATTACATTATAAATATAACGACGTTTCCCCTGAGAGGTAGGCTGAGAAAATTAACCGCCACACTGTTCTACCCTGACACAACTCACACAACGCGCGCAATAAAAGTGTATTAATATATATATTTTAAACATAACCAATTAACTTCATAAAATATTGCTTTGTTTTGTAAATATACGGTTGTCAATTAAATAAAATTGAATGCAAATGAAATATTATCATTAAGTTAGAAAATAATATAAAACTTTCATATTAGGCACATAGTTTGTGTATGGCATGTTGACATGAATGAAATTATTAATATAAAACTATTTTTAATATTTTATTTATTTGAAATTTTAGAACAACTCAAATCAAATCAATTCAGTTTATTTTTTCTCAAAAGATATCAATTACTAACATATTGAAATTATTTATAGTTTCTTGAACAATTGTGTAAAACTCCATATCAAGTAAATAATACGAATGATTACATATGTTTCCTAGAAGTTTTATTATAGTTAATGTAAATGGAATGTTTCACCTTTCTTAGATAATATTGGTATATTTTCAATCTCAGATTTGATAATGCCTTAGAAAGGCAAAACATGTCATTCCATAAACTATAATGAAATTTCAAGAAAACACGCGTTTTCATATACCAGGATTGCATGAGAGATGATTCGACTTTAGGAAGACATGATACTCTCTTAAGACAATATTATTTGTCTTCTAAACGTAATTTCACAAATATGAAAGACTTCGATATCCGAGGAGATCATGATCCATGATCTGATGAATATATGAGAAACTGCTTTCTATCATGTATTATGTTATGGCATAATATTTAATTAGTTTCAAGCTATTGTACTTAAAGCTTTTTCAAATCACCGGTAACGAAGTTTTTCAATCTCTGTACAAATATTTGCGAACCCTGGCATCGTTCGAGTTGAACTAAAAGTCAGCAACGCGAAGAAGGGCGCAAGGTTTGCGAATTTAGCTATAACAGCCATAAACGTTGGTTTAGCGCCGCACCAATACAAGCGCGGCTAATGAGCTAATTGAGACATCACGTACTTTCAGTAAATTATCTTTTGCTCTTTCTCCGGCGATGTCGGCACTTTCGTCGGATCATGTTTGTACTGAAATTACGATAAAGTGGCTAAGTAAGTTCATTATGAAACACAATACTGCCAACTAAAACATATTTTTAAAAAAAGCAATTCCCGCGGCATATAAAACTGTTTTCCGCTTACGTTTTCTTAATGAAACAATCAAATGTTTATCCTGAAAAGTAATTTTTAATAAAAAAAATATGAATATCAAATGTACATATTTAAATATTTTATTTTAATAACTAACTGCCTAACCTTAACGCCATTCACCCCGGGGGAGTAGGCAGAGAAATACTGCTCTGTCCTATCATATTATACCTCACGGGTTTCCTCTACACAACATCATTTCGTAACATCCCCGCGCGCCGATTTTTCGGACTTCGAATGTGGCCGTCTTTTACTCGTATTATTTGATTAATTTGTTCATGCCATGGTTATCAGTCCTCTCTCGTCTATTCGTTGCATATGTCTAAAATATCTCAGGTATCCTTTTTTATTTTTCTTATGAAGCAATCATCTGCCTTACATTTCATCTTTTTTTTCATTTCGTTGTTCGTTATTCTATCATAAATCGTTTTCACACACAGTATTTTATTTATTCTTCTTTCATCCTTGTTTTGCCAGCTCCAAGATTTATGTCCATACATATATAAGGATTGGCTCTAGAACTCTATTGTGTACTTTGAGGTCATGATTCGCCCCGCGTGATTTTACGCATTAAATATTTTAGGGGCGACAAACGGCCAGTGTCTGGCCACAAATGATCATGAATTGCTATATACTATTATTTTCATCATCATCAAAATCATCAGCCTGTATCTATCCACTTGTGGACGTAGGTTTCCTCCATCTGCTTCCATGCCTGTCGATCTTTGGCAACACGCATCCACGTCAAACGAAGTTGAAGACGTCCTGGGTCCACCCAAAGTCACAGTTCTAGCGACTTCTAGTTTGAGCTGCGAGCGACATGACCTGCTCAGCGCCATAGCGCTGCCATTCTACCGATGATATCCCACATTAATTACTGTAAATAATCCATGACTATTTCTATACAATTAGTTACATACAAACTATTTTCCTTATATGTTATCACATCATTTTATCGTATCCGCAATAAACATATCAAACTGTTTGTAAAATTTCAATGTTGCATAATTCACTATTATCTTCTGATTATTATTACACTTCTTGGTTGTTGATGGTTGAGGTGTTAGTTTTGTAAAACTCCATTATTAATTTAAAATAGTAAACACGATTGTTTAGTGGTTTGACTTGGATTTAATTTATGTTTGAGTTTTAGAGTTTGAGAATGCCCTCGCAAGGCTAAAACCACTAAACAGTCGTGTTTACTATTATAAATTATAACACTTCTTAGAGCATAATTCATTATACTACATACGAGTACATATGTATCATCTTATATATCGAAAAGTCAAAGTTGATGGTTTTTGAAAGAGAATATGAAATAACAATAAGAATCCTAAGTGTGGGTGATGAGAACTAAGTGATTGAATTAATGTACATGTTAAGACAGCATGTTCACAGCGGATAGTTGACGAATAGTGAAGTCGTGAGAATAATTAGTGCTAGTAGAGAGTAAATGAGCAAATGAAAGTGAAAATGGTTGTTCAAAATGGAATTCTGATCCCAACCCTTATGTAAGGAAGCTAATTATGGAACTCGTAGAAGAAGGATAGAGTTGAACAAATTCGAAAGAGAGGAGGTCCCTAAGACGCGTGTATGTAAAACGATGTACGTCAGATTTTCAAAATCTGATGATATAAGGAAGGAATTAAGAGCAAAAGAAAGTATTATGAATAAAATTATGAAAGGATTACTCCGTTGATTCGGATCATGGTGCAGAAAGAATGGTTAGAAAAGTATAAATTAACAATGTGAATGGAATACGGAGTCAAGAAACACCGAGGAAAACATAGCATGACCAAATTACTCAAATTATAAAGGTCGGACATTTTAGATGTCGAAGTATCGACGTGCGTGTATGACTCGCTGTATGAATGTGGAGGAATCGAGAAGGGCGTGTTAGGAAAAGGTAATGTGGTGGTCCATTCACTCTGTCTACCCTTGCGGGGAAACGGCATGATAGTTTGTAGTTGTTTTCTTTTAACAAAACTGAAATATTTTGTAAAATTAATACGTTTCCAGCTTTGACTTGAATGATTGCACTTGTAAATTCAAACACCTAGTCCTTTGAGGGCGCTGGCGCTTAAAAACTCCCAACTTGTAGTAATTTGAATTTGGAATACCAACATTGTTAACTTATCAAAATTGTCGAGAAAGCCAACTAATTTCAGTTGGCTCCGGGTTTTTCAATTTCCGTACAGATTCGCCCGAAGTGAGAAATTCTAGAGTTCGGTTGGTTTACGGTTTTTCTGTGTAACAACCTACCGGGCTAAAGAGTAATGGTTAACGTATTTATCCGCCGGGTCGGGTTATTATTCTGTTAGGTAACCAAACAACTCATTAACTGCAACAGTCACGGAATATAAACGATTTGAGCGATAAACGATGTATAGAAACTTGTTAGTTCACGTTCGCAAAGTACAGTTTTCCACAAATAAACATCCCTGCTTCGTTTAAAAAAACGCCGCTAATGGAAAACAGCGGAGTTACTCAAGTGCATGCAGTTACATACAACACGTTTTGTAAATTCGTGATTAATATTACAAAAAATACAAAATAATCGTTTTTCACAATAAATACTATAATAATAATGAAATTTTAGTCTGTTTTTTAAAAACTACTTCTACTTTTATCTTTTTTTCGACAGTGACCAGTTTTGCCAGGCTGGCTGGCATCGACAGACTGGTCGTTGCCAGCCAGCTTGGCGAAACCGGTCTCTTTCGAAATGAAGAAAAAAATCAAATCAAATCAGTTTAATTCATCAATAGACATTATAAAATTAAGGTTTAAAGCATCTATTGAGAACAGGTAAAATAATATATTGTATACTACTAAAAACGCATGAGAGATGGTTCGACATTAGGAAGACAAAGTACTCTCCAAAATCAAGAGTCAAGATATCCGAAGAAAACCACGTTCAGCAGATTAATTTCTCTTTCCATCGGTGTCACCAGAGGCAGGTTGGTTCTGGCAGCCGGTAGGTAAAACAATCTATACTGTCACTGTCGGAGATATCTATCAGGGACAAAAGACCAAATATCCTCCAACACGGCCGAGTTCTCGAAACATCCCCTGAGTAATCTAAAGAAATGTGTTATGAGATGCCCATTTCTTCGAAGCTGCCCAGAGTTCGTCCCATGCATTCCCAAAAAAATGGACGTGGTAGTTAAACATATCTTTTTATTCATTATTTTTTTAATGAACCACCATGAAGAGCTTTTATTTAAATCATTAGATTAAACTTAATACTTTCTCCGTAACAAACCACAAACCCACAACCCCACTTATAAATACGCATTGTTTGTGGCAATCAATAGCAAGAAAATGATTGTGTTCTATTTTTCGGTGATCTGCATACCTCTGTATATTTTATTATTACTCAATGATATTGACAGAATCTTCAAACAAAACATTATTATTTAACCTGTTTCTACAAATTATATTCTACTCCATCCTGTGATATATTGGGTTTCCTCGATATTGGACAACACTTCTGCAAAAGTCTTTCTGTTTTCTACCTCCTGGGATAACTGTTTTTAAACGTAATATAGATACTCGTATTTAATAACGTAATTATTTTGTTTAGTTTGGAACACTGTTGCATAATCACAAATTATTTATTGCATTTCTATAAAATAGTCGACAGAGCTGTTTTGCCAACCTATGTTGGCATTAAGGCATGAGTTTGTTAGAAAAGAAAACATTTAAAAATGTTTTTAACACTCTCATATTAGTGGTTTGTAACACTTGATGATGCCAACATGGGTTGTCAAAACAGCTGTGATGACTTTTTATAGAAATAATAATAAAAATGTGATATTACAAAGGTATTCTTAATTAAACAGTTAATAATCATGTATATTGTTTCATAAACAATGACGTTAAATTCTATTTATAATAATGATGAAGAAAAACTTGCTTAAGTTTTGTTATAGCTTTCGTGATAAGTGGCGTACGTCGCCTTGTTAGTGCATTTTTCGATATTTTCAACGATAATTCCGTATCCAAGTGGAACATGCCGCCATCATAATATCAAACTTCTAGAAAACTGTCGTAGTCATCAATGTAAATAGGAATTGGCTTATACAGGGTGTCCAGCGGCAGATTTCCAATTATGAATTTAAATAATATTCGATTAAAAAGCGCTAGGGAAACGCGGGTGGGTGTTTTGGTATTGTGAGCGTTGCGGATTCGTTAGTCACTATAGAATGGTGGACAGTGAATCAGAGTACTTACGCTATTGATGCGTACCTTATCAATGGATTTTCGCCCATTACCGCGCGGCGTAAGTTTTGTGCTCGCTTTAACATACGCCGCATTCGTGATGCGCCATCGACTAAATTAATTGAGAACTAGGGAGCACGGTTTAGAGCTTCAGCTTCAGTAATAAACAAACCGCGGCCTGGTCCATGACCAACTGTATCAACCGAAGAAAACCCAACACGCGTCAGTGATTCTGTACTCGAAAATTCACGACTTTCAATCCGCAAACGCTCTACGGTTTTGGGCAAAAACCCCAGTGTGTTCCCATTTAATTAGTGCAGAAGTGACAAGATAATGATTAGGAATCAAGAAAATCGTATGCCGAACAGATGTAGGAGAGATTTTCGACTGAGTATCGAATGAGGAACATCTTCTTTAGCGGTGAAGCCCATTTTTATCTCAAAGGTTATGTCAATAAACAAAAATATCGCAACTGGTCCAGGCAATGAAAGAAATGCATGAGATGCCACTGCACAGTCAAAAAATCACTTTTGGTGTATCGTTTCAGCGAGATGCATTATTGGGCATTTTTTTAAAACGAGCGAGGCGCAGCCGTAACCGTCAATTCTGAAAGATACTGGGAAATTATTAACACGTTTTTTAGACAACACGCTAAAGGTGGTTCTTTCTCCAATTGAAACACATGGTTTCAACAAGGTGGTGCAACTTCCCACACAGCGCGACCATCAATGAACGCAGTTAGGGCATTATTCGCAGGTAAAGGGATTTCTCCTGGCTAGCAAGATCTCCCGATCTCAGTCCATGTGACTTTTTTTGTAGGGCTAAAAGCATCCTGCCAGTATTTCAGAGTTTAAAGACAATATTTGATCTGAAATAAACGTAATTTTCAGTACACTGAATAGGCGTGTTTTTGAAAATACGCAGAATCGGTTGGAGGAATGTGTACAAAACAATGGTCAAAATTTAGAAAATGTGATCTTTAAAAAATAAAATCCGCTTTGGTCTTCTATTCATAGTAATAATAGTTTTGGTCCACATGTTTTTGTTTTTTTTTATAAATTTTTAAAATCGAAAATCTGCCTCTGGACATCCTGTATCATAATCACCCTTGAGCTTATTATTTCTAATTGAATATTTTATTTATTATACTCGTATATATGATACACCAAATGAAGACAAAATAACTGTATTATTCATTATATTTAAATATTTGTATTTTGAATGATGTTTTATTCCGGTAACAATCTTTGATTCCCAAGAAGTTAAATCGTAGTGTGATTGTCACACTGTCATTGATCTGGTATAGAATTTACGTGACAATAAAATGCTGATGGATTAGTTACCTAACAAATATCATAACAATCACTATAATAGCTAAAAAAAAAAAATTGTATAGAGTAATTAGGTTCAAACGACATGTTGTATACAGAAAAAAAAGAAGAATGAATGCAGGATAAAAGTAAATGCCGTAGAAATGAGATCACCTAGAAGAAATGTACAGGAAAACGGTGTATGATTGAATACCAAACTACAAAATAAGGAAGAAATGTAAGTCATCCTAATTTAAGTATCATTTAAATGGAACGAATGGTTGTGAAAAATGATTATGAAATTGTATACAAACAGTGCGAATAGAAAAAGAAGCCGAGGATGGCTGAGAAAAACATGGCATTAATATAAAGCGGCCACATTCGAAGTCGGATAAATCCACAAACGTTCGTGAAACGATCTATGAATGTAGATGAAACTAAAGAGTGTGTCACGAAAGTGTAGAGGTCCCCGTGTAGAGGTCCATTCTCCCTGTCTATCCCTCCGAAGAAAAAGCGTGATGGTTAGTTAGGTAAATCTAACGAGCACATCGGACATTTTAGAGGGTCAAATGATTTTTTTGTAATATATTGTTCCGTTGTAAATTAAATAGGGGTGTTAAAACATTTTTAAAATGTTCCGAGCCTCTGGCTGTTTCGCAAAGTTCCGCCAGTTGCCGATGTCAAAGCATATTTCAAAAGTTGTGTTCGTCGAAAAACTTAGAAGATAACCAAAATACACGGCTCGCAAGAAAAGTTTCGGCACCAAATTATCATAAACTTCCCGCGCGTGCCTTACCAGAGCCATCTCCTAAATATAATTATTAAGAACATTATGTTTTGCATGCTCGCCTCGAGTCATGAAAAGTGTGTTAACAGATATTATGATTTATCTTCCTGTATTTGATATATATATGTCAAGCATCAAGACATACTCGATATAATTTATTTATTTAGAGTAACAAACAGCAATATATAAAAACAAATATATAAAAACACTAAGAAACAATAAAATCAGGCCAATTACATGCTTCTACAAATATAAAAGATTAAAAGAATTAACAGTATATACATACTAACGAAATGAACTCGAAATTAAAACAAACACATGAAATATTTAAAAGAGTTAAAAATAATAGTAATAAACATTATGGTTTCGTCTACGTCAAAAGAATGCTTTGACCATATTTTTTAAATAATGTTCGATCAGATGGAAAACATCCATTTTACTAAAATAAATATTATAGTTGGCACAAATCCTGTACATTACCGCGCTTTGAGATTAATTAGGGCCAACCACACTATGTCGACCATCCAGTCATATTCAATATAATATCCTAAATAAATAACTATTATGCTGTCTCCCCGAAAGGGTAGGCAGAGCGAATAGGTCCCCAGAGTTCTCTATCCTGACACACCCACACCTCTACCATCCAACATTTATAACAACAGTCGATTTTTCCGACTTCTAACCTGACCGATCTTTAAAAATTGATTAATTTGGTCATGCCATGATTTCCTCAGTTTTCCTCTACTCCGCAATATATTTATGTGCTTTATTTGATCTCATCCTTCTTCTGCCAGTTCCATTCATAAGGATTGGAACCAGAACTCCATTAAAAACGGCCTTTTCGTTTCGATCGATGAATTTTTGTTTCAATGATATAATATTTCATTATTATTTAATCAAAATACTAAGATATAAAACTTAATATCTCCAAAGATATACCTATTATCCTTAAGCCGCCCAGCGGTCATCGCATTATCGCATCATTATGGTGCATTTCGCTATCGTATTACACGGATTTATGACAATAGTATTAAAAATATGAATATTAGCTTACGTAAATAATACAACAACAACAAACCATCACGCCGTTTTCCCGCAGGGGTAGGCAGAGAGAATGGACTGCCACACTACTTTATCCTGATATACCTCTCTTGCTTCCTCCACATTCATACAGCGAGTCATACACGCACGTCGATTCTTCCGGCTTCTGACATGACCAACTTTTAAAATTTGATTAATTTTGTCATGCCATGTTTTCCTCGCTCGCCCGCGACTCCGTACTCCATTTAAATCGTTAACGTACACTTTTTAACCATTCTTTCTTCACCCATGCGCTCCATATGTCAGAACCAACGCAGCGATCCCTTCATAATTTTGTTCATAATACCTTATTTCGCTCTACATTCATTTTTAATATCGTCTTACGTAAATAATGTCTTTGATATACCGATCCATAATTTTTTTTTTGGTTTCGATAAATATTTTTGTCATGATGCGTAATATTAGTGTTTTTACCTGCGTAACAAGGTCCACTCTTGGGATATGCATTGTTTTAGTATGGTCCGCCTAATAAAACACACAATAAACACCACTGTCACTTTTTCGATGATATTGTCAAAAAGGTTGTAAAATCTTGGATACAAAGGGGACAGGATAGAGACGAGTGGAGGAAATTGGAAGAGGCCTATATCCACCAGTGGAGGGAAGAAGACTAGCAAAGAAGAAGAAGTCACTTTTTCGTCATCTTCTGAACTGAACGGTTATAATCACATTGACACAAGATCTAAATACCACCATGAAATTCCTTTCCGATTTACATTCGTTTCGTCATTTACTTTGTTTCCTTTGTCTGTTACTCTTCAAATTTACTTACAGCCGAAATCTTAAAGCGGTTTTATATTTTGTGCTTAGGCTGTGTTTTAGCTACGAGTTTTTGTAACTATCCTCGCATGGGATGTTTTGATCTCAGGTTTTATGGTCGGAAGTGCCAAGAACAACTCCTCCGGAATCTCTGGTTGGTTGGGGTTTACTTTTTGTTCGCCGAGAAAATCCATACGATAATATTTTATTAAATTACATTGTTTTCATCAAAGAAACTTTCTTGTTATTTTAGGGGTTCTACATCCTTTATGTTTAAAAATAACTAGATTTTTTATTCTGTTCGAAATCGTAAGCAAGTTATTCCTTTTTACCTCTAAAATTTGAAAATTAAAAGCATACAATGCATTCCTTATTTATGAATACACGTGTGTTCAACATAATTATTAACATGTTTTCGCTTTTCAATTTCTTTGTTTACGATAAAAGATTGTCATAATATTAATCAATTAATACATTGAATAATTTATAAAGAGCCATTTCTGTAAATAAGCAATCTCAAGGGCGCTCTAAAAAATTCTTTGTATTCAAAACTTTGTAATAGACTACATATTTATATAATATGTGGCCTGCGCCTGGCTCAGTCAACACCGATCGATTTCGCATTTTCAGTGTCGATCTCAACTCTGACGGGCTCCCAATGCCTTTTGGTCTGCGGGAAGATTATTCATGATATAAGGGCTGGCTACATGGTAGGTTCAGTTGACAATGCATGCGAGGATAGCGTTTCTGCTCACACAATCTTCCCTTCGCAGAAGACATTTGTGTGTGTCGTGTAATCACTTTTTTCTTTATTTTTCGTCTCTGGATAAATTACATAAAATAAATCATTTATTCAACACATCGAATTTACCCTTGATATAAAAAAAAACTTACCATCACGCCGACTCCCCTAAGAGGTAAGCAGAAATTCTGTGACATACATCTCTTAATTCTTCAACATTCATATTTCGCGTCATGCACGCACGTCGATTTCTCCGACTGCTCAAGTGCCTGATTAATCATGCTTCGTTTTCCTCAGTTATTCTGTATTTTTTGTTCCGTTTTCTTTGTTTAGATATATTCTTTCATTTGCACGGCATTAACATTTTATATTTGCATTTGACATTCTTTCATATACAGATTTGATATATGAAAGAATGTCAAATGACACATTCATCTTGGAGATCTTATTTCTAATGCATTTATTATACTTTCATTCATTTTTTACCAGTTCATGATTTACTAAATTATTATAATTATTAATATTAAAATAGATCAATTGAATTACATACATCCTGTGGAAAGTAAGTAATACTATATAAATAATAAAAATATAAAAAATAAAATGTAAGTTCTTTTAGTTAAATTTCACTAAGGTCAATTTCTTCGACCGGTTTCGGCAACTCACTGTCATCTTGTGGTCGGTCGAAGCTATAAACCTAAGAGGAATTTAATAAATATAAACTATACAGAATTTTATTTTATTTTATTTTTTCAAATACCATGAAGTTGTGGCGTGAAATCTCAACATCAATTAAAATACTTATTTTTTTTAAATTAAAATCAGGGCAAGATAATTCACATTGCATTCAAAATAAAAGAAGCAAATTTCTGAAAATTAAAATCAGTTCAACCCGGAACTTGCCTTTCCACCATTTTCCGTGCCTTGGTAATCGATGTATTAATTATAATTATTAAAACAGATATCTCTGTGCCTAATTTATTAAGGAAATTAAATAATAATCCCTGTCAAAGGGAATGCCTACACATTTCGAATTGCTAATACCCGCTTTATTACCAATATTTGAAATTTAGCATTGCAATATTTTTGTTCTACAAATCTGTAACGAAAATGAATTAATTGGATACGGTTCTGTTTCTAATCTCCCTAATTACTGAAGTTGTTCGCTCCTACAAACTAAGGTATCAAACCTTCGATATTGAATTATTTTGTTTAATCTACAAGCTTTTACTAAACTAATAACAGCTGTATACTGGATGCGAGTGCGGTTTTGAGGGCTGTACCTTTCGCAAATAAAGGTAATTTCGATATTTTATTACGAGGACCCTTCACACACAAATACGAAAACTGTCCTCAACTTTTCTCGTGAATTCATTCTTTAATTTATCTCCAAATTGCCTCCTCTTCGGGTTGCTACACGATACAACTTTTAGAACCGCACTTTAGGGCTACGTATCAACCCTAATGCTAACTCGTTTGCTCTGTCTACCGGGTTGAATAAAATACAGATTATTTTAATTATTATTAAATATTTTATTTTGTTGAATCACTTTATATATCATTACAGCGCGAGCCAAATCTATGTAAAAAGGCTAGTTATGATATTGATTCTAATGACATGTCTATCGCCATTTTATTGTCACGAGAATTCTACACCAGAGCAAAGAAAGTGTGACAATCCCACTGCCATCACCTGGAATCGGGATAATCCCCGTAGAAAGCAACGGGAGACTACTCCAGTAACATTTCCCAGTAAATCACTGCGGTGAGAAAGTTTTCGCCATGGTGATCGCTAACATCGGAGGACCTGCCAGGCACTATAAGAAGAAGAGGGTTACATTGTAAAAAATATTATTGATATCATTTCACCATAATTGACGACCGTCGTGGCAGAGTGGTAAGTGGCTCTGACTGTCATACCGAAGGTCTCGGGTTCGATTCCTAGAAATGGCAGTGTAATTGTCACACTGCCTTTGGTCTGGTGTCAAATTTACGTAAAATGGCGATAGATAAGCTACCTATCACATGTCACGAGAATCAATATAATAGCTAAAAGCAAATTTCATACATTAATTGGGTTCAAAAGACCTGTTGTTTACAAAATAAAATAAAAATCCGAAATTATTACTAAAATGGCAATTTTTTAATTATTGTTTGTTTATTGTGTTTAATTTGGCCAATTTTTGATCATCCTGTTCACGTAACCAGGGTTGTTTGGTTTCCTGAGTAATACTCCGCAACTTTGGAATTACCTGCGTGATAATTTTTGAAAACGTAGACAACAGTAGAACGGGTTATTAATAGCTTTCCAAACGTTTTCACATTTGAGTTAAACATTTCGTTTAACTCAAAAACGAACGTCTTTTAACCCTCGAATTATGTTCGCGAATTAATATAGTTAATGTAAATTAGGTACTATAAATGTAAATAATTCTAATTTTTTTTTTTTTTGATTTGTAACATTGATAAACAATGTATAATTTTATACAATATTTTGTATTAGAAGTTTACTTTTGGTCCAATTAACTTATAAAATTATAGTTTATTATATCATGAGAAGGCTTCAAATTAAAAAATCAATAAAACTTTAGTTTAAAATAATGAATATCCTAACTGTTATATATTAACCAGTTATAAAAAAATAATTACTCACTTTACTATTTATGATAAATATAATAATAATACAAATAAAAAATACAAATTGAATCAGATAAAATAATATAGAAACTGATTAGCAATGGTCAAAGCCATCAAGTTGTGTTATAGTCGTTTTCTCTGGATTCTTTAGTATGCTTTAATAATATCTAAAGTTATCCACTTCGATCGGCGTTTCTTTCATATTCAGAGTTGTTAAATGTTTGATGTTGAAATTGTTGTCAAAATTATTCGTCAAGATATATTTTTAGGTATGAAGCATTTAATTTGTGTTGTGGCATTATTAACAATAATTAAAAACACTTTTGTACTTTGTTTTTATATCATTGAACCAACCGGTTTCGTTTCCGACAGAGTTTCGTTCTTCGCTAGTTTCAATCCAAGGTGATTGGTTTGCAGCAAATGCAACATTTTTTGCTGGTTCTTGGGATACCACTTGGACTTTAATGTGGTAATTTCCCGATGCTTTCTACATTTGTAAGCAGTAAGCAATTTGAACCCAATTACTGTATACAATTTTTTAGCTATTGATTCTCATGTTATATCACGTGAATTCTACATCAGACCAAAAACAGTGTGTCAATCACACTGAATCGCCGGGAATCGAATCCGAGACCTTCGTTGTGGCAATCATATTGTAGTACACTGTCATGAAGGTCGTTTCTTAAATTTGTTGAAATTCTTAATGTGGTAATTTTCCAATACTTTCTACATTTGTAAGCAGTAAGCAATTTGAACCCAATTACTGTATACAATTTTTTAGCTATTGATTATCATGTCATATCACGTGAATTATACATTAGACCAAAAACAGTATGTCAATCACATTGAATCGCCGGGAATTGAATCCGAGACCTTAGTTGTGGCAATCATATTGTAGTATCCTGTCATGAAGGTCGTTTCTTCAATAGGGTTACATTAACAAACTGACTCACTGATTTATCATAGTATGTTTTTGTAAACATGTCGAAGCTCCGACGGGAGCAAAATCAATTGATTACATGAATATAAATAAAATGGTGCAAAAACATAGTATTAAAGTGGGTTAAATTATTTATAAATAATTCAAAACTTTTGTTCATAACACTGAATTTTAGTTTCAAATGGCATAAAAAAATATATAGTGTTATTCTACTGAAATTTATTTTATTCTTCGGTGGGGGCTAAACTAGCGGTGTCATTAAAAATAGTAGATATTGTATATCTACATGTTTTTCACGTAAAAATAATCAAGCATTCTAAATATGTACATGTGTAAGTTATTGGATTTTAATTATAATAATATTGATGTGAAGTGGTGTTTTCTTTCGATCTAACGTAAAACTGTACAGAAACGGTCGCGCTTTAAGTGTATATGCATAGAAGATATCACCTTCTGGTTACACGACACGTGCGCCCATATTTTAAGTCTCAGAATATTACAGAATTTGAGGAAAGGATCCTGCTTAAGGTTTAAGTATGGAAAAAAATGCAATTTATTGTAGAGCTTACCTAAGAAAAACCTTCACTAAACGCAGCTCACTTTGTCTAAGAAGCGACTGCGAATCATATTTTATTTTCTAAGAATACTTTCAAAAAGTATGTTACTATTTGTGAAAGATTTCAATACAATGGAATCTTAGTTCAAATTATCAAGGAGTCAGTCATTCAGACATACGAGTAGTTCAGAGTATGGGTAATTTTTTTAGAAATGAGAATTACTATAACTGTTCTATTGTTAATTAGTTACAAAAAATGTTTAACATTTTCGACGTCCCTTTGTCATTTCATTAACTGATTTATTAAACGTAGGTATCAGATATTCGAAACATGATAACCTCAGATTTACCTTAAATTAATATAAATAATGATATTCATTAAAACTTCGGTTTTTTTATGAATTAATCATAGCAAGGACACTTATAGTATAAAAAGACATAATTGAAGTCATAAATTAAAAACTAAACATATCGTTACCCTTCTGGCCAACTATATAATGACCTTTTAAATATGAATCTAACATAACCTTGCGTAACCAACTTACATAACCAAAGACTAAAATATCTAACCTGCAAAGATATTACTTCTATCTGGGACCCAAACTGTTAAATATCACGTACAAAAATATAATCCAATCAAATTAAACAACTATCGATGAATACAGAAAACAAATTACTTCTGAGATAATAAAAATGATTGGCGTGAGTAAAGAATTTTTTTTAAGTAAGTCAATCGTGATTAAAATTGTGTTAATATATCATATGATCCCCTTCTGGGGGCTAGGAAACTTAACTTACTTTGCCAGACTTCAAATAAAATATAACAAACTAAAAAGTAAACAGACAAATAAAATAACTGGATATATCAGATCTGATCAAATTTGAGTCATTGAAAATAGTACGCAGAGTAATCTCAGAAGATACCACAGATAGTACCTACAAACTAATCAAAAACTCAGACATACATAGTCACTGGACAAGAAATTGTAACAGATATCACTTACCGGATGCACGGAAAAAGGCAGGACAATCAAGGATAAAGTACAACGGACTGAAACTCTTCAACGACCGTTGAAACCAATAGGCTAACTTAAAAATATTCCATTTACTAGTGTATATAAACTGCAACGAGTTGAAGTTTCGTCACATTTGATTATGCCTTAGAAGGGCGAAACATGTCATTTCCATAAAAATATATTATAATAAAACTTCTAAAAAACTGACGTTTTTATTCGTATTAATTATTTAATATGGAGTTTTACATCATTGTTCAAGAAACAATAAATAAAAATACTTTTAAAATAAACCTGAAATATTATAAATAAGCGTGTAAGGTGTAAATATTATTGTGTTTTTGTACCCATTTGGGTTTTTCCAATATATATTTTTTAATATTTAATTATATTTTGAGATATATTTTGTGACCTATGTAGGTACTGGACAGCAGACCGTTTTAAAAAAATCTTTGAATGTAATTTTTTTTAAGACTTACCAATATTCTTTATTTTTTATAGAGTTTTATAATTTAACAGTTTACAAGTATTTAACATTGTGTATTGATGTTTTAATATGATGAAGCCTTGGTTATAGCAGAAACGATAAATCAGCAGAAAAATAAGAGAAATAAAGGATATGAAACAAAATGCATAATATTTTTTCAATTTATTGATAACATTTAATACGATTATAACAATAAATAAGTATCGTAATATAAAATAATAATATTTAATAAGTCCACATGCGAAAATTTTTATCCACTGAATGTGCTAAACGATAATGCAGATAAATCGATCACAGTGTAATGTAATATGGGTTGAAAGATCACGTGTGGTATCCGGAACTCCGTTTCCGGAACACGTGTTTTGAACATTGGTCAGAAAATTCAACTGTGTTTGAAACAAATCACGTTTATTCATAACTTTTCCAAAACATAATGTATATTGTGAATTATTTATTTGATTGGCATTTTGACTTTTATCACAGTTTTTTTTTTATTATTTACGAACACTACTTTTTTTTAAATTGCAATAAATATCCATCATCCACTCAAACAAACTGGCAAACATAATTGCCAGTCAATTAATGTCAGTAACGAATTCGGTCACAATAAGACAACGTTTTGATAATTAAATGAAAGTCGTGTAAATTTAAACCTAAAAAATAAAGATATTTGACACGTGCATTATTCAAATACTGATGTTCGGTTTTGACACAATGACGCCCGTAAAAACAACAGTACTTCAAGTGACCCAGCGAGCTATGAAAAAGAGGATGTTCAATATAAGTTTGCGAGGTAATAAACGAAATTAATGGATCAGAGAAAGGACCAAAATTGCCGATGTAGCGTGCAAAATAACATCGGTGAAGTGGAATTGGGCCGGCCATATATTGAGGACAACGGATGATCGATGAACCAAACGCACCCTGGAGTAGCAACCTGGGCATGTTATATACAAGCGAGATGATGTGATGATATAAAAAATGTAGCAAGAGGTCAATGACATGGAGTGGCGAGGGAGAAGGAGTTGTAGAAATCGGGGAGGAAGGCTTATGCCCTTTACTGAACGACTGATGGCAGACGATGATAATTATGATTGCATATTTTGAGTAACTTAAAGCCCCTCGATCTTGCGCCGTTTGCTCCCAATAGTCCGTTTCGCCAAATCTAGCCCGATCAGTTAGAATATTATCCAATAGACGCTTTCTATGCTAACTAGTGTCTTACTCCGGCCCTCTCTGACTTTCACAGTGCTCGTTATTAAGGCTGCTGGGTCAAGACCGGGTGTGTGTCCTAGGATATATTTATAGGATCCTATTCTCAAACCAGTAGATTCATTGTTATTCTTTAAGAGTCATTGTCCACCACTCAGAACCATATCATATATCACCACGAGCTTGACGATGGTTTTAAATACGTGTGTTGGTGTTTTTACATAGAAGCTTGGATTTTACGAACGTCTACAAGGAGGCTGAAGTACGTAGACCTATTTGAATATGTTATTGACTTAAGCACCCCAGCTTTTAATACGTTAAACACAATTGAAGAAAACGGCCCCAGGACTTTGGGTGGAAACATCTATCGTTTTGGTTCATTAATCAAAACTGAGCTCGCGGCCTCATTGAATGGATGGGATGGCGGGCCGAGGGAGGCAGAAGTGTTACAGGGATACTGCTCTCGGCTCTGCATAAAAATGGGATTACAGCCGTCCGAATGTTGAACTGAAATAAATTATTCTCTTTTAGACTGCGGTATTTAATATTATCTGCTTTTGTTGGAACTAATGATGATCCGAGGATACTTTTTCATCCTCAAAAGAACTCTTTCATACTAAGAGTGCGTATATATTCACCATTCATAATAAAAGACAAAATTGCGTTTTCTAAAGGAAATTATTTTTAGGTATACGGTTGGAAAATTTTCTGCATATCAGAGGCATGTATTGAAATAGACAAATATATTAATATAATAAATGTAATTTAAATATTTATTATGTTTAAATAAAATGAAAACGGATTTAAAAATATACGAAGACTGAGAAAAACGCGTAACAATCAAATCCATCACATATTAAATGTCGATCAAATGAAAAGTCGGAGAAATCGACATACTCGTATGTAAATATGTCAGGAAAGAACAGGGTAGCGATCCATTTGTAATGCCTTCACCTTCGGAGAGATGGCGTGATGGTTGGTTAGTAAAACAAAGGCGATTACATAACCAACATTTATAATAATATAATTATAATAAATTGGATAATTTATAAAGCGCCATTTTTATGAATTGCTCATCTCAAGGGCGCGGTAGAAGATGCTCCGTTTTATCAACTAGATAATAATAATAATAATAATGATAAAAAATAAATATAAACATATTTAGTTTGAGGGCTGCACCCGACGAAATCGATCAGCCCTTCCTGTCAGGAAATGATAATTTGAAAAGGTGCGTTTTGAGTCTCGATCTAAACTCTGATTGATTCTCAATGCACTTAAGGTCTCCTGGAAGACTGTTCCAGGCTGAAGGGCCGGCTACCGCGAAGGCTCGGTCGCCAAAGTTTGTGCTTGGACAGCGTTTTGGCACAGTCAATCTACCGATCGCAGAAGACTTAGCTGATCGCAATGTAGACTGTCTAGCATTCAGGTTCTCGTTGATGTAGAGTTCAGATATATAAGCTGGTGCCATTCAATACAGGATACAATACAGCAGAGCTTGTATTGTATCCTTTCTGGACATTTCAGCCAGTGGATAACTCATTGGTCTAAAGCAGGGGTTCTCAAACTTTTTGTCGGCGAAACCCTGTTGAAACACAAAATATTTTACGGAGCCCCATAAATAAGCAAATCTTGGTTTTATGTTTGTTATTTAATTGTAATCATAAAAAAGAATTAATGAAGATGCATGACTAATAAGAACAAACTGATAATTTCAGCGAAATCAGTCTAGTAGTTTTCGAGAAAAACAGATTTATGACAGTATTTATATTAATCACCTGGCTTAATACATGTTAACACATGGCTACATGGCTATTACATGTTGAGCATGAGCACATGGCTGGCTGGCTGGCGATATTGCTGGCTGGCGCAAGTGCTGACACATACATGGCTACATACATACAGAGAGAGAGATACAGAAGGCTATTACATATGGCTACATACATACTGGCTGGCTATTACAGAGAGGAGAGAGAGGCAGAGAAGAGCAGAGCGTTATAGAGAGAGAGAGAGAGCAGAGAGAGAGAGAGAGAGAGAGAGAGAGAGAGAGAGAGAGAGAGAGAGAGAGAGAGAGCAGGAGAGAGAGAGAGAGAGAGAGAGCAGGTTATATATATATATATATATATATATATATATACATATATATATATATATAGAAGATGTAAAAGATCGAAGAAATAAATTTTTTAACTGTTTACGTAAATAATGTATAAGTTTACTTTTGCAGTATTAATCATATTTGTACCTAAAACTATATTATATTTTAATACAGATTTTATTTTTATTTTTATAATAAATTTGAGTTAATAATTGCTTTTTTTAATCTGAAATAAATTTTAAACTGTGAAAACTAGTTTACATAACTATGTTATACGAAATTTGTATCTGCATCCTAGAGTAGTAGTTTCTAGAATAAAAATAAATTTCTGATGGCTTTGAAATCTTGTAGTGGTATAAGTTATTTTAAAATATTGGACATGTAATGTTTCTTGTTTCTTGATCAAAGTTTTAACTCTATTTAAATAATAACTATGAATTAAATCGTATATTTTCTAGAAATTCATATATTTTTATGGGAATGACATATTTTACATTACCGTAAGAAGATTGGTAAACATTGGATAATTCCATAAAACTTCTCGAAAAACTAGGTTTTCATTAAACATGGAGTTTTGCATCATTGTTTAAAGAAACGGTAAATAATATATTCACTGTAAACACGCTTTTTGTATTATGAAAAAAAAAATTATTCGGGAATTCGCATTTCAAATTAAAATATAATTATTTTGATTTTCTTTTTATGAATTAAAACACTGTTTTTCCACTTCGGAGTTTATTTTAAGGAAGTTTAACGCCTTCGTCATCGGGAGAACAATATATACAGTAAGTCTTTCTCACGCACGATGATGAGTGTAAAACCTTCGAAAGATGTCGCGAGAAATAAACTCAAAAGTGGAAACAATTGTGTTTTAAATCATAAAAAAAAATCGTCATTATTCGTTATTCGTCATAACGTTTGTAAAAAAAATCGTACACAAAAAATTATTTTAAGAATTACCTAAAATTATAATCTCTTACGAAATCTGCGCTTTCCATTAAAATCCTCATTTAACTGACTGAGCGTCCAAAGCGGCGGGAATCGAAAATCGTTTTCGAATTTTAAAATTGGCACTCAATTTAAATTTTATCCGAGTGACGTGGAACCAAGCCGTTAAAAAGTTATTCAAAATAAGTGGGGAGTTTGATATTAGGGTTGTTTGTTTAGACATTTTTCTGAAGCTAGGCCTTGAGAAGGATGGTTGACTGATTTTAAAGGCTTGTTCTGCTATTAACTTAAAGTTTGACAGTATAAGCGGTTTCTAATTACGTTGTTTAAATTTAAATATTTAGAATAAGATTTTTAAGTAAATTCTAAAGAGACTTTTTTTATTATCATATGAAACACTCACTATTACGTTATAATTTTATTTAAATTATTTTACTATATATGTTTTTATTATTAAAATTATATAAAATCAATTATTTATATTCTGAAACCCAGGACGTCCCCAACTTCGATGGAGTAACGACAGTAAAGAGACCACCGGTACGACGTGTATGCGTGTTGCCCAGGATCGACGGACATGAAAGCAGATAAGAGAGGCCTACGTCCAGGAGTGGACGGGTACAGGCTGATGATGATGATGATGATATTTAATTATATAAACATTTGATAAAAATGTGATAGTGCCCTAAAATGGCAAAACATGTCAGTGCCAATAATTATAGTAAAATTTCTAGAAAACAGACGTTTTCATTCGTATTAATTATTTAATACTAGTTGACCCGACGAACTTCGTACCGCCTCAGAATCAATAAATGTTGTGTTAACTTATTAGCTAAATTAAAATCACTTTTTTATTGAGTTACAATTAATACTTAAAATGAATTAAGTTAAAAAAATGTGCCAAAATAAAAATAAAAATTATTTTAATTACATCGGAATGTAATTCACGTGGAAGCATGCATTAATACTTAATGAATTCTAAATTGTTCATTAAAAACTTTGTTTTATACCTACACAATTGTATTTTTATTTTTTCGCGGCAATATATTCAACCTAAGTAGAATCTACCAGATTAGTTGTGAGGATTGTAATGCCGTGTATATTGAAAAAACGGGTCGATCATTTTTGAAGAGGTTATATGAACACATAATTTCATACAAAAACAGAAACATATTTTTGGAAATGTGTGAATTTTCACCATCATTTCGAAACCAAAAACACATTTTTTGCATAGAGTAAGGAATTAAAAAATATTAGAGAAACTAGACAATTTTGAAATTTTTAAAGCAAAGACACGTGAATTGAATGTTTTAATAACCAAATTCCAGCTTATTCCGCCTTAGTAAATAGCACATTAAAAATAAAAATTCCTTTATACAATCTACCAAAAAAATATTAATACTACCTTCCACTTTTGTCCCTTTCTTATTAATGCAATCCGCTTCCTTATAATGTTAATCTTTTTTAATATATTATGATTCATCGTTTTTGACTCTATATTATGTGTTATTGTTCCTTCTAATTACTGCTTAAATTATTATTATGATTATTATCATTCTTATTATTTTATTTTCTATTTTTATTTTTTATTTTTCCATTGTAACAAACAGTTTTTTTAATTAACTTTAATTAGGTATCTAACTCAACTCCAGCAAGAACTTCAAAATTATATCAAAGAAATTATTCAAAATGACATAGGAACATATACACATAAAGGTTCGAAAAATCACGAAAATTTGACAGTTGATGTATTATTGTAACACATGATGATGTCAACATAGGTTGATGAAACAGCTGTCGCGAAAAAATAAAGATACAAGTGTGATACATATAACAACGTTTTTCATTAACAATTTATAATGTTAAAGTATCATAGTTTTTCGGCAAAAACAATGGACTAAAATGAATTAAGTTCAAGAAATGTGCAAAAATCAAATAATTACATTGAAATTAATGTAATTCACGTGAAAGCAAGCTTTTTCTTCTTCTTTTAGACCTTTGATGTGTTCCTGTAATCAGACTGGCCTCTCTTGGGAGGTCGATTCCCAGCTATCCCTCCATTTTTTGGTGGTCTTCCGGGGGGACGGTAGGCGGCAGGAATCTTATGCGCCACAGCGTGTGGGATTCTGGTGGGATCCATCCTCTGTACGTATCTTCTGCGTTGTCAGCCCTATCTTACGACATTTTCCACCTTGCAGATTTCGCGTATAGCCGTGTTCCTCACTCTATCTCGAAGAGTCTTCCCTGCTAAGTAACGCGGGGTTCTTCTCATGCGATTTCTTGTTCATCCGCAGTGGATTGTTTCGCAATATTCCAAAGTCTAATTGCATTACGACTTCGTTGTGAAAGATTAGATCTTCTGGGTCGCAGCAAAATTAATCACACGATTCAAAATTACACAATAAAGCAATTATCGATGCGCGCACAATCACAAATAAAAAAATCCTTAGAAGAGAATTCATTGAATGGAATTCAAATGCAATAACGGTCGAAAACTGAATGAAAGTTGGTAAAAAAAACTGTCGCACGCACCTCAATGACACAATAAACGTTCACACAACAAAGTAAAGTTCCTACGCGCAAGCGCCAGGGAACACTACACCATCTACGACCGTTACCGAAACTAAAATACCGCTATTTAAATTTTTTAAGCCGTTTCATCAAATGTTTCAGAAAACTAATTCATTCTAATTATTATTAAGGTGATTTCTTTCAAATGTTTTAATAGTTATTCTGTTATCCGGAACGGAGACAAATCCAGCAAAACAATGATCTTCAAAATTGGTCCAGCCGTTCTTGAGTTATAAATGGTGTAACTAACACGACTTTGTTTTATAT
The DNA here is from genome assembly GCA_022606425.2 of Lepidostoma basale. Taxonomy (NCBI): domain Eukaryota; kingdom Metazoa; phylum Arthropoda; class Insecta; order Trichoptera; family Lepidostomatidae; genus Lepidostoma; species Lepidostoma basale. The sequence goes on from JAHDVF020001261.1 coordinate 214,223, forward strand.
ATATAGATGGAGTTTCACATCATTGTTCAAGAAACAATAAACAACAATATATATAAATACATTTGAGAATTGATAATTTGAATACTACGCTTTTTTTTAATTACAGACAATTAGTTTTATATATTTTTTCTTACAGAAAATTTCAGTACGTAATAATCAGTATATTAAAAGTACAGTGATAATTTCTTTGGATTTCCGAAAACAAAACTTTTTTATATCTTGGGTTTGCAGTGTCATATGGTTTTACTCTTTCTTCTTCTTCTTCTTGGCGCTATCCCGACTCATCGTCCGTATTGACTGTTAGGGTCGGCTCTTCTCGATCTCAGACTGTACCTCGCACGGTTCCGAGTATCGCCCTCACTTAAGCTATTTCTCTGCAAGACGCTATTGCACTGTATCATACATGTGTTCCTAGGTCTTCCTCTGGATGGTTGACGAGGAAGATTCACAGACAGAGTTCTATCTGGTGGTCTCCGTTTAATATGCCGGTACCATCTCATCAACTTTCTAACTAACTATTTATATCCGTAACTCCCACACTACCGCGAATGTGTAGAGTTTTACTCTTTATAGGATTATAATACTCGTATTAAGCCAAGGTAATTGATGCATATTTGGAAAATAATGCTTAATTTAGTCAGAAGTACAGAACAAAAACAGTTTACCTTTATATTTTAAAATAATCTCTTGATTAAATTTAAATAACTTACATACTTAAATGTTAACAATATTGTATCGTTTATTCTGAACACACTCGGAAAACATTTTGATCGACTTCATTTTCATCATGTCAATGGCAACTCGGTAAAATGACGACCTTTTTGGTCGAGTGGTAAGTGCTATGATTGCCACAACGAAGGTCCCGGGTCATCGGCGATGACAGTATAATATTGTCACACTGTCTTTAGTCTGGTGTAGAATTCGCGTGACAATAAAATGGCAATAGATTAGCTACATATCACATTAACGAGAATCAACATGATAGCTATACCCTTTATATCTATATTTGGCTCGTGCTCTAATGATGTAAAGAGCGATTCAACAAAATAATAATAATAATAATACATCGTCGCTCCAGATGTCTGTCCGCTGGACCGCACCGCCGGATGCCCGAACCAGATGCACCTCTGTGTATGTCACAGGTCAGTAAGGGCACTCCATTATGTGCAGGTAGGATTACTTCTCGCCACAAATGCAAAGCGTCGTAACGTTATGAATACTACATCTCGAAATATTATCTCTGAATCTACCAATATACGTGCGCATTCGTTTCGGGGTTTTTCCATGTTTTCCATCGTAACTCGTATCCTAGCGATAAAGTATCCTTGGGTAACACCCAGTTTAGGCAGCAACAGCTCTTCCTTGATGCATTCAAGAGATCACTGCAGTTGTGAAGTGGGATTTAAAAGAACATTTTTTTGATTTAACATAAGTCTTGAGACAGAACATTCAGCTATATTGCGGATACCTGGAGTTATTGTATTAATTACACCATTACTTGCGATGTTTCTCATAATATTATAGGGGAAGGAGCCATTACGATTTATTTAGATTGAAGTTCGTTGTCTCATTAAATAGTTGGAATAGAAAAAAAATATCTTCTCGATTAATATGTCATACTTTCGTTCTATTACATGTTATGCACTTAATTTTTGCTGTGGAATCGTTAAAAATAATTTACAACACTTGCATGCTTTGTTTTAACACTACATTTTGTTATATCAAACCAACCGCTTTCAAATTCGTTCAATAAAAAAATTAAATTGGTGTAAAACAAAAGACACAAGTGTTATAAATTATTTTTAATTAAGTGGTAAACGTTTGTTGTTTTTCATTAAATTTATATTTAAATTTTCATATGAAGCGCTATTTTGTGGTTAGACATTTTAAACTTTAAAAAATAATAAAAACTTTGTTTTTAACCACGGTTATGTGGTTATTAAAATTGAATTACAGTAATTATACTGCCCTGATGAAACTTGAGTCCAAGGGAATGAAGCTTGGCTTCAATTATAATTACCATGTCGTGGTTAAATACAAAGCGTTTTATTATTTTATATCATTCGGTTTGTTTTTGTAACCTTGATTGGTGTAATAAGCAAGTATCCGGGTATAATAATTTATTTTGACTATTTTTTATACTGTTTAAAGTAATAATGGTATTTTAAAAATAGTTGTTCCAATGCCGCAGAAAATTTGCTTGGTTCTATGGTTGTATATTGGACAAAGTAACGAATTTAAATTCAGGTGAATAACATTACATGTACCCACACGCCGTCATCCCGGCAAGGGTAAAACATTTCTTACGCATTCTTTGAATTCACCCTTATTTGATCTTCGAACATAGCTAGCCCCAAGCGGGAAAAGTTTCCTTGAAAGGTACTAGGCGGAGGTTAAGGCAAATTTGTGTTATTGATTCTAGGGCTTCTCTTACTAGGGAGAGAACTCGTGTAATGACTAGGCAATTTAGATACTACATCCCGGCCCATCCCATGCGTGCTGCGCGTCGTATGGGAAGAAATTTCACCCCTAAATTATTTGGTTTTCTCGTCGAAACAAAGTTTTTAGTTGAACAAGTCATTCGAGTTGCCATGTTATCACAAATTTATCGCGTAAAATTTTCAACAAGCACGCATAATAAAGATTTGTGTTTTTCATCGCTAAAGTTTGAAACTATTTTATGGTTAACATAGTTAACGAAATTAAAAGTTTCATGAACTAAAACAGTTTATAAATAATAAATTATCTTCTTTTTTTTACAGATTTTCTATGTATTCAACGCCATAAGCAGGAACTTTTTTAACTATTGTCAACGAGGTCATAAAACAAAATATTGTTTTTCTATTATTCTTAAGATGTCGTAATATTAATCTGATAATTGGGTGAAAGTTTTCTCATTTATCTAAAATATGATAGTATTTATAAAATTAAAAAAAAAAGTTAAATTTATAAACAATAGGAAATATTAAATAAAGGATCTCTTGTTTATTAAAATAAACACGATTATAATCATTTTGTGTATCTATCTTACTATCACGCTCTGAAGGGGTAGGCAGAAAAATTAGACCACCACACTGTTATTCCCTGACAAACTATACTAATCTTGCATCCTCAACATTCATATATCGTGTCAAGCTCGATTTTCCTCGCACTCCTCACGACTGAAGAATTAGAAAAATAATCTGTTTGAGAGCAAAGCAAGCTGGCGTTTTAAATCATTTGTCTTTCTGTGTATCCTCTTTTCGATTTTATTCTTTTGAATTAAAAAAAATATTTCATTTACTTTGAGAGAGATTTTTTTAAACTTAATTTGCTTATTTTTTTTAATGTGTAACTGTAGATTTCAAGTTTCTCAAAACCACCAATAGTATATCATCTATAAATTGTGGAAGGAATTTATAATCTTTCAACATATTACTATTGGCTTATTTATGTTTTCATAAGTAATTTATTAAATATGCACAAAGTGTCAATGTGCATATTTTGTAAGTATACTAGCTGCTTTACACAGAATACGATTTTGGGCAGAATAAACAACAGCTATGCGTCACATCAATCTTAATTTACGTTTAAAAAATATCGTAAAAAATTCGGGTAACCGTCCGAAATTTCGACTTGGACTTGGACTTGGATCTTCTGGCTTACAGAGGTTCAGCTCATGTGGCTATTCCTCTTACGTCTGATGGGAACATTGTTGGAAGGTGATTTAGTGGGTTGTTAGTTTATTCGGGGGCATGATTTGTGTGGCCCGGAGTGTTCCTCTGAAGGAGAATCGATTTTGGGCGCTTGTGGCGGCTGGAAGTGTTTGGGTCGTAATTAGAGAAATCTTTTATTGTGGGGTTGGGATGTGAAGGGAGTCCTTTGTAAAAACGTTCGGCAAGTTTCAGAATGAATTCATCTATCATCGGGATTCCCGATTCTAGGTGCAGTTGTGTAATTCTGGTCCATGAAGGCGCACCAAGCGATAAACGGATAGCCTTATTTTGCAGGATTTGGAGTTTTTGTATGTGACTCGAAGCTGCATAGCCCCAGATTGGGGCTGCATAAGTGAAGATCGGCCTTATAACCGTTTTGTATATCAGGAGTTTATTGTCGATGCTTAGTTTACTGTTTCTAGCTAACATTGGGTAGAGGGCTGAGATTGCTTTTGACGCGGCTTTGACTTTATTTGTAATGTGTGGCCTCCATGTCAGCTTAGAATCCAAGGTAACCCCAAGGTATTTGATTGTTTTGGTCCAAGGAACGTCTTGGCCGAACATTTTTATGTTGGGAATGTTTGGAGGAATGTGTCTTTTACTGAAAAGGGTCGCTGCGCTTTTACTCGGATTGATGGTAATGCGCCAGTTTCTGCACCACACCTCTAGCACATCGGCCTGTTTTTGCACCCTGCGGGTCGCGAGAAGCGGCCTTTTAGCACTGGAGATGATGCCCGTATCGTCAGCGAATTGGGCAATGTGGGTGTTCTGATCTCGGGGAAGAGGGATATCACTGCAGTAGATGTTGAACAGAGTAGGAGCCATTACTGAACCTTGGGGAGCTCCTGCTCTGATAGGGCGTACAAGGGATTTGGCCTTGTTGATTTTGACGCTGAAAAGGCGATCGGACAGAAAGCTGGCTATGAGTTTGTGGTGAAACGTCCTATCCACGAGGCATTAATCCATCCTGGTCCGTGAGGAACCTAAGCAGAATCTCTCCTAACCTCCCTCCGCGAATGGTGGAGCTTCCTCCAGCCATTTCCCCTTCATCCACCTGTACGGAGCTTACAGGTGTTTTACCTTACGCGAGTTGGCCTTCGTGATCGTCTAGAAATAATACCGTATGACCCTTCGTTATGACCGATGTAATCCAAGGCCTTTTATTCGGCGATTACTGATAATTTCATTCTAAAGCTAATCGTTCCTAACCCTTCCGAATATTCTAAGCAACCCTGACAAACCCACGTGTAATCAAACTATATGTCACTCAATATTTCCTAGGAACATCTAAACCAAACAACCTAAAATATCTCTAAGTTTACAGAATATAATTCAAAATATTATCTCTAGAAGATGTGGCAGCCCTGGAAGAAACATTCACAAATAATTTGGAACAAATACGATGTACAGTAATTTAAATCAGAGCGTAATGTAATAATGATGCAATAAAGAACAGCTTCCTGAAAGGCACAGGTTATATAACAATTCAGTGTCAAAATATAATATATTAAGTATATAAGGAGTTATAGGGGATTCGGATATAATGTGTTAGTATCGCGGGGAACCAGTCTTTTCGTCAGACTGATGATTTTTCTCCACTGCTCCACAGCAGAATCGTCTGGAGACCAGACGTTCTACCTCCCAACCCTTAATCAGTGGACCTGGGGATTCAAACCCATGAACCTGGCCATCACCCTATCGGGGGTTTTCGAAGTTAGCCCACCCACGACAGAATTCCCGCAGACGCGATAGTAGGGTCTTCCACCTACTTATCTATATGAGTCTGTATATGGCGCGGGCTCTTGAAGTGAGCTTCCCAACCTCTCTAACTGTCTTCATTCATCAGCAGTCAACCATATTTATGTAGCATAATTTGCATGGGTCGAAGTTTATATGTTTATTTATATAGAAGATGGCAAATTTTGTTAGAACGCTACATGTCCATAACTAAGATTTCAGTATTCGATGAGTTAGTGAATACCTGTTTCGGGCGCGATGCGTTGGCCCGAGTGTTAGTGAACTATATTACGTGCAGTATAGGAAAGGTATCAATATATCATATACATATATATATCTAGGTACATGTATGTAATACATAAGCGTAAGCATAGTATAATCATGGAGTAAGCCGAACGCATACGTTCCAATTTCCTGAAATATAAATTCTTAATTCTAGACTTAGCTTTTCCGTTGTAAAACAGCTCAGGAAAACTGATTCTATAGTATTTTTAAATCTGCAAATGCCGCACCCCTCGTACCACTATACTTGTATACAAAATAAAATGAAGTTCTTGATAATCAAAACAACAAACACCCACTGAATTTAATACCAAAAGCGACCGCTTCCCGTCAGGTCAAAAGTCAACTGCCGCGAGCTATCTTTCTCCCTGGCCCACACCCCTCTCGGCTCAACCCCCCTCTCTCCCCTCCCCGCGTCTCCCCTGCTCCCCGCCTAGCCCTACCCCCACATGGTTAGGTGTTATATTTCCTAGTCATTTGAATTTATTTTCGTATTACGTCTGAATTCACGCATCTCTCTCTACGATGGTTCAATACCATCACAAGTTGAATCATAGGCAGTGGGATGTTTGCTTTTCCCATTTTGTATAACAGGCCGGTGTGCCAGACGCGGTCGAATGCTTTACTGACATCAAGGGAAAAGAAAGTGGTGAATTTGCGCGTGTTAAAGTTTGTGGCAATAAGTTCAACTACACGAAGTAGCTGATGTTGTGTGAAGTGTTGGGCACGCAAACCGTGTTGAAAATCTGGAATGGTACTCTGTTCGTGAAGTGTTGTTTTGAGTCTTGATTGTATGAGTTTTTCCAACAATTTACCACTGCAAGGAAGAAGACTAATTGGTCTATGATTTGAAGGAGCTGTTGGGTCCTTGCCTGGCTTGGGAAGAAGGATAACGTCTGCGATTTTGTAGGGTTTCGGGAAGTATCGGAGTCTAAGGGATGCGTTGAAGATCGCTGTCAGGGCACAGATGCCTTTGAGAGGGAGAGATTTGAGAATTTTGTAAGATATTGAGTCAGGACCTGGTGATTTGCGGGTATTAAGATATTTTATTTGTTGTTTCACCTCTCTAGGTGAGGTGAATGGGATCGGTGGGGATGAAGGAGTTTTGGCTAAGAGTTGTGAAACGTGAGATTCGATCGAGGCCACGAATAATGGATTGTCATGTTCGTTATTTGTCGTGAATTGATCTTCTAAGCTTGATGCAAATGTTTCTGCCCTGTCGGCGTCGGAGTACACTAATCCATTTGGACCTTGTAACGGTGTGATTCTTGAGTGGGGTTTGCGAAGATTTTTGGATAATTTCCAGAAGGCTGTCTTGTCGTCATCGTTTAATGACTCTAGATAATCCATCCAGCGGTCATTGCGTAAGTCGGTGATGGCTTTTTTGACGTCAATGTTTAGTTTGTTGAGAAGTGTTTTATCCTGAGGTTGTCGATATTTTTGCCATCTTTTTCTAATGGTATTTTTGTGGCGTATTATCTGTTGGATATCGGCAGGTAGATTTGGTCTGTATATGTCGTTGTCTACAACTGTGGTTGCATTTTTTAGAGCAGTCTGTAGGATAAATGTCATTTCATTCGTGACCTGATCGAGAGATTCTGGGTCTGGAATTTTTGTTGGGATTTTGATCATTTCGTGGATGATTTCGGGAAGAGAATACCAATTAATTTTATTTCTGGTGGGGAAATGGGGGTCACGGTGGAATGGTTCATCAGAGATGTAGATAAGTATAGGGATATGATCAGAGGATAGTTCGTTTACTACCTGTAGGGTGAGAGGGAGGGTAAAGTTTTTAGTCATGACAATATCGATGACGTCCGGGGAATGTTTTGGATTTTTATTGAAAATTGTCGGAGTATCGGGAGCTGTGATGAATATGTCTGGTCGATTTTGGAAATAGTCGAAAAGATCTTTGCCTTTCTTATTATCTTTGAAACTGTGCCAGTCACCATGTTTGGAATTTAGGTCTCCAGCTAGGACTGTGGGAATGTTTTCGAAGAAAATATCGTCCAGTTCTATTGGAGTGAATCGTCTACGAGGTGGAGAGTAGGCGGAAATGAATTTAAGGGGACCAGAATTTTTTGTTTGTATCACTATAGCAGTGGTTTCAATATTTATGTTAGAAGGTGTTGTTGAGGAGCAATGCTGGAGGGATTTTTTTATTAGGATTGCTGTACCACCTCCTTTGTTATCAAGGCGGTCGGTTCGGTAGGTGAGGTAATTAGGGATAGAGTAGCGAAGGCTAGGTTTAAGCCACGTTTCTGTGACAAGAAGAATGTCAAGGTTGTAGGTCGAGAGGAAGTGTTCTACCTCCAGGCGGTGTGATCGCAGGGTACCACCCGCGTTCCAAAATGCCACTTGGAGGTTGGTTGGTAGGGTAGGTGTAGGGTTAGACATTAGATGGGTTGATGGCGTTGAAGGTGACAGTCTTTCTTAGCTCATTAACCAAGCTTGAAAAACCTTGGATTAGTGCATGGAAAGGATCAATTTGTGGAGGGAAAATTTGTGGAATCGATGTTTGTGTGGGGGGGCTAGTTGATGCGGCCATCTTGGCATATGAAGGCGCTGGCCATTGTGTGTTCACGAAGGCAGGGGTACTTATTATTTTAGATGGTGATGGCTGAGGGTTTGTTTGTCCGCAAGGCTGGGTTCTTTTCGGGTGCTTTGGACACCCACTGAAGTTGGCTGGGTGTGACCCTGCGCATAGGGCGCATTTGGCCGGAGTATTGCGAGATTTTGTGCAGGTGGAGGTGTGGTGCTTCTGTCCGCACTTCACGCACCTCGGATCAGCATGGCAGCCTGAAGTTGCGTGACCGAACTGTTGACAGTTGAAGCACTGGCTGGATTTTGTTTTAGAGTGGGGTGACTCCACCCGCATCCTAAATTTGTCGACCTCTTGGAGGTCGGAAAATATTTTTTTGCCTTGATCCGATCGCTCCAGGTCGACCATCATCATGGCGATGGGTCGCCTTTCGGGACCGGCTTTCATTTTCTGGACTTTAAGAATGGGAAACCCTAGTTCCTTAAGCTGATTGTGGAATTGGGTCGTGGAGACCCATTCGGGAACATCTCGAATGACAGCTTTTAGTGGCTTATCGCCATTCAATCTAAAGGAATGGAATTTTTCACCTCGTTCAATCAGGAGTTTGGTGGCCATTGTGTGGGCGAGGGCGGATTTGGGAGTTATATTGATACAGTCCTTTGTGTTTTTGGCGACGAAGTCAACACCATTTTCGATCAGGGCTGCGTTGATGGAAGGCCAGTTGATGTTGGCCTTGTAAATTATGATTGGAGGCACTCTCGTTATTTTCGAGAGAAAGTCTGATGGGAGAGAAGAGGAAGAGGAAGGGGGAGGAGAGGAAGTGGAAGGAAGAGAAGAGGAAGTGGAAGGGAGAGAAGAGGAAGTGGAAGGGGAAGTGGAAGGAAGAGGAGAGGGAGTGGGAGATATAATCGTGTGAGAAGAAATTTTGTTTGGCGAAGTGTGGAAGGGGCTTTCAGATGAAGAATTTTGGTCATGGAAGGCAGATGTTTTTCGTTTCCGATTGTTTGTTGCCGTTTCCCATTCCATAGAATGATCAGAGGTTGGTGGGGGTGAGCACAATCTTGATTGGACAAGGTGTTTGGTGGGAGTGGAGATGGTGCTGGTAATTGTGGTAGATAGTGAGTTGGTCACAATTTTTTTGGCCGTATCGTTTGCAGAGAAGGAGGAGGAGGGTGCGGGAGTAGTAGAAGGCGTAATAACTGAATGGTTATTAATGGAGGGGCCATTGATGGAGACTTGAGATTTCTCATTAACTGAAGAGTGGGATAAAGGGGGTCTTATGTCAGGCAAGGATGCCAACATTTCTCGGTAGATAGGGTGATTGTACGACACTGAATGTCCCTCCTCGATAACATCCTCCCTCTCGAGAGAGCGAAGGAGAATCTCGCCGAGGACCTGAACATCGGTATTTTTCATTTTGCGTTTCTCTGTTATTAGTTTTATAAATTTGTTCAGTTCGTCCATGTCAGTTGCGCTAATTTTTTTATGCATTTTGAGACACTGGTATACTGTTATGGAGATGGAATGTGAGTGATAGCGTATGTGATGAGGTAATGCGAGTGTTTGGATGGTGGAATGGATCAGGCACAGAGTAGACTGTTATTTCACTGATTGTCACTTCACTCGCGATGTATGTTTCAAGATGGCAGGCAAGATGGCGACCGAGCGGTCGGCCAAGCAAGTGCCAGCACAGGAACGAAGTTGTGAAACAAGATGGCGGTGACTTAAAAACTATTGCACAACAGTTTGAGAACACATTATTGTACGAATTTTAGGCATGAAACGATTATTAAAACACAATTTAACACTAACAATACGTATTAGAAAAACTTAGGAACAGAATAAACGTAACTGAATACTGGAAGCTCAGTTATATCTGAGAAAACGTGGAGCGTAACGCAGTGACACTAACGTGATTAATGGCGGACGTGTGAATTGATTATTCCGAAATTTCGATTCAACACATATATGCATCAATAAACCAATATTAAATTTGTTGATTATTCTTACTTCACTGTAACTAGTTTTTTTTTAATAAAATAATAATGTAGGTAGTATCTAATTCCACTCGATTTTATTTTATGGTCATTAGGACTAGAAAAATGCAGAGAGCTGCCGAAACCGGTCCAAGACATAATATCAAGTGGAATTAAGCTAAATATACTATATCTTATAAAGGTATTTTAAATTTTCATTATTCACAATGTACTTCTGCCAAGAAATTTCAATTAACAACAATAATATGTAATAGTGTAAATGTTGAATACTTTTTGTTCCCATTGTTTTAGTAAATAAGATCATGTAGAGTTCTAACTGACGAGCTGTTAAATAGACAGTAAACTTGTCAAATAAATGACGATTTGCTGGAATTGACATCCGACCCGCTCCACTTCAGCGAGTGTGCTCGGTTCATCGAAATCGTTAACGATGTTCAGATTAATTTCTGCAGTCATATATGCAATCGCCAACTAATCGACCCTCGAACCACACCACCGAGCCAAGCCCGACTTTCATCTCTACTATAATCAAAATGTACACTAGCAAATCACGCTGCATTTTCGATGAGTTTCAGTCACATACTCGCCAATCATTTAGTCGGGCGGAGATTCGCTTTATTGACAGATGGAAGTACAGGGAAATTTGTGGCAGTCGATGCATGGTTTAATTTAAATTAGGTGTGTAGAGCATACGCTGCGATTGTGATTAGTTCAGAGAGTGTAAATATCACACTTTATAAATATTTATGACAAAGAAGTTTTGAAATACTTTTAATCATTTTAATATTACAAGAACAGGAAGATAGTTTTTTCCAGCCCAGCTCAAATAATAATGTAATGTAATCTAATGACTTTACTAAAATCTCTTAATGGAAATATAATTTAAATAACAAATTAATAAAACGATATTTTTAGTAACGTCTTACACGTTTGTCTTTATTTTGACATAGACATGTTTCGCCAGGCTGGCCGCCATCGACCTACTGGTCAAGACCAGTATCAGTCGCTGTCTAAATAAAGATAAAACTGAAAGTACTTATTAAAAAAAACTTTGTTTATTCAATTATTATGTAATATATTATGTATAATTAGTAATGTATAATTAATTTTCACGCTTCTATTTACTTTCCCATTCTTTTGAAATCAAAACGTTATTAAATTCCATTATAACATGAAATAACATTGGCGCTACAGCCCACTGTGGGCCCCGGCCTCCTCGAGAATTATTCTTCGCCACTTCCCCAGTCCATCGCCCGCATTCTCCAGTTTGTAACACCAACAGCCCTGAGGTCCCCTCCACCTCAGTTTTGGTCTTCACAAACTTCACTTTCCTTCTGGTCGTGTATTGAGAATCTTCCCTAGGATTCCATCTTCTTCCATTCGCTGAAGGTGTCTTAACCATCTAAGACGCTGTATTTTTATAAACTTTAATATTTTGGGCTCGATGTAAAGTTCTTTCAGCTTCTGATTATACCTCACTCTCCACACTCCACCTTCACAGATAGGCTAAAAGATTTTTCTCAACACCTTCCTTTCAAAGACCAGCAGCGCATTTTCGTCCCTTTTGCTCAGTACCCAACACTCCGCACCGTCTACAAGTACTGCTACCAAATTATTACTTAAATAGTCCATTGTTTTGGCCGAAACACTATGATACTTTAACATTTTATAACTTTTATTGCAAAAACTTTGTTTTATATCACAATTCTATTTATTTTACGACAGCTGTTTCATCAACCAAGTTGATGTCAACGTGATAATGTCAACAACAAACAAATTATTACTGTATAAATCAATGTTTTATACAGTAAATAATCTGGTGTTTTTTGTCTGCAAACGAGATTTTAAGTGTCTGTGGATTCCAAAATTACATTTATTTGCCACTTTACTCTCCTTTAAATCTCAATACTAACATTATTGCTGATAATTACCACTGAACCCAAATATGGAAACGATTCAACTTATTCTATGTTGTGGGTACCTGCGCTGAATAATGTTTCTGAACCATTTCTGATGTTAGCTGGTATTTTGGATGCGATCATATATTATTTTGTTTTGTGGGTATTTACTTGAAGTCCCATTCTATTAGCACCATTTTCCAGATCTCTAAACCCTTGTTTGACGTAATTGGACGTTTTTGCAATTATATCAAGATCATTGGCATAAGCAGGTATCTGGCGTCTCTGTTTCAATTCTGGCGTCTCTGATAGTTTTCTTTAGTACAATGTTAAATAGCAAACATAACAATGCATCACCCCGCCGCAGACCATTATAAGTGTTAAACTGGTCAGGAGTACTGGTTTGTATCTTCACTCTACAGTTGGAGCCGTTCAGTGTGACTCTGGCATGTTTTATGAGTTTGCTTAGTATTCCAAGATCTTCCATAGCCTCATACGATTTCACTCTGCTTACCTTATCATATGCCGCCTTAAAATCTATAAACATTAGAAATGTTTCCACAGTGAATTCTAGAGTTTTCTCCATAATTTGTCTTGGGGTAAATATCTGGTCAGTTGTTTATCTTCCAGGTGTGAATCAACTTTGGTATTGTCCAATAATTTATTCCACATATGATATTAAACGCTTGAACAAGATACCCGCAAACACTTTATATACCGTGTTAAGAAGCGTTAAGGCCCTGTAGTTACTGCATTCCATCGTGTCACCCTTTTTATGCAGAGGACATATACCGGTGTTCCATTTTCCAGAGTTTCCTCTGAGTTCCATACTTTACAAACTATTTCGCGCATGAGTCTGCTAATTGATTCTCTGCAATATTTGAGCAAATCGCCTGGTATGCCGTCATAGCCTGGGGACTTGTTGTTTTTAAGACAGGTCTGTGCTTTGTTATTTTCTTCTAAAGGTGAGTTTGGTTGGCTATCTTCGTTTTGATCCGAGGGGATACCAATTTTTGGTTCTTTAATAGTATTATCGTCGCCGTTTAAAAGTTAATCAAAGTGTTGTGCCCAGTGCTTAAGTATATCTTCCGTGTCACTTAGTATCTCACCCTCCTTATCCCTGTAGGCAATTATTCTAGGCTTATTTCTTTCTGTTTTGGTTAATACTTTGGGGAAAACTTTCTTGTTTCACATTGGGACTATAGTAATATTCGTAAAGTCGATTCCATTTTACGTTAAATAATTTGAATTAATTTATTTTAAACATTGTGCTTTAAAAAATATTTACTTTTCACAAACATGTTTCGGGTCACAGATGCCCTTCTTTGGTGTAAAATTTGATTAGTTTGTGTAGAAATGACTCACTCACTGCCTAGTCACATCAAACCAGTCATTTACATGCAAAACAACGTTGGCCAACTCCTTTTAAATTCAAAAGCAATAACAAATATTTGGCAAAAAAGTGGTGTATATAAAATTAAATGTAAGAATTGTGATGCTTTTTAGATAGGCAAAATAGTACGAACATTTAAATCACGTATCAACGAACACAAAGAAGCTTTCACCAAACATACTATTTTTTCTGAGATGGCTAACCATTTTATTGAATTTGACCATAGCTTTGATAAAAATAACACAATATTTCTACACACAATCAACGAAAGCAATAAATTAAACAAATGTGAAACAGTCAAAATCCTCAAGTCGGTTAAATTGGGTGAAAACATAATTAACAATCAGATTCCTACTTTTACTCCTTTTTCCTTAAATACTTTATCTACTTTTAGTCTCCCAAGCTCCCATTTAAGCTCCAATGCAAATTAATTTGTATATAAATTATGATTTTTCCAACGTATGTTTTTTTTCGAAATTACAATTATATAATTTTATATTATCATTATTGTTTAATATTATTTATTAGTTCTTACTGGTAATTTTTTTATTAGTACTTATAACAATTAGCCCAGGTTAATTTTAAAATTTAAATTATTGTATCGAATTTTAAATGCGTTTTTTATAATAGTCTTTCATTGTTTAGTTTTTATAATATATTTAAATCTGAAGATAGAGGTATTCTCCGAAACATGTCGTGTTTTTTTTGTGTGGATTATAAACAAAGTTATTTTCAATTTCCTAAGTGTATTCCTATGGAATTCCACAATGTTAATGCCTTAGTTTTCAATAAGTCGAACCATTTCTCATGCGTTCCTGGTATTACATTTATATTTTATCTGTTCTCAATAAATGCCTTTACTTTAATTGTTGTTTGTTATATCTCTTGAGAAAATGAACTGATTTATGATTTATGATGAGGACGAAGGTTTTGATATAAGCAAATAAAATATATTATTTACGCAAAGCAAACGATATCGCTTGTTAAGAACGTTTCCGTCAATTTTAAATACACCAAAGTTCAGACAAAAATAATTAAGTCACCAGCTTTAACGGAGAAACTTTAATTTCTCATCTGCTTTGCTATGAATTAAGCTAGGGAGGTAATACTCCGTTTCATCAATGACCTTTCCCGTTTACATGAAGGCTTATCCGATGTTGAACGCTTCCCGTGGACCAAACTCAATCAACCCCTATTTCTTCCAGTGGCTACCTCGACCCTTTCTTAACCAACGAATTTATTATAATACAAGAACATACACAAATCTTTAATACAAAGACTTTACGTGATCCGAATGCGAACGTAGCTTTAAAGACAGGTATTGAAAAAGGATGAATGAATTTGGTCCATTTATGGTCGTGAGACTAATGGGGAAAAATATTTCAATGCCATGACGCATACTTGATATATAATTGGCATCTTTCAATATTTATTTATCTATTGACCAGCGTAAATCAAAGGATTAAAAATATAAATAAATGTGTTTAGAATGTTATCTTAAATCTCGGCTAGACCTTCTCTCGTAGATTTTCAATTTGATTAAATAAATATTATATCGTTAACCCAAAATTAATTAAAAAAAGCTTTCACCTATAAATTGTAAACTAACTAACTAACCATCACGCCGTCTTCCTGAAGGAGTCGGCAGAAATAATATACCGCCACACTGTTATTTCCTGACAAACTTATCTCGCTTCCTCAAATCCATACATTGTAATGCACGCTTGTCGATTTCTTATTTTCCTCAAGTGGCCGACATTAAATGTTAGATTTATTTGATCATGCCAAGCTTTTCTCTCTTTTTCCTATATCTAGTTCCACCAACGTCTTTAACATACAGTTTTTACCATTCTTCATACATTCATTAGTCCTATGTGTCCAAACCATCTTAATGAACCTATCATTATTTTAGTCTTAACACTTACATCCGAACTGCATTCACTTCTTATATTTTCATTCGACACTCTATCATACACAGATTTTAAACTCATTTGTCTAAGGGATCTCATTTCTACTGCATTTATTCTAATTTCATTATTCTTTTAAAAGTTCCATGCTTCACTTCCATCATAAGGGTCGGTACAAGAGCAACTCTTAATTTTATTTTTACGAAAAAACCATAGCGTTTATAATTATACACCAAAGACAAAAAAAACTAGTATTTATATATTTGTATGATACTAAAATATATTATTAATTCCATTATTATTTATATTTTTTTGTCTTCGTTTTAAATTGCATATACTCGTAATTTGAGTTACAAACAAAACCTAAGATTTGAAAACGAAACGATTTTTGTAAGTCACATTTCATAACGCACAATCAAATGTTTTTTTATGTCTGGTCATCATCAAAAATTAAAAACATCATTCTTCTTTATCAGATTTTCTTTATTTTTTAATTTTTAATTTTAATTATTCATACCTATTTTTAGAATATCAACTTGATACCACATAAAATATCTCATTTCGGCAGTTGAATATGTATACATAGAGCCGACATATTAATTAAGAGAAAAATGTTGTTCTTCGCATTCAACATCTACGAATTTTCTTTTTTGCTGGCGGAATCTTTTGAACAAATGTATTTTACGAAAATGGTAAATAAGCTACATAGATTTAAAAGGGAAATTTATCTTTTATAACATGAAGATACCTTGTCATAGAATAAAGGCTTAGTTAATTATATATTTTCTGTGAATACATTATAAGCCTGAGAAGGGTTTTAGTCTATCCCTTCGGGGAGACGGCGTAATGGTTAGTTAGTTAGTTAGTTGGTAAGTTCATCCTTCCTAAACTTTGTATGAAAGAGTGTTGAATGAAAATATAATAAATGAATGCGGTGCAAATAAAAGTGTAAAAGAACAAAATAATGTAAGGAACATTAAGGTGGTAAGATAGCGAAATTTAATTAATGTTCCTTTCGTAAATAATGAAACTAGCCAACCATCCCGCCGTCTCCTCGAAGGGGTTGGTAGAGAGAATGGATCGCCAAAGTGTTCTCTCCGCACTTCAACTTACTAACTGACCGTCACACAAAATTTCCGAAAGTGTAGGCAGAAAGAATGAACGACCTCACAGTTCTTTCTTTATATCTTCTTCTTCTTCCACTTATTGCCGTCCACTCTTGGACGAAAGCCTCCTCCATGTCCCTCCATGTCAATCTCTTCTGCGCAGTCTGCATCCATAGCACCCCAGCGTATCGTTCCAGGTCATCCCTCCACCTCATTTGTAGTCTTCCTACTATTCTTCTCGTATCTCTCGGTCTCCAATTCAGCAGTATTTTGGTCCATCTTTTGTCTGCAGCTCTAGCGACATGCCCTGCCAATTTCCATTTTAAAGTCGTCACCCGGTAGATCACGTCTGTGAATCTTGTTTTACCCCTCGCCGTTTCGTTCCTGACTCTATCTCTAAGGGGCAGGCCTAGCATGGTTCTCTCCATCGCTCATTGCATGACTCTTAGTCTCTCTGCACTGTGCTTTGTCAGAGAGGCAGTTTCAAGACCATATGTACTTACTGTATATTCTTTCGTATACTCTTTCTTTATATACTTCTCTCAATTCCTCAACATTTATACATTGTGTCATGCATGCATTTAGATTTCTCCGACTGCTTACGTGGCAGGTATTTTTTATTTGATTGATTTCATAGTGACACCTTTTCCTCGGTCTTCCTCTATTTTTAATTCTATTTACATCGTTAACGCATACTTTTTTAGTCATTTTTTCTTCATCCATGCACTAATATGTCCGAACCAACGCAACGATCCTTTCATGATAACTTATTCCGCTCTACACTCCTTTTACATATCAGCATTTGAAATTCTGTCTTCCATCGTAAATCGAGTATTAAAATAGTTTAATAACTGTTAACTTTTTTTTTGGCTCATTCTCTTGTTGCGTTTATTTATTCTTTTAACCCTAGAAAGATAATCATATTGTGTAGTACGGAAAAGATACTCATGCGTAAAATTGACGCATTTGTTTTAATTAGCTGCAGGTCGAGGTTTATTAATTTATTTCTATATATTTTTTTGTGATTATTTATTTACACATATATAAGAATAATAATATTACAGATAATTTACTTATACTACTTTATTTATTAAAAAAAAAAAAAAAACTTTAAACTTCTTCTATAAATCAATGAAATTTTTTAACACTTACTCTTTCATACGAAAACTTATTTTTTACTACAATAATCAGCTTTTTTTAGTACAAAAGCAACAATAAGCATATCTTATATATTATATATTAGGAACATATAGTTATGCTCACGACATATATATTTTTTAAAATTTTTGCAGGACGCATTTGCCTTTCGCCTTATTTTAGATGTGCAAAACGAACAATAAATACGTTTTTTGCTACTGGCTCATCGGTACTGTTTTCCGATGTGTCAGGTACTTCATTTGGCATCCTATTAAAGATATTATCTCGAAAATATCTCTTTAAAGTAGGTGCTTCTAAACGTCTACGCATAAACGAAGAAGACAGACCCAAGCTAAGATTTTTCATAATTTTTTTGTGACTTAAAGGCTTCTCCTTTGTTGTTAACATTGTGGTTGAAATTATATATGCGTTTATCCAGGCATTGTTTATCATTCCATACAAGAAAGCCATAGGCCATCTATTCGTTTTCCTACTACAGGACATCAGAGAACACATTTGGTCCAGTGTGTCTACTCCGCCTTTTGTTTGATTATAATACATAATTGCCCGTCTAAGATTACACTCTCCACTTGGCGTTGGCCGTTCTCCTTGTACCTCATCAATAAAAGCTTCTTCTGTGTCGCTCTGGACGTCATCTTCACTTTAGTGGTCCGCTATTTCACTGTCGGTATCCTCACCGGGAAGCTCGTCATCATTTTGCATAAGAGTGGCCAGGATATGGTCTTCGTCCAAGTTTCTACTCCCCATTGAATTATATTTTTACCTCAATATCTATAAAAACACAATTATAATATAAGTTATGGTATAAAATACTTACAGATACATAAAATAATAAAACTATCATTATAAGTCAAAATCATCAAAGTCACGTAAAAGATAATCATGCGTAATTTTGACTCACGCGTTCGTTATATTTCAAAATCGGTGACACTTACCTTATCGACACGAACCCCACACGGCAGCTCTTAGCGACGAATGAGATGCCCTAAACGCACAGCTATGGATTCGCGCTATTTAAAAAGAGAGAGTAATATTTCGCAAACGAATGCGTAAATTTTACGCAGACTATCTTTCTAGGGTTAAATAACAAATGCGAACAGTTTCTATCAAATAAAAATAGCTCAAAGGAAGTTCTTATTATTGCATTTTCTATCGTACAATCTTACTCTACACTACCCTATATACTAAAGGCAAATTGTGTTAAGGTGATTGTTTGAAGATCTTAGAAGTAGGTTATTACTGCTATTGTCTTAGAAGTAAATTGTTAGGGATAATTCGGTTATTGTGAAAGGCTTCATACAAAACTAATTACGTATATACGAATATGGTAAGTCTACATCAATCATTAGGTAACATTGTGGTGTATACCATACATGATGTGTTATAATATATTATATGTTATATCCGATTGAATTTAAACTATGTATTTATTATTTTAGTTACAAAATGTTTTCATAATCTTATCAGATTTTCTTTAATCATAAGTAACATAAATAAATTGGATAATTTTTACAAATGGAAACATCTGCTTTTATAGGTGTTATTATATTCTTCTTGTCCTGTCACACCTCCGTGGTGCATAGGGCTTCAAAGAATCTTTTCCATCCGACTGTTGCATACCATAGATGTTATTATATGGTAGATTATAATAAAGGGAAATGACATGTTTCGCATTACTTATTAAATGTATATTTGATTGGAATAGACTTGTTTATAGATACATGTTATCATGGAATAAACAGGATATTAGATTTGATTTACATGGACTAATAAAAAGACTCGAATGACTGGAAATGCCACGGATATACCCTGCTGGCTGACTTTCCATGACAATAGCAAGACTTCCAGTAAGTCCGATTTCCTTGCGTTCTAGAGTAGTCCTAAGGATCCAGGGAGTCCTGGGCAATGTGATCTGGCACTTTTTTTGGACAGTGTTACAATTTCGAGGCCATGAGTAGCAACTAGCCGCACACACGCTTCATAAAATTTTCTCTTCATGTCGATCGGTATTTTCCATTTTTTTAAATTAAACTCATTTTTCCGAAGACTTCCCAGCTTAGAACAATTCTTCTCTTGAGCTCTGCAGTTTGGTTTTCTCGGCCCAATCGAATATTATGTCCCAGGTATATATGTATATTCGTAGACATTCTCGATTCTGCTGCCATCAACGCTGATTTGAAACCGTTCCGTGTCCATCTTTACCAGGTTCATAGTCAAATAATTAAAAATTATCAGTGTTTTAGCCCTTTCAAATAAAGCCCCTGTTTGTTACAATTCATTGCAGTCTTTGTTATTTAGATAACACATTTGCAAACTGTGTCATAGTTAATTCAAAAAGTTTTTTTCGAGATAACTGAAACATTATTTTTTTGTTGTAAATACGAACATAATTAGTACTAAGTAATGTTATATAAGAATTTATACTAATTATCTTTACAACTAAAATTTGTTTTACTATTCCAATGAATCTATTTTTTTAAATAGCGAGATGTTTTTTTCTTGCAGCATAGTAAATGTATTTTGATGTTAACATACGGTGCTAAACTAATTCTACTAAATAAATTATTGTACACTTAAAACCTTTTACATTTTCAAATCATGCAAGTTAAACGGAAAGAGAAGTTTAAACCCACCCTGGAGAGTTCGTCCAGACCGAGAAATATTAGACTTAGTTTAAATTTAAGCGAAAAGTTCCCGTTAACAAATTTACCATCGCTTGAAAGTTTGCCAAGTTACAACTGTGGTTAGAGGTATATCCCGCAAATAAAGTAACCGAGAGTCCCCATGCAAATGTACATCAAGCTTTTTGCGTAACGGATGTTTGGTGATTGATATATATATAGGTGGGCCAAATATATCATATAATCACAGCTGCTTCGAATATCATAAAAAAATTATTCTTTAAATGTGCGACATAACTAACTAACTAACCATCACGCCGTCTCCCCGAAGGGGTAGGCAGAAAGAATGGACTGCCACACTTTTCTTTCCTGACATATTTCTCTCGATTCCTCAACATTCATACATCGTGTCATGCACGCGCGTCGATTTCTCTGACTCCTCACATGGCCGACATTCAATATTTGGTTTATTTGATCGTGCCGCGTTTTCCTCGGTCTTCCTCTATTTCTGGTTCCATTTACATCATGAACATATAATTTTTTTACCATTCTTTCCATATGTCCAAACAATCTTAATGATCCTTTCATTATTTTGTTCATGACACCATCATTCGCACCGCATTCACTTCTTATATTTTCATTCGACACTCTATCATACACAGAGTATCCACACATTCGTCTAAGAGATCTCATTTCTACTGCATTTATTCTACTTTCATCCTTCTTTTGCCAGTTCCATGCTTCGCTTCCATACATAAGGGTCGGTAGAAGAACACCATTGTGCACTGCCATTCTAGCTTTTTTGGATAGGTTTTTGTTTGCGATGACAACGTTAAGTGCACCATTCACTTTGTTGCCTGCCCCAACCCTTCTTTCAATATGCGACATTATTAAAAATAATTTGTTGTTAAATAACTTTATTTTTTTATCAAACCGGTGTTTTATCGATTTACTAATTATGAATACATAAAGTTAGAGAAATCAACGTGCGTTCATGACACGATGTTGAATAAAGAAACTAGAGAATTGAAGGAAAAACAGTGTGGTGGTCCATTCTTTCGGCCGACCCCTTCAGAGAGGAGGCGTGATGGTGGCTAGTAAATTAGCACCCTTGGGGTGATTCTTTTTCTTCCAATGGCGCTACAGCCCATATCGAGCCATGGCCTTCGTCAACTTTCGCCTCCAACAGTTCCTGTCCTCAGCAGTCGTCCTCCAGTTCGGCACCCGAAGAAGTGAGGTAATCACAAAAACGGGGTACATCACGAAAACGGGGCTTTAAAATTTATTACATTTCATGATAATAATAATTATTATTATTATTATTAAGTAAAAAAACTGTATGGAATCTACTGAAGTGAGGCATGGAACTGGCAGAAAAAGGATGAAAGTAGAATAAATACGGAAGAGATTAGATCCCTAAGATGTATGTTTGTTAAACCGACAGAATTTCAAATTCTGATATAAATTAAGAATGTTGAGAGGAAGAAAGTATTATGAACAAAATTGTGAAAGGAACATTGCGTTGGTTTGGACATATGGTACACATGGATGAAGAAATAATGATTAAGAGAGTATACGTCAACGATGAGAATGGAGTACGGAGTGGTGGGAGTCTGGGGAAAATACGGCTTAACCAAATTAATCAAATTTTAAAGATAGAAGCTAGAAGCTGGAAGAATCGACGTACGTATATGAGTCACTGTATGAGTGTAGAGAAAGCTAGAGAGGTGTGTCGGAATCGAGTTGTGTGGCGGTCCATTCTCTCTGCCTACCCCTGCGGAGAAACGGCACGATGGATATATATATATATATATATATATATATATATATATATATATATATATATATATATATATATATATATATATATATATATATATATATATAGCATATATATATATATATATATATATATATATATATATATATATATATATATATATATATATATATATATATATATATATATATATATACACATATATGATGATCTTCTTCTTCGTCTTCGTCAGCCCTTATCGGTCCACTGCTGGACATAGGCCTCCTCCCTTCCCTTCCACTCGTCTCTTTCTCCTGCCAGCCGTAGCCACATTTCCCCCCCCACGCACACTGGGGCCGATCCAGGAATTGTGCGAATAAACCCCTTTTTTAAAAATAACATTAGGTCACAAATAATTCCTGGAATTGATAGTTAAATATACCTGGCATACAGCTCAGTACTCTAAAGTCATGGTGCAAGTCAACTTTTATCCCTGTTCCAGTCGAAACTTGTCCGTCATAGGCGAAGTTTTTGCCGTCTGCGATTTCAATACGAAAAGTCACCTTGTATTCATGGCAAATACTTTATAGTGCTTCCAAATTTTGTTATTATTTCAATATGGCATTATCACCTACATGTTGGTACATAATTTTTTTGAAAATATCTTTGATATATTCTGAATTGTAATATTTTAAAGGGGTATTTACATTACTGGGGAAAATATTTGCTTTTTTTTAGTTTATTGATTTTATATGTAAAGTTTTAGTTGATATCAGTTCATATCATGTCTGCAATTTTGGGCTTATTTGCTTACGTATTCATTGTTCTTAAGGAAATATAAAAAACATTTTGCGCATATTTGCGCTTTTTCACTTAAAGGTTACTTTTGTCCAGGATGTGGAAACATAATAAAAAAGAAGGCATTTATGAGTTATTTTAAATTAATTTCAATTATTATTTTTTCTTTCAGGATCAGGTACAACTAATATTTTTATAAGTAGACGTACCTTATTTGATCAAATGAGACAATCTGGCTACGTTAAATTGGCTGATCAAGTATCATGTTTGAAGGAATTTGTCGAAATACGTACTAAATGTCTAAAAGACCAATTACCAAGCCTTCATAAAACAATTTCATTATTTGTGTCTGATTTTAAGAAGAAGTGGCAAAAGGCTATCAGAAAAGAGAACAGATATTTGGTTTTTAATAATGACTGCCTAAATACTTCAATAGGTTTTAATAACTTTTCTATTGTTTTAAGTAAAAAAGTGGGTCGCCCTCAAACAAATTTTGAAGAATCTTGTGATAGAGCTAAACGCCAAAAGACTAAATATTTGAGATCAAAGCACTCTCTTTAGGAATGAACATTTGCAGTACAGGTGACTTTGCGAGCTGCTGGTCAAGTGGATGCCTCCAAAGTTTTGAAGGAAGTTACGACAACTTTATCCACAGCTGCCTCATACAAAAATGCATACAAGAAAATTAACATCTCTAAAAGGTTAGCAGCTTACAGAAAAAGAAGCTCTTTTGATGTTTATTGAAGTAAAACTCACCAAACATCAATACAATTTAATTCGAGAACATGACAAATTCCTATTTCCATCTTGCAAAAAAATACAACAGGCGAAAAGCGAATGTTATCCACCAAAGAAAAGCATTGCAGTCACAGATACTTTTGCTGAGATTAAATTGCAAATTTTACTTGATCATACTGCCACTCGTCTTTTGGAAGCTCATAAAGAAATTTTAGAAGTTCAGAAATCAGAAAATATAAAAAATATAACCTTAATATGCAAATGGTGCTTCGACGGATCTGCACAGTCAGAATACAAACAGAAGTTTAGTAGCGATCCAAATTCTAAGGATAATAATATTTTTATATCGTCTTAAGTACATTTAAGATTGATATCGGACAATTTAATATTACAAAATAAAATAGTTTTTTGTCAAAATGAAAGACACGATACTGTAGACCCATAAACTCTTTGCGGGAAAATATGCGTGGTACTCGATGCCTCCAACTATTCACAAAGTTTTAATTCACGGCCCAGAAATAAAAAAGTATGCTTTATTACCTATAGGCCAGCTAAGTGAAGAGGCCCAAGAAGCAAGAAACAAAGAGTTCAAAAGATACAGAGAATGCTTCTCGCGAAAAATGTCACGTATAAAAACTAATGAAGATGTATTAAATTTAATTTTAATATCTTCGGACCCTCTTATTAGCAGCTTGCGAGAAGTATCTGTAAAGAAAGATGTAAATTTTGAAAAGGATACTTTAGATCTATTGGCTCCACCTAATATTATAACGTCCGAAGTTTCCACGCAATCCACGATCAGTGGAAACGAAGCCGAAAATTCTTCAGATAGTGAATAAAAAATTTAAAAATCCTGTTTTTCTTTTTAAAATTACTTTATAACAATTTATTTACATTGTTTTATTTATTTCATATTTAAAAGACCACAAAAATAATTTATTCCGACAATTCTTAATTCGGCTCCAGTGTGCCACGGCAGCAATGTCGTCGGGCCACCTTTTTTGCGGCCTGCCGACGTTTCTCCTATTCTCCCATGGTCTCCACCTTATTATTTTCTGGGTCCATCTATCCTCACTCTGTCTCGCCACATGACCCGCCCATTGCCACTTCAGTCTCACTAGTCGTTCCATGATGTCCGTTATTTTTGTTCGGCGTCTAATCTCCTCATTTCTGATTCTATCTCGGAGACTGACGCCGAGCATATGTTTTTCCATGGAACGCTGCGTGACTCTCAATCTTTCAACATTTCTCTTGGTGAGGGTCACAGTTTCCATCCCATACGTCATCACCGTCAGTATGCATGAATCATAAAGTTTTCTCTTCAGACATACTGGAGTTTCCTTGTTTTCAAATATGTGTTTTAGTTTGCAGAAAGCTGCCCAGCTCAACCCTATTCGCCTCGATATTTCCGCTGTCTGGTTCTCTTTTCTTAAAGGCCTCTTTAGGACTTAAAATCTTTGTTTTTCCTATATTCATTTCTAAGCCTATTTTATTTGATGCTTCCTGCAACTCTTCAATCATTTGAGTCAGTTCGTGTTCATGTCCTCACTAATGACCACGATGTCGTCCGCAAATCTAAGATGACTCAAATGTGTAACATCTATCTTTATACCTTTCTCATCCCAGTTTAAGGTTTTAAAAACGTCTAAGGCTAAGGCTAAAGTGAAGAGTTTTGGTGAAATTGTGTCACCTTGTCGGACACCTTTTTGTATAATTATTATATCTTTTCTGTTTTTTTTGTCATCTTCAATGGTTACGTTCATGGTCGTATTTTCGTATATGTAGTTCATCAGACGTATATACCTGGAATCAATTCTGGCATTTTGGAGTGATTTTATAATTGCCCACCTTTCCACTGAGTCAAAGGCTTTCTTATAATCGATAAACGCTAGGTGTAAAGAGATGTTGTACTCAGCAGCCTTTTCGATAAGTAGTCTCAAAGTTTGTAAGTGGTCTCTGGTACCAAATTTTTTGCGACAACCGGCTTGTTCTACGGGTTGATAATCGTCAAATTCTTGCGTTAAGCGATTTGTCAATATTTTCGTCAGTAGTTTATAGAGGTGTGAGAGCAAGCTGATTGGTCGATAATTTTCTATATCGTCGCTGTCACCCTTTTTGAACCATATTTTTACTTCAGCATTTTGCCAGCAGTTTGGTATTTTTTCTTCCTCTAGACATCGGTTGAGTAATATTTTTATAATTTCCAACAGCCTACTTCCCCCCATTTGAATCATATCGCTTGTTAATTGGTCAACGCCTGGTGCTTTATTGTTCTTCATCTGTTTCAGGGCATTTTCTATTTCTTTGATGATTATTTTTGGCATATCTTCAGATCCAACATTTAATACGATCCTTTCTTCTTGGTCATTTGGCTGATATTGGATGTGTATAGTTTAGAGTAGAATTTCTCTATTGATTTTAAAAAAGATTCCTTGTCTTTTACAATATCGCCGTTCTCGTCTTTGATCTTGGTTATACTATGTTTTTGTATTTGTTTTAGTACTTTCATATTCTTGTTTGATTCAATGGTTTACGAAATAAGGTTCGTATTAATGTTTCTGATGCCTTTTCTATATGATGATAAAGTGAACCAATAATAAATTGGTCTTAAACATAAAAATATTTACAACGCTGTAATAAACACAGCTTCCCTCAGCTAACAAAGCAAGAAGGTTTTATGTTTGTCGGATGCCAACTCATCTTTTCTCCCATAACGACGACACTATTAAAATTTTACTGGCATTACGAATCACAGCAGAATTTTGCAGAATCTTAATTCACGGCAGTATTTCTTCGTCCCGTCAGAAGACGAGTTGCTCCCTTTTAATTATAAAATAAAATTTACAGCGCGTATTACATACGTACGCGTAGCTGGAACGTCTCCGTGTAAAGGGTCTTTATTTCGTTTTTGCTCGAACAGGGTAACTCCATGCACTGGTATTGTAATTAAGTTCGTAGCGCTCTGAGGGTGTCCCTCTCACTAAATCTTCCCTTCCTTCTTTTATCTTATTTTACAATTTTCTCAGTCGCTCTAGCGCCATGAAATCGCTCCACCGCAAGGCGCGCTACATCCGAGACATTGTTCTTGGAGTAGAGATATTTTCTGAAACGGTTGTTCAACATCTTCTTTCGTGAACACGGACAACTGTTATCCATGAGTAGCAGCCGACTTAGAGGAGTAGGCATAATTAACAGAATTTCTTTAATAATAAGCATGTAGATAACTATACAAGGGTGACCTACTTTCTAGCACAAATGGGTCTTTTTTCAACTTTTTAAACAATATTGTACATATTATCTAGCAATTTTTCAAAGAATAGTGTATAGAAACGTTAGATGTAATCTAGTTAAATTTTGTAAATTTTACATAGCCATTTAAATATGATATTGTTATTGTATAGAATTTTGACAGATCTCGAATACCTACTTTCCAGACACATATAAAATTTTTAATTGCTTTTAAAGTCTGCTTTTGGATCATGCATTGCTACGGCGTCTGGGTACGAACCAAGATTATCTAAATGATTTGATGGACTAGGCGCGAGACGACTACGCGTCTACCTCAAGACACTTGTAATTATGGTCGCTCCCCGTCAGATCCAGGTTCCAGATCGGGCGGACAGCAACCCTCACGTCCGCAACCATGCAGTCCCTAGCTTCCTGCATAAACCAGTACTCCAAGGGGATGTGGAGAGCCGTCTGGACCCCCCCTCCACATACACACTCCGGGTCCGGCGCAATACCAAGATCATGGAGCCTGGCACAGAAATTGCCGTGGCCCGAGAGCATCTGAAGGACGTGATGGTCCAGGCTCAACCACCCACTGTCCATCCTCCTACTCAGTGAGGGTAAGAAAGAGTAGGTCCATCTACCTCAGGGCGATGCATCCAATCTTTCTTGCCAAATATACAACGAGACCCCTCCAGTCCCCTACACAAGGCGGTGAATCCGTCTTCATCGGCGTTGAACGTGATGCCCAGGTGGGTCATACCCTCACGCCGATTGAAGCGCCTCTTGGCAACGGCCTCTAAGACCTCCAGATCAACAGAAAAAACTCCGCTCTCCCGGTGATTGGCGGAGTTATTCCAATACCATGCATAAACCGAAATGTGTAGAAAAATGAAGAAAGTGAGAAATAAAAAAATGTTCAGCATTAGTCTGAGATACAAAATACCCAATACCTAAATCAGACGCCGGACAAATCTGAATATGGAATAAGCCCAAAACTGATCACGGCAATTACATCGCTATACACGGAAAGCACTGCTAAGTGTTGGAGTAAATAAAGATTTCACAGCCTGGTTTGATATCAAGAAAGGTCTCAAACAGGAGTATGTAATGTCCAAATGGTTGTCAAATCTATATATGGATAAATATATGAAAAAGCTGAAAGGATTAAATGCAGGATCAAAAATTAACTGTGTGTCAGTAAGTAGATTGTTGTATGGTGACGACATTTGATTGTTTAATTAGCATATAAATGTATTTTCAAATGACCTCTCAACATTTTGTGTGATTATCATTTCTCGTCTGTTTAAAAATATATTTTAGATAGCATAAGATACCTTTCCTTAAATAATTTAATAATGATATTTAAAATCTGGTACATTTAATATCAAAATCATCTATGAATCATTATTAATTTATAAATAGCACTACAGTATCCTTTGATAATAGTTCTTGGAATATTTACCTTATTCCACTCGGAGAAAAAGAAGCATCTAGGCATGGGCACCACCTAATTCTAGTCGTCGGGGAAAAAATATAGATAAGAGTCGCATAGGATAGAGGTTACTGTAGAATGTTTGAAGAGGCTTAAATCCACCAGTGGAGAGAATAATTTTCAATTTGGTGTGAACAGTATCGGTAAGGACATATAGTGGACATTTGCGGTATCTACTGAAGAAAATGACTAAAGAAATAATTTTATTTATAATTGTAAAAACGATTTTATAGTGGTTTTACTCGGATACCTAGCATTCTCTTTGTTTTACTTAGCATTTTTTGATGATACGATTCCTGACGAATAACAAGTAACGATGTTCAGAGCATATAAAGAAAAAGAATAAACTAAACGTCGCTCCAAGCGACAGCTAAAAAACTTTGTGTCAAAAATCATATGAAGTTTTTTTAAGCGGTTTAAATCAGAAATCTTAAAGTTTTTAGTGATATCGCAGAAAGAGGTGTGAAACTGATTGAATAATACAATATAACACACGATGGGGAGCAAAAGTAATACTTATTGCAAATCATAAAAGACAATCGGACCCATTTTACATATAGCTCAGAGCATTCATTATATGTATTATAAAAAAAAATATGTAACCTGTTAAAATTTCTATTTAATGTTTTAAAAACATGTTTATGTAGGTACGCAGGTCTATGAATTATTTTTGTTATTTTAATCCCAAATATTTGTTTCAATCTTGAATCGGAATTAATACAATTAATTGATTTTAATTGATTTATTTAAATATAATTAATAAAAAGAATTTGCAACAGTTTTGGAATTTAACTCATTTAATTCGAGTTTCACCCCCTTGGAGCACGTGTCATCATTAAGTAAAAAAATCATTTTTTTTACCAGTTAATTACAAGCCCTGGAGGAAAATAATTGGAGGTGAGACTTATAAAAATATATAAATATTTTTTAACCTATAACTAAGAGCCAACTTAATATATACAAACATAAGAAATTGCTTTGTTAATGTATTATATCTATTGGCGCAAAAAATGGTAATATACTTTATAGAATAATACAACACAAACACTAAAAATATACACTGAAGATCAATTGGTTATATTTCGAGAACTGTTTATACTCCACTCCCCCGGCATTAGAGAAATGGGAGATAAATCTATAAATGATAATAGGAATGATACAATCGCACATCAACATCACGATCAACACACCTATAAATAAATTCTTATTATAAATCGAGTATTCTTCAATAAGGTAAATATTCTCAGACATATTATCAAAGGATACTTTAATGCTATGTATAAATTAATAATAATTCATCGATGATTTCGATGTTTAATGTACAAGATTTCGTAACCAATTAACAATGAACACGCACATATTATTATTAAATTATTTAATTAAAGGTATCTTATGCTATCTAAAATATATTTTTAAACAGATGAAAAATGATAAGTACACAAAATTTTAAGAGGTTATTTGAAAATACGTTTACATGGTTATTAAATAATCAAATGTCGTCACCATACAGCAAACAGCTTACTGACACACCGTTAATTATTGCTCCTGCATTCAATCCTTTCCGCTTTTTCATACACTTATCCATATATAGATTTGATAACCACGTGGACATTACACACCTCTGTTTGAGACCTTTCTTGATATCAAACCAGGCTGTGAAATCTTTATTTACACTAGCAGTGCTTTCCGTGTACAGCGAGGTGATTGCCGCGATCTGTTTTGGGTTTATTCCATATTCAGACAATATTTCCCACAACTTTACTCTATTTGCGCGATCATGTGCTTTTTGCAAATCTACAAACGCACAGAGGAGTTTACGGTTTTTAGCCAGAAACTTCTTGCCACTGTACGAAGTGCAAAAATTTGATCCATACATACTCTGACATTCATAAAGGCACCTTGCATATCCAAAACTCTGTCACTCATCAACTTTCTTACTCTTTCAACTAAAATTCTGCCACAGACTTTACCAATGACAATCAAAATACTAATAGCTCTGTAGTTTCCACATTCCATTTTTTTTTTTTTTTTTTTATGTACACAACAGGTCGTTTGGACCCAATTACTGTGTACAATTTTTATTTTTTAGCTATTATATTGATTCTCGTGAAATGTGATAGGTAGCCAATCTATCGCCATTTTATTGTCACGTGAATTCTAAACCAGACCAAAGACAGTGTGACAATCACACTGCCATTGCCGGGAATCGAACCCAGGACCTTCAACATGGAAGTTAGAGCTCGTAACCACTCTGCTACGAAGGTCGTCATATGAGACCCTTTTCCTTTGAACATGGGCATGATTACTGCTCTCCTCCAGTCGAGTGGGGTATATCAAAATCCTCCCAAAATTGTTTACTATAAGCATTGGTTGAACAGTTTATATAATTAATATTAAAAATTCTATAGCGATGCAGACATACCCGACAGCTTTTCCACTTTTCATTTCTTTCACACATCCTTTAATCTCATTCATGCTTATTTGTTCTGTATTTCCATTTAAAATTTGCTTCGGAGTACATTTTACCCGAATCAACAAAGAATCTCTTTTTTTTTTAAATCAGAAAACAACGTATAATATTCAAACATTTTATTCTATCCCGCAAGGCTTCAGTTGTCAGACGCCTTACTTAAGCAAGATCCATAAGCTGCGGTTACATTGAATGCAAATCGTAAATAGCATTTCAGTCTTCGGAACAAGAACTTGAAGTGAATTCAAATTTACGTTTGCGCCAACATTTCTCTAAGACTTAGCGTTCATGCATTTCAAAATCTTACATTGTTTTCAACAGATGCCAGTTTTCTCGTTACTAGAACAGAATACGAAACTTGCACGTGTCGTCGACAAGAGATGAGAAAAATGTATTTAAAATATCGACTTTTCTCAGAATAATTGGTAAATACATATTTATAAAAACAAGACAAAGTTTTTCATTTGCATAAATGTGAAAGCCAGAATTTATTATTTTTAACTTCCAGAAGATACTAATAAAATAAAAATTAAAACTCAAACACTATTTTTACACTTTCACGATATATACTCTAAAGCGGAAAAAAAAATTCCGTTTAAAAAAATCATCATTCATTCTTTCAACAAAAATATGACTACCTTCGTGGTAGAGCGGAAACCAATCCCTAGAATCGAATCATAAAAATATAGAAATAAAATCATCACTGTAGGATTCCAAAGTGTAGCCAATATTAAAATTATTTTGTGTATGGATCAGGAGCGTACCTTACGTTTTAGTAAAATACATGTTACTGTAAGATTTCCCGGCGAATTTCAATAACGGCGTCCTCTTCAAACAATGGCCCTTACTTTTATAGCGGAGTAAACGAATAACAATCAATGTTATGCGAATGATCCTTGGAACGTTACCTGAGTTAAACAAATGATGATCAACGCCGTGCCTGATCGTTTCAAACGAAATTGAAAAAAATAAAGGTATGTCTGTTCTTTCAGACAGCTCCGTGTTCCTTATTTAATAAAAGTAAAAACTGAAGCACAGGTAAATACAGCTTGTTTACCTCCTTTTATATACCATGTTGCTACAAGAATTTCTAAGAGGTGTTTACTGTATAAAGAACTTTATTTGGTTTTATTTTCTTCAACATTTTCACTTCATTTCTAACAAGTGCGCTTTATTTTCTGAAAAATAAAAGGTTTTAATTTACGTTAACACACGCCTATAGATACCAAAAATATTAAAATAAATTAAAACATTAAATTCATTAAGATTTTTAAGAGATCTAAAGTAAACATTTACATACAAATTATGTTCTGCGATTAATGCGATGTTAAAGATTAATATAACCAATATATCATTTTAGACGGCCTTCGTTTGCAGAGTGGCAACATCTATGTCTGCTTCACCTAAGGTCCCGGGTGAAATTCCCGGCGATGACAGTATGAAAAAAATTACGATGTCTTTGGGTCTGGTACGCAAAAAAAAACACTACACTATTATTTTCTGATCAACTTCTCTTGCTTTCTCAACATATATATTTCGTCGAACGAGGTAAGGTGTATTTAAATTACGAAAAGAAAAAAAACTATAAGTTGTAAATAAAGTTTTATTTATGTATTTCTAACTTTGATATTATTATTTACATAAAAACTAGAACTGTCTGTCCACATAAAAAAATACCAGACGGAAACATCATATATTTTGATTGACAGATTCCAAAAATCAAGTACCCCTTCGGAGATGATTAATTAAATAATTATTAATACTGGTTTAATTAAAAATTAAACCATTTTTATATTTTTATACACAAGCGATTTTGAATCGAGACTTAATCCAATTATCAAATCAAATCAAATCAAATCAAATCAGTTTATTTTCTCAAAAGACATTACAAACATTTTTATTATTAGTATCGATTAATTATCAGTGCGACAAATCAAATTAAGACTATTTTAACAAGTATGGGGCTAAAAACTAAATTTTTAAAAAGAGTGCGCCTTTGTGTATATTGTTAGTTGTTTTTATTGAGAGTTTAAGTGACATCTAGTTATTTAATTCAATGTTTTGATGATTTATGTAATATAACGATTTTCTACTTACTTCTAGTGAAATGTTGATTTATCTGTAATCTTATAACCAATGTTTAGTTTAGATACCTATTTTGAAAGCTAATAATACGTTGATGTTTATAAAATAATCCGCCTGAAAATTTTACAAAAGTTTTTATTTCTTTAAATGGCCGTTCTTATGTAAATTGTCCATTTTAATAATTAAAATGTTTACTGTTTCCATCTGCTTTTTCCTAATGTAGACAGACAGTTTTAGATTTTGTATTGATAATAAATGCTTCTTATGTTCACTATTTACGATGAAAAAATATTTGATTATGACCAACAGTTATTTTTTTATTAATTTTTTAAACAACTGAACTCCATAAATTAATAAAATATTAAATTCGTTTTATCTCAAAAATAGTTCACTTTTTCATAATGCCTTACGTGACATAATTCATCGGAAATAACCTACCAACTTCTACCTCCATATCTCTAAGATAACCAATAACGCTGTATATTGACGACCTTTTTGGCCGAGTGGTAAGTGCTTTGACTGCCACACCGAAGGTCCCGGCGATGGCAGTGTAATTGTCACACTGTTTTTGGTCTGGTGTAGAATTGATGTTACAATAAAAAGGCAATAGATTAGCTTCCTATCACATGTCCCGAGAATCAATATGATAGCTATACCCATTACATCGATTGGGCTCACGCTGTAATGATGTAAAGAGCGATTCAACAAAATAATAATAATAGTAAGTGTAGAAATTCTCAAACAATGGATTTGGTATATACATTTTCATATGTAAAACCTTCCAAAATGCGTTAACTATAGGTATGCATATTTTTAATTTCACTTATTTAGATTATTTTGGTTAAAATTCTACTTTATACCAATTATTTGATGAGTCATAAATAAACATATAAAATAGAATTCCTTTTCGGCCTCTATGAATAAATGGGCTTTCGTAAAAAAGGTACGATGATACTTATCGTTTTATATTTCTTCTGTCTCGTTTACAAGATTTTCCATCCCTTTTCTTCCCGTTCGTTCGCAGAGAAAGCCCCGTATTTGTAAATGTCCCCGGGCTTGGCGGGAATTGTTTTTTATTTATTGCCCCCTCTCCCGCCCGTCACGGCACTCCTTCCCAGCTTCACACCCCAACCGGTTTGACGCCAGATGTATGCACCCTTTACAGGAAGAACAACTTTTATTAAAATTAATAGTGTACAACCTTAGTAACTGTCTACATATATGTTTTAATGAGTGAATCCAAAAATCTTAAATTAGATGTAAAGATTCGTCTATTCCTTATGCTAATAAGTTCATAATGTATATATTTATTATATATACATAATATAGTTATAAGCACATTACAAGTAGTGAAGGTCACATGAACAATCTAAAAAATCAACGTGCGTACATGACACGACGCGTGAACGTTAAAGAAATTATTCTTAACATACTTTCACTCATATGAAAGACGTCGATTTCCGAGGAGATCGTGTTCAGCAGACGTTAAGATGCCTTGGACACATATAAAGAAAGTATAAGTAAACGACGTTAACCAAAATAGAAATATAGTATACACGAGTTGACCGAGTGAAACGATCAAATCAATCAAATATCAAATGTCAGCTGCGTGAGAAGTCAGAGAAAAGGGCGTGCGTGCATGACACGATGTTTATACGAGTATGTTAAGGAATCGACAGAAATATGTCAGGAGAAAACGTAGTAACAATCCATTTAATGTGCCTACTCCTTTGAAAAGACGACGTGAAAGTAATTTTTATTTTAAAGAAAGAATTTATATTATTGACAAATTCCAAATAGTGCAAAGCTTTTAACTCCTTTTTGGTCAATTGTTCAGAAAAGCCAAAAAAC
The DNA here is from genome assembly GCA_022606425.2 of Lepidostoma basale. Lineage (NCBI taxonomy): Eukaryota > Metazoa > Arthropoda > Insecta > Trichoptera > Lepidostomatidae > Lepidostoma > Lepidostoma basale. The sequence continues at coordinate 248,983 of JAHDVF020001261.1, forward strand.
TTTTTTTTATATCACTCGAGAAATATAAAACAACTATTATTATATAATTTTTAATTAAGAGCAACTTATAATATAATAAATGAAAAATACTCATTTTTTATTATTGGACAAAACGAGTACCATACGTTTCCATGAAATGTGAACAAGCTTTTACCCTTTATAAAACGCTAATCTTTTTACATTTTAAACGTTCAACAAAATCTACACACAACATTCAAGTTGTTGTTGTGATTGATAAGCGTTTGCTTTGTGGTATTAGAATTCTAGATGGTATTGTGATTCAACAATCGGTGGTAAGGGCGATCACTAGTACCAAAACGTGCAATCCGAAATTACACAATAAAATAGAGTATATTTCATTTAACAGCCGTTTTATGGTGATAAAATGTATATCTGACCACACAATTTACATATATATACATTTATCTATAAATATATATATATACATAAACTCGCTGACCCGGCAACGCTTCGCTATTATATTCGAGTATATAAATACACTCAATATATATATTAAACCAATACAATTAAAGTTCAATATGAATTAATTTATTGGATTAAATACTATGTGCATAGGTGCAAAAATGTGTGTATTTTAATACTAATGCGAGTTGAACAATTGAAGGCTAGACATAACAAAGGTGTAAAGCATACATAAAGTCAATAAATAGTTATTAATGCCATTTGGTCATAAATATAAATATCAATGACTAAATTGTAAATAAAACACTTGTTTTTCACCACTTGAATATTATATTTTACACGACTAGTTTCGGAAGCTACAGATTCTTCCATCTACAGGTTCCAACATCATTTATACACTTGCGAACAGTGAACAAAATAGTGCATAATACATATCGGAGTGCATGCGAGGCGCTTAATTTGTTGGAAGACGACGATCATTGGGATAAGTCAATTGAAGATTCATCCGCTACTTCTAATCGCTCGAGAACGTTCATTTATGATTTGTTGTGTGAAAGTCAAAAAACAAATTAATTGTGACATTTTAAACCCGTTTGAAAAAACAGATTAACTTCAATAAAAAATACTACTGGTTATGATTGTTGTTTTTTAAGAGTAGATCTTGTAAAAAGAGAGCTGGTCGTGGAGCACTAGCCTCAGATGTTGAAGAACAGAAAGGAAAGGCTCGAAATATTACAAAGCACACAGATACCATAGGTGGGAAATACATATATTTTTTTAATAACGTTATGGATATCTCCTGTAAATTTTAAACTCTAATTATGATTGTATTAACTAAGAAGTTGCTCTAAACTAACTATCTAACTATCAAGTCGTCTCTCCAAAGGGGTAGGCAGAAATAATGAACCGCCTCACTTTGATTGCCTGAATTACTTCTCTCGTTTCCTCAACATTCATACAGCGTGTCATACACGCATGTTAATTTCTCCGACTCTTCACGTGGCCGATATTTCATATTTGACTAATTTGATCATATCACGTTTACCTTGGGCTTTCTATTTCTTATTCCGTTTACACCATTAACATATATTTTCTTAAACTCTAGTCAACTATATTAGTGAAGGTACGTTCAGGGGATAAATACTCTTGACTTTAGAAAGTATCTTGTCTTCCTAATGTCGAACCATCTTTAATGCGTTCCTGGTACTATGTTGTATTTTTATAATATTTTACCTGTACTCAAAAGATGCCTTAAACATTTTCCTGTTTGTAATGTCTTTTGAGTTAAAAAACTGATTTGATTTCATTTCATTTCATAAACTCCAGTTGCGCGTTGGATATTATGCGCACATTTCTTTAAGACTTACATCATGGATTAATAAAGTGGTATTCGATTTTTTTTTTTGCGATCTTCAGTATGAATTTATTTCACAATCTTTAATATAAGAGGGAATCTAGCGGTATCGAGGCTTGATACTTAATCCTCTGGATCAGGAGATAAACGCTCTGTCCCCTTCATCACCACCCGAATTAAACCACGTAATGGTTATTTTAATTGTTGCCAGTTATAATAACCACATCGTGGTTACATACTTTTTTTTAATATTTTTGTATCTTTAAGCTTGAAAATTATATGTAATAGAACTTTAAATCATTTCGCTGGTCGTACTCGTATTATCAGCTACTATGGACAAGCGAATATATGATCATCTAAGCGTGGAAAGAATTCCAAATCACAAAACAAAACAGTGCCGTTGGAAACAAACCCCCCCGGTTTGTTTATATTACTCCGCACTTCGTAAAAAGGAAAAGCATGTTTGCCATACTTTCTGCAGTAAGAGGACAAGAGAGAAATGCTTTCCGGACATCCGGAGCTTTGCTAGCCTGTTAACTGTCCGGAGAATCGAACACGGGCACAAAGGGGCGCGCAGAGCCCCGTTGCCTTTGTTTGTACCCGAAGTGGCGCCTCACTATACAGGAGACCTTTCCAAGAGAAATATTGAACACACACTGATTATTATTTCAGGTATTTAGTTATTCAATGAAATAAAAAACATTTCGGTTTGTCAGGATGGGCAAATTATTTAATTACAATTTCAAATGCAAGCAAATATCAGGAGGAAATGTAGAGCGGAAGGAAGTTTTACGAAAAATAATACGAATAAAAACGTTTGTTTTATAGAAGTTTTATTATAGTTTATGGGAATAAAGGACATATTTTGCCTTTCTAAGGCATTATCAAATCTGCATTTGATATAAAAGTTTCATTTGATAATCTCTTAGAAAGCCAAAATATGTCATTCCTTGATATAAAAAATCGTATTCTACTGTAATAAGTATTTCGCGCAATATGCAGCATTAGAGTGCATGTAGGCAAAAGTACATATTTTATATTTTTATAAGTCTCACCCCCTTATTTTTGTTCTATGGAGCTAGTAAGTAACTGGTATTTTTTTATAATTTGTATTTAATAATAACACGTGCCCCAAAAGGGGTAAAAATTTTACAACATTAGGTGAATTCTTAAATTTTCGCATAAACTATTATATTTTATTATTTTGTTTCAAATTGAAAACAAATATTTAGAAGTTAAATAACTAAATCAATGTCTTGAACTCTTTTACTATAAAAATAAGTTTTTGTAACATTAAGTTTTAATTTTGAAGTTTCAATAACTTACTGACCCTAAATGGGCAACTTCCGACCCCCGGGTAGACCACCAAGGTGATGGATCGACAGTTGAGAGTCGACTTCGCAGCAGGCTAATTCCTCTTAAGAAAGCCACGAGGCAAGAAGAAGAACGTGGCGACCTTCGTGGCAGAGTGGTAAGAGCTCTCACTTCCATACCGAAGGTCCCGGGTTCGATTCCCGGCGATGGCAGTGTGATTGTCACACTGTCTTTGGTCTAGTGTAAAATTTACGTCACAATAAAATGGCGATAGATTGGCTATCTATCACATGTCACGAGAATCAATATAATAGCTAAAAAAATAATTGTATACAGTAATTGGGTTCAAACAACCTGTTGTATACATAAAAATAATAATAATATTAAAAATAATAAAAAAATAAATTAATTAATTTAAAAAAAGAAGCATTGAGGTGTTGTAAAAATTCAATGGTTAAAAATATATATTCTAATAAAATAATGCTTCTCCTTCTTAGATTTATCACGCTGAGTTTGATTTATTGGTAAAAAAAATAGGGAATACATGAACAAATTTTTTAATTATTATTTTATCGTAATTGCTCCGACCCAACATTGTGAATTCATTTTACATTATTCGTTTTAATTTTCTTTTTCTGGTCTGTCAAAACATATTTTGAAAAACGTACTCAAAGTGGTATGAACAGGGTTTCAATTCATACAAATATTTTATTATTTTTTTATAGTTGTAAAACTTCTCACACGTGTTTTATTATATAAAGCATTTGTATTAAATTTGCACGAATAAAATAACACTACAATATATTAGTCTAAACATGTTTATTGCATGGTAATAAATCGTTTATGTATAAATATCTATCTTCGTGATAACATTACCTATTTGAAGTTCAGTAGTGCTCCAGGGTTGAAATAAAGTTACACAAAATGTTGAAAATTATCTTGGTATTGTTTCTATTTCACTTTGTAGTGAGCCATGACTATTCGAACGGATTGGGTACTCATTACAAATGGAGGTCGAGTCTCCAAATGGCTCTTCGAGAGGGAAGATATACGAAGAAACCTGTGTTTGTCCTCATTCATATGTCCTGGTGTCCTCGGAGCAGGGCGCTGGCACCACAAATCGCCAACAATACGGAACTGCTATACCTGAGCCAGAGATTTATAATGGTTAACTGTCTTGATGATGATGAACCAACATCAATCACTTATGCTCCTGATGGTTACTATGTACCAAGGTATAGATGTGAAACCACATTTCAACATTCTGTATTTACTATTTATAAAGTACAGTGTTTTGTATGGAAGTGAAGCTTGGAGCTGGTAAATATGGATGAAAGTAGGATAAATACCGTAGAAATGAGATAACTGAAAAGAACGTGTAAGAAAACGTTAAATGACATAATACCGAACAACGAAATAAGAAAGAAATGTAAGGCAGATGATTGCTCATAAGTAAAATTAAAATATGGTAGGATCCCTGAGATAATTTTGACATGTGGAACAAACGTATGAAAGCAGAATGAATAAAATGTTGTATACAAGCAGTGTGAGTGGAAAGATAAGCCGTGGAAGACCAAAAAAAGCGCGGCATTATCAAATTAATCAAAAATTTTAAGGTGGCCACATTCAAGGTCGGTAGATCCCTATTGGTGTTAACCAAAAAGCTTAATAACTGTGCAAAGGTTCAAAATGATCAAATTATAAAGTGTGGTTCAAACTTCCCCTTAAGGGGAGCTAACTGTTTGGACGCCCGAAAATGATTTGTTTGTGATTTTTTTTAAAGGTGATAAAATAAAAGCATCATTTTTTAAATGTACCATTATTTTATGGCAGCTCTGAAGTGTGGGAAAACATTTACCTATATTATAATATTTTATAAAACAAAATGACGGCGATGTAGGGTATTCTTTCAGGCGTTTCTAACGTGACATCGAAAAGTGCTGCACTTGCACTGCATTTTCTATTGATCTGAAAAAATATTTATCGATTACGGACATTTGCAGGGGAAGGGCAAACTGATTATAAAATAGGGAGGCTTTTTATGAAATATTCAAATTTTTGTCAATTTTTTCAAACATCCGATCATTCAGCTTTTCTAAGCGTTTATAATAACCATTTAGCTGCCTCGAAAAAATGGTTATCATCCACCTGCTGCAGTTTTCGGGCTGCAAGAGTTGGTTTTGTTATTAAAAGATTCATCCGGTTCGGCCTAGCTACTCACGTCTCATCAATTGCCAGGAATTCGTCGAATGTCATCAGACCATGGTGTAAGGGTTCTCCCTCTGTACCTTTTATCTTCGCGGGGTCTTCACTCCACTACCATTCTGGTCTATCTATCGTCTACTAATCTGGCAATATGTCCCGCAAATGACCATTTAAGCCTAGCCACCCTTTCGACGACATCTGTTACTCCCGATCTTCTACGTATTTCGGTATTTCTTATCCGGTCTGAGAGTCATACATGTTGCAAGTCTCTTTTGTGTATTCTTTGTGCTATACGGAGTCATCTTATGGTCGACTTGGTGAGGGTAAGCGTTTCTACTCCATATGTCAGTTACTGAGATTACGCATTACACATACATTTTGAGTTTCAGACATTGGGGAATATTACAGTCAACATCAAATTGCCATATGCTGCCCACCCAAGACCGATTCTCCTCTGAAGCTTAGCAGTCTCATAATCTCTGGAAAATAAGATGTGACCGAGATACTTGTATTCATTGACTTCTTCTATTATCTAATTGTCAATCTCTACAGCACCATCGATGATCAGATTCATAATAATATTGGTCTTGCTTGTGTTTATACGGAGGCCTACTTTTTGTCACTTCCGTGAGCTCTTTCAGCATGACACGCGTTTCAACCAGATCTTCAGATACGATATCATCCGCGAATCTCATTGTTTAAGTTTATTCCGTCCACCTTGATACCTTTTTCTTCCCAGTTTAGGTTTTCAAAGGCATATTCCAAAACCGCTATGAACAATTTTGGGGGTATTGTATCACCTTGCCTTACACCCTTCTCTATTGGAAACTAGTCAGCGGGTTTATTTAGTTTTACATAGGCTGATGTGTTATCGTATATATAATTTAACAGTTTTGTGTATCTTTGATCTTTATTGATGGTGTCGAAAGCTTTTTGGAAATTAACAAAGCTGAACACAATAGCTAAATTATATTTAATTATGTTTTTGACAAGAATCTATAGCGTCAGCAAGTAGTCATTTTTGCTGAAGCCTGAACGAAAACCGACTTGTGCGCATGGTTGGTAGAAATTGGTAGCTATCCGTGGCTTTATCCCACTGCATTCTTCTTGGGCATGCTGGGGACCAATAGTTTACAGATAAGAAGGGATGGGTGCACACTTACCCATTTCTTCAGACTTATCAGGTGATTCTTTGAGGATTCCGTCATCTTGGAGGCTATCCATCTTTATGTTCCGGATGGTTATCTTCGACAGCGTCAGCACAGACTGTTTTATCTCCCAGCATGCAGAACCAACCTACCTCTGGTGATGCCGGTGGGAAGAGCAATCAAACTGCTAAACATGATCGCTTCGGAGATCGATGTCTTTCATATTCGTGAAAGTACGTTCAGAAGCAGTAGAGAGTATCTTGTATTCCTAATGTCGAACCATCTCTCATGCGTTCCTGGTATTATACAATTTGTTATATTTTACCTGTTCTCAATAGATGTCTTAAACTATAAAAATTGTTTGTAATATCTTTTGAGAAAATTAACTGATTTGATTTGATTTGATTGATTTGATTTGAAATCCAACTTATTTTCTAGCCTGCTTGTTTCTAATCGCATGAACAGTTTATACAGGTGAGAGAGAAGGCTAATGGGTCTCTAATTTCCGATGTCGGGCTATATGACACATATTATTATAAAATAATCTTTTTTTGTCTATTTTTCTTTGTTTTATGTTCAAACTACGTTACAACTTTTTTTATTACCAGACTTTGTTTTTTTTTTAATTCCGCGCCGAACAAATCTAAGCATGTTTGTGAGAGCAATTATATTTTATGAAAATATAATGTTTTTAAAATGTGATTTTAATTTCAATGACACTGGATGTTTTAGAAAAATAATTATGTCACATGTCATATTATTTAGGCGCAATGGCAGTCGTGTAAGACAAATCATTTTTTTTGTTTCAGATTAATCTTTGTTTGGGGAAATGAAAACCAAATAAATATTTACAACAGATGGGGCCAGCCAAAATATAAATATTATTATAGCAAAGCCCAGCATATTGTGTATAGTATGCGAGATATCATTAATTCAATCGAGAATCATACATTATACTATTCATGAAAAATATTTTTTCGTATGTGCATTCATTGCTTAGTTATTTACCTTTCAGCGGGCGCCCAGTGTAATTTACCTTGAGCGGACGCTTGTCGTAAATTTTACGTCATCAGGATTTCTCCATGCAAATGGTGTTGTCTTTATATAAATGTTAGGGAATTGCTGTTAGGTTATGAAAAATTATATATACACTTCTTTTAAAAAAATATATTTTACTTTCTTAAACAAAAACGACACAACACTCCAAATATGTTAATATTTCAAAACAAAATATTTTATCGACCGTCAGAATAAATATTCTCATCTTTACAATTGTTGCAAACCACCTCAACTGCAGAATGCTTGTTGCGTGGAAAGAACATCCAACGGCAACACTTCATTGATGCTGAAGATATTTTCTTCTCCAGTGCACATGACCGACAAACACCGCGTGTTGGAGGACTTCTATTTTCTTCTTCTGTTATCGGTTCAACTTCCCGACCGTAATTCACTTTGAGGAAATTACTTATATCTTGCGGTAAATATTTGACATTTGTTTTGAAGATAAGATGCTCTTTTAATATGGTCAATGCCCTATTTTTTAGGAAAATTCTTCGATGCTTTGGAGCCTTTTCTGAACAAGCAAATTTGTATAAAATTCGAGAATTTATTATCTTGTGTAAACAGCCTACGAGCCATAATTGAACACGTTTAAAACAAAAATAAATAAATTTAGCTATTAAAGAAAAAATACAAATGAGAAAAAAGTAGTTTATTTAATATACTTACACTTTAATGCACGTGTCGTAAAATTTACGCTCAACGAAAATTCTCAAATATTGAATAACAAAAACTTCTAAGCACACCGAATAGCTCGGAACTCGATGCTTACAACTAAGAATTAAAAGTGGGGGAAGTGATAATGTGCATTTGTCGTAAATTTTAAGGCAGCGCGCCAGCTGGAAGGTTAAATAATTATTAAAGATCCCATACACTTATGCATTCTCAAGATGTGAATTTTTTATCTGACATTTTAAGTTTGTGTTATTTTTTAATTTAACAGTTTTAACATGAATAATAAAAAATATTCTTATTTAAAAACTCTTTTACTTTAATTATACGATGTTTTTACATAACGTTTAAAATACTATTATTACTATTGTAACTGATACTCAGTGTTGTACAGGTTACGGAATAATAGAAATATACATATAGGGACTTTTATGGAAGCGTGTTGCCCAGGTTCGACAGACATGGAAGCAGATGGGTAGGGCCTACGTCCAGGAGTGGCAGATACAGGCTGATGATGATGACTTCAGAGGAAATGTTTATATAATTAAACATATTTAAGTACTATTTACAAATGACGATTTTTTCGATAGGGAACTCAATAATTTTGTACAAAATTATTTGAATAAAGAAATTAAATGAAGGACATATAGAAGAATACGTTTATGAGAACTGACAGTAAGGCCTATATTGACATACGGAATCGAGACCAGAGCGGATACCACAATAACGAAGGCCAATTTGCATAATAATAACAATAATAATAATAATAATATGCTAATTTTTATAGCGCCGTTTTTGTGATGTAATCACCTCAAGGGCGCATTAAGACGTGTTTTAAATCTAAAAATCTAAACTTTCGCGATCGGTTAAAAAGTATAGTAGAACAAAGTATAAATGCATGTGGCAGAGATGCGGACGCTGGAGACAATAGCAGGAAAGACTCTCCGAGATACTGTGAGGAACACGGCTTTTCGCGAAATCAGCAAGATGAACAATATTCAAAGAAGATTCTGAAATGCGCATGTCCAGAGGATAGATGGACCTCTCCAGAATTTTACACGTTGTAGTGATCAGATTCAATCAGATTCCTGTTGACTAGCGTTCCCCGGGAAGACTGCCAGAGAAATGTAGGGATAGCAGGGAATCAATTTCCCAATAGCGGCCTGCCTGACTATAGGAACCGACTAAGGGTCGAAAAGAAGAAGAAAAAGAAGAAGTTGAAATTGAATTAGAATCATAAATTAAATTTTCTTCATTCTGTATGTGAGAGCAAACAATAAAAATAAAATTGATATAATTGAGCTTTACGACCTAAATTCTTTTAGGTGGATTTTATTGAACACTCTACATATTTATGATAAATGAATAACCCATCAAAAATATATAACAATTAGGTACACATCATTTGTAGTATATCCTTTCAATCATTCGGTTCATATTGCTAGAATAATTCGATTTCCTAATTGTCAATATGGATATACAAAACGAATATGAACAGGAGATAAATGTATGGAATATAACATCTTCTTCCGGTGGCGTGTCAGGTCCCCCTAATGTTGGCGATCACTGCAGCAAAGTAATCTCTGTCCTGCGCCAACTGGAACAGGTTTTGAACTCTGGTTATTCCTGTCCATTATTTTATGTTCCGCAGCCAGGACAACTACCTTCTACCAACTCCCCGACGTCCCTTCATTTTACCCATTAATATCAGTAGAAGGAGGTGGTATTTTTCTCCCCTTACGCATGACCCAAATATGATATAGAATATATCCACACATTATACCTATACATAATAATGAGCTTAGCAATTTGCATACATTTTAAAAAGTAAAAACAATTTTAAAAATCATACCTTTATTTTCCGTCTATAATTTTGTATTTGATTTGATTTTAGGGGAAAAATATTTTTATTTAAAATACAATTGGTGCAATTTTACGATCATAAGCTTTGTAGTAATATAATATAATGTATTTTCACAACGATATTAATATTTTACCCCGAGGTAAACTGTAACATCAAATAATACTATCAGATTGCTACCTCGATACATGGGATCTGGTTAACATATTAATATATGTGTTACGTCATGGCATATGCAACTTACCACAGCTCTGGCTGTTGGCGTGGTATATAACGGTTATCACAAATATGCGTACGTAATGTATTTTTTTATTAAAAATAAAAAATATTTTTTTCTTGTCTATTATTAAATTCATTATAAAATACACATATGCTTATTTGTAAATTTAATCAATTTTATTGTTTCTTGAGCAATTGTGTAAAACTCCATATCAAATAATTAACTAACTAACTAACTAACCATCACGCCGTCTCCCCGAAAGGGTAGGCAGAAAGAATGGACTGCCTCACTTGAATCGATGCGGCACTCCATCCTTCTCTTTTCGCCATCGCGAGAGACGCGGTGTGATGGGTTGGGAACCTCATCGCCACCAAAAGGCATCTCCCGCGCACACTTGGAAAAGTAGAAAAAAGTAAAGAATGAAAACGTCAGTTTTCTAGAAGTTTTATTATATTTTATGGGAATGACATGTTTCGTCCTTCTAAGGCATTATCAAACATTTGATAATGCTTTAGAAGGGCGAAACATTTCATTCCCATAAAATATAATAAAACTTCTAGAAAACTGACGTTTTCATTCGTATTAATTAAATTATTTTTAGTTAGTTTAAAATTATGCTACACTTTTTTTATAATTTACGATTGAAATCAGAAGAAGAAGTAGTGTAATTGAACTTCAAAAATCAAGTTCATTATCATATCATGAGTTCCGATTAAAATACCCATTTGACCTTCAGTTGTTAAGATCGTTAAATGGGAATAATAGTAATTTATGAAATAATATAAAAGTGAACTTATTGGAACAGTTAGAATTTCATTATCTTACTAAACTAACTAACTAACCATCACGCCGTCTCCCCGAAGGGGTAGGCAGAAAGAATGGACTGCCACACCTTTCTTTCCTGACATATTTCTCTCGCTCTCTCAACATTCATACATCGTGTCATGCACGCGCGTCGATTTCTCTGCCACGATTTCCACGTTTTCCTTGGTCTTCCTCTATTTCTGGTACCATTTACATCATTAACATATAATTTTTTACCATTCTTTCTTCATTCATTCTTTCCATATGTCCAAACCATCTTAATGATCCTTTCATTATTTTGTTCATGACACCATCATTCGCACCGCATTCACTTCTTATATTTTCATTCGACACTCTATCATACACAGAATATTCACACATTCGTCTAAGAGATCTCATTTCTACTGCATTAATTCTACTTTCATCCTTCCTTTGCCAGTTCCATGCTTCGCTTCCATACATAAGGGTCGGTAGAAGAACACCATTGTGCACTGCCATTCTAGCTTTTTGGATAGGTTTTTGTTTGCGATGACAACTTTAAGTGCACCATTCACTTTGTTGCCTGCCCCAACCCTTCTTTCAATCTCCCTCTCCACTCTCCCATCTCTTGTAAACATACTACCTAAATACACAAACTCAACTACTTGCTCCAAGTTTTCACCATTCACGCTAATGTTGCAGACTATACTGACTATACTATATAATCTTACTATACTGTCGTTTTAATTAATTATCATACTATTGACGTAACTAACTAACTATCACGCCGTTTTCTCGGAGGATTAGGCAGAGAGGGTGGACCGCCATATTGCTTTGTCCTTAAATACATCTTGAGATTCCTCTACATTCATACATCGTGACATGCTCGCTCATCGATTTGTCCGTCGATTTTGATTAATTTGGTAATGCAATGCTTTCTTCGGTCTTCCACAACTTCTCTTTTCACTCGCAATGCAATACAACATTTTAACCATTTTTCTCTCGTCCATTCATTTAATATATACAAACCATCTCAGGGATCTTTTTTTAATTTTAATTGATGCAATCGTCTGCCTTACATTTCTCTCTTATTTCGTTGTTCGGTATTCTGTCGTATATCGTTTTCTCACAAATTCTTATCAGTGATCTCATTTCTAGGCATTTATTTTACTTTCATCCTGTTTTGCCAGCTCCATTTTCTTTAAAAAAATAAATGCCTTCTTAACAAAGTTATCGTCTTAATCTTGTTCATTCCTCCCCCATCCGAATCGCAGAGCATGTACTCCCATATAATTACCCTTAAGATGTTAGCTAGAACTTTAACGGCAGTTCCAATAGGAAGGGTCCTTTATTCCCTGTCAGACAATGTCGTTGCTTTTTTCTCGATACATTAATTACCCCCGATTGTTTCTCGCCGGAAACTTTCTCTACACCTCTGGATTAAAATGGATCCCCTTCCTCGACTCACCCTAACCTGTCCCGCCCCGTGACGTCATGCACCTGAGATTAGCTAAAACGCTACAAAGGATTACAAGAGCGTTCAGGAGCCTACACTATTAACGTGATTTTTATCTATTATATTCTCATTTGTGTATAATAGAAATATATTATTATTTCACACAAACGCAATCGAAAAACATTAAGGTGACTCATTTTGACACAAAACGGTGTAACAAAAATAAAATAACGATATGAAACAATGAAACTATATATCTCAGAAGGATCCCAAATATGTCGACGTCAATGAGATAGTACTCTTTCCAGAATTTGTAATCTATTTATTCCTAGGAAGACTATTCCTATAACCTTCGCGCGAGTGCAAGCAATAAGTGTTATCGCAAGCCGATGACAGAGCATAAAATGTGAACACAAACATTGATATGAATATACAAAAACTGAATAAAATAAAATCGCCAGCCTTTAGCCACACGAATATTTCTGCGAAACCAGATGCCCAGGAATTCAGAAAAGTAGTTAAAAAATAACTTTTATCCTGCTGCAATACTTCACCCCGACCCACGAGCTGCATAGAACAACGTATTGGGTACAGGTTCAACCCAAATAGTACTTATCTTGCTCTCTCATACGTATGAAAGAAACGAACAGTATCTTAGGTATTTTTGGTGTAAATATACTAACATGTATTTTAACTTCCGATACCTATTAGCACGCAATGAACTCCTGGTGCATAATACTTCCAGAACATAATTTTGTGTGGAGAATTTGGGATTTCTGCATTGAATAAAAAGTTTTAAAATGAAATATTGGTATCAGGTTAGCAGAATGGCCAAGAAGATATGTGGGTAATTTGAAGCATGATTTTTTTCTGTTCTTTAACCGTCCTAATAAGTCAGAACAATTATCGTCCCAATTGCGGTCAATCAATATTATTAAAAGAAAATAATGTTACAAGTGACCCCACTTGCGGTCAAAGAAAGAAGTGAAGAATATAATGGCACTTCTGTCACAAAATCTAACCCTCTGTTGAATAACGGCACAACTTATGTCGGTAAATTTCCGATAAAGGCAGATCTTCCTCCGAGCTCTCTTTCTGGCAACAGAGCATTGTTTTTTAACTTTACTAGCGGCAATATCTGGCTTACACGAATGTTCGAAAACTTGAAGGACAAAACCTTCCTTTGATTTCATTCAGCCTGTGCAGTTTTTATTTTTTTCCTTTATGCAAACCCATGTGGTAATGTTTTCTTTGTTTTGCCGGTACTGAAGACACTGATTACCGCTTAGAAGAGTGGAAGGTTTACCTTTCGATGACTCTATCAACTCGAATATTTCCGTATTTATAACTATCGTAAATTGGAAAAAAACTTAAATCACACACTACCTTGTTTTCACAGACATAGACTATTCAACACAAGCGATGAGAATTGAATGAACCAGTATTACCAAAAACTTTAATCAGGGGTGATAATAATAAAACAATAATAATCTTAATCACTTACTCTTTCTGTAGGAAAAACCCACCTTCCTAAGCAATAAATAAAACTATCATGGTAAACAATTTGACCTTTATTTTATTAGGTACCATATGATTTGATCCGCAGTTTGGAATTGCCGATATTTAAAGTTATTTTCTTGACCGCAAGTGTAGCGCATCATATCATTGACCGCAAGTGAGACAAAAAAAATCCAACCGTAAATGGCACGCCTGCGAGTGGGAAGACACCATTGCACCGCCCATAAAAATGTTACAGAAAAAATATTATTGTCAATATGCTCCTGGTACTCAACCATTTAAATACTAAGAGTAGTGCGTGTATTGTTGTTTGATACGTTCATAGAGGTTTTTAGTATTCATTTTCCGGTCCTTGAAAATATGATAAATATTCGTCCTTTTCATAAACATGCTTTCTATTCAAATGTTTTTGTAGCCCCTAAGGCTAAGGCTTCAAATTTTTTTTTTTAAAAACTTTTGGACAATTTAAATACACAGATAAGAGATAAGTTCGTAGGAGAGAGTATGAATCCATACATCCCACCACTGCTGGATATAGGCCTCTTCCATTTTTCTCCATTCGTCCATTATCCTTTCACATCCAGGTAGTTCTAGTTATTCGGCAGTCCATCTATAAAATGGCCTCCTGACACTCTGAAGAAGAAGATAATATCATTTGAACGCCAAGGGTACCAACAACACTTGTACAAAGTTTCAACTCTATCTGATGAATGATGCGTTAATGCTTAGGGTACAAACTTACAAACATAAAAAATAAGCGGATAATGTCATTTGAACCCCGAGTCCACGGAGTAGAAAGAAAAGAATAAGAAGAGTATCCAACATATATATAGATTTATGAGATACCATAGACTTGCACAACAAACACCTGTCACTCGTTACGTGGTGACAAAGTAGTAATAATAGAAAGTAGTTAAAGAGTACGAAAGAAAATAAAAACACGCAATCAACCAATGAAGTGGTTATTTTCACATTGTGACGTGAACACAGCTATAAAAAATAAAGGGGCTTAATTTTTACGAATTACGTATATTATATATATAACCTAAGTAAAAACAGTGTATTGAATCATAAAATTAAATAGTTACCGTGTTTGTCCTTATGCACGCCAGTAAGAAGTTAAACTTAAATATTCGAAATTACCCCTTTAAAATATAACAGTTCGTTTGTATTTATTTAACACTTTTTACGACTAATTTAATACATTCAACTGAAATCAGTTTATTATCTCAACAGACATTACAAACAATATTAATGTTGAGGGCATCTATTTAGTACAGGTAAAATATAATATAAAAATATAATACCAGGAACGCATGAGAGATAGTTTGACAACATTAAGACATGATACTCTCAAAAGTCAATTGTATTTGTCTTCTGAAAGCACTTTCACTCATACGAAAGACGTCAATCTCCAAGGAGACCGCGTTCAGCAGACTAATTGCTCTTTCCGCCGGTGTCACCAGAAGCAGGTTAGTTCTGGCGGTCGGTAGGTAAAACAATCTATGCTGTCGCTGTCTGAGATATATATCAATCACAAAATGTTCAACATCCTCCAGCAGTGCCAATTTTTCGAAATATTCCATTCCAATAAAAAAAAAATTATTAGATGCCCATCTCTTTGAAGCTGTAAAGAGTTGGTCCCCAGCATTCCCAAAAGAAATGCCGTGGAATAAAGCCACGAATAGCTACCATACTCTCTTATGTAGAGATTTCTCAGATTTTTTTCTGAACCCTCTCCAGCATACTGGAATAGCTCGCCTCGTGAGGACTCCATATCACAGAACCCCTTTGAGTCTGCTACGAAACAATGCGTTGTATAGAACTCTGAGCATATTGGGATAGCTAAAAACTAGGCCGGTCCGATGATCCCGCGATTACTCATCGTAGATACATGTCCTAGTTGTTGGTTGTTCATCGTGTATTTATTATACATAGTTCTCAATACTCAATGCCTCGTTTAATGACATGTTTTTGCAATTCGTAAAACGTCCGGCTTCTATTTATTATATCATTGATGGCTAACCTCATTATGTCGCACTTCCGTAACGGGCGCGCTGCCTTCAATTTTGTCCTCAACTAAATGCGTCAAATAGAACTTATTGCAATATTTCTAAGACACGTTGTTTACTATGTACATAGAAAGTAAGCCACTAACTCACTATGAAGGTGTTATAGTATTTGGCGGCACCCTTTCATTCATTTCGCATACATATCTCAAACATATTAGGTCCTTACATATGAAATTGGCGTTTTGTATGGGAGGAACATAAAGTTGATTTTTTTTAAATATAATATATTTATTTAATCAAAGTATGTACCATTGCTATCTATGCACTTTTGCCATCTCATAGGTGGTTCATCGATCCCTTTACTAAAAAAAACATTCGGACGGGAATCAATAAAATCTTTGAAGTCGGTTTGGACTGCCCCATCGGAGTTGAATTTTTCCCTTGCAAGAAGTTATCCAAATTTCGAAAAAAATAGTAATCTGTTGGGGCAAGGTCCGGAGAGTACGGTGGATGTCTTAGACATTCCAATTGAAGCTCTTCTAATTTGGTAGCCGTCTGTTGTGCAGTGTGGTCTAGCGTTATCATGAAGCAGCAGTGGCCTAGAGCGATTAACCAGCCTCGGTTGTTAAGCAGCTAGCTTTTCCATCATGGTTTGCAGTTGCTGACAATAGACATCTGCCGTAATCGTCTGGCCAGATTTAAGAAAACTGTAGTGAACGACACCAGCACTAGTCCACCAAACGCTCACAAGTAACTTTTTTGGAGTCAATTTTCGCTTGGGACATGGTTTGGCTGGTTCGGCGGGGTTCAGCCATTGCGATGAGCGCTTCCGATTATCATACAGGATCCACTTTTCATCACAGGTAATGATTCGATTCAAATCCCTTCATTATTGTGCCGGTTGAGTAATGCAACGCAGCAGTCAACGCGCGTTTGTTGATTTGCTTCACTCAATTCGTGAGGTACCCACCTTTCAAGCTTTTTCACCTTCCCAATTTGCTTCAAGTGGATTAAAACAGTTTATCACTAACACCGCAGCCTGCAGCTAACTCGGACGTGGTTTGCGATGGATCCGCTTCCACAATAGCCTTCAATTCTTCATTATCAACTTTGGTCTCCGGCCGTCCACGGGGCTTGTTCTGCAGGTCGAAATTTCCAGAACGAAAACGTTGGAACCAAAAACGCACTGTGTTTTTTTTTTGCGGCACCGTCGCCATACACATCATTAATCCTTCGAGCCGTTTCTGCAGCACTGGTGCCACGGTGGAACTCGTACTCGTAAATAACGCGATATTCCAAGTTTTCCATTTTGTAAACTGAGTGACGCAAAGAAAAAAAACAATTGAGGAAAAAACAAATGAATTATAATTTTCGAAACACAAATACTTGAGTATATAGCTGTATAAATTTGAATTTGGAATTCCTAACCAAAGAGAAGATATTTGATATCAAAGTCGCCAGTACGGCAAAACGCCAATTTCATATGTAAGGACCTAATATTAGTCACCAGCACTTGTAGATCATGCTCGTTGTCTCCAAGTAGGACAGCGTCATTCGCGTACAATAGACACATTTTGGCACCTACACCCAACTCTTTCAGCTCTTTTATACACTTGTCAATATATAGATTAAATTACTATTTAATATTATTAACGTTTTAATATTTTATTGAACGGCACTTTACATCATAACAGCGTTAGCCAAGTAGCTATAATATTTATACTCATGACATGTGATGTAGCTTATCTATCGCCATGACATGTGAATTCTTCACCAGATCAAAAAAAATGTGAGAATCACACTGACAACGCCAGAAATTTAACCCGGGACCTTCAGGGTGGGATTCAGAGCTATTGCTCTTAATTCGTCGTATTCCATATTGTATCAAATTATACAAGCATTGTATTTCAAATAAAATAAAGATATAACTATAAATTAACTTGCCTTATGTGCGTATATTTAAACACCCGTTTTATTTAAGTTGTAATATTATAAATAATAATGAAAAAAAAACGATGTTATTTTCCACTTTTGTTTTTATTTCGACAGCGAGCCTGGTGAAACCAGTCGCTGTCAAAATAAAGACAAAATCGGAAGTCGTTAAAAAAATATATTTTTATTTCATAATTATTTAAAATGAATTTCCATCACGAGATTTCAGTAAAAACATTTAATTATCTTGTTATAAGTTATGTTATATTTATGATTAATCGATATATAATATACAAGGTGTAATATTATATCAAATGATACAAGCACTGTATTTAAAATAAAATAAAAACGTATAATATAAGGTCCTTACATATGAAATTGGCGTTTTGTATGGGAGGAACATAAAGTTGATTTTTTTTTAATATAATATATTTATTTAATCAAAGTATGTACCATTGCTATCTATGCACTTTTGTCATCTCATAGGTAGTTCATCGATCCCTCTACTAAAAAAACCATTCGGACGGGAATCAATAAAATCTTTGAAGTCGGTTTGGACTGCCCCATCGGAGTTGAATTTTAGCCCTGGCAAGAAGTTATCCAAATTTCGAAAAAAATAGTTATCTGTTGGGGCAAGGTCCGGCGAGTACGGTGGATGTCTTAGACATTCCAATTGAAGCTCTTCTAATTTGGTAGCCGTCTGTTGTGCAGTGTGTGGTCTAGCGTTATCATGAAGCAGCAGTGGCCTAGGGCGATTAACCAGCCTCGGTTGTTTAGCAGCTAGCTTTTCCATCATGGTTTGCAGTTGCTGACAATAGACATCTGCGGTAATCGTCTGGCCAGATTTAAGAAAGCTGTAGTGAACGACACCAGCACTAGTCCACCAAACGCTCACAAGTAACTTTTTTGGAGTCAATTTTCGCTTGGGGCATGGTTTGGCTGGTTCGGCAGGGTTCAGCCATTGCGATGAGCGCTTCCGATTATCATGCAGGATCCACTTTTCATCACAGGTAATGATTCGATTCAAAATCCCTTCATTATTGTGCCGGTTGAGTAATGCAACGCAGCAGTCAACGCGCGTGTGTTGATTTGCTTCACTCAATTCGTGAGGTACCCACCTTTCAAGCTTTTTCACCTTCCCAATTTGCTTCAAGTGGATTAAAACAGTTTTATCACTAACACCGCAGCCTGCAGCTAACTCGGACGTGGTTTGCGATGGATCTGCTTCCACAATAGCCTTCAATTCTTCATTATCAACTTTGGTCTCCGGCCGTCCACGAGGCTTGTTCTGCAGGTCGAAATTTCCAGAACGAAAACGTTGGAACCAAAAACGCACTGTGTTTTCTTTTGCGGCACCGTCGCCATACACATCATTAATCCTTCAAACCGTTTCTGCAGCACTGGTGCCACGGTGGAACTCGTACTCGTAAATAACGCGATATTTCAAGTTTTCCATTTTGTAAACTGAGTGACGCAAAGAAAAAAACAATTGAGGAAAAAACAAATGAATTATAATTTTCGAAACACAAATACTTGAGTAAATAGCTGTATAAATTTGAATTTGGAATTCCTAACCAAAGAGAAAATATTTGAGATCAAAGTTGCCAGTATGGCAAAACGCCAATTTCATATGTAAGGACCTAATATTAAATTAACTTGCCTTATGTGCGTATATTTAAACATCTCTTTTATTCATTATATTTATGATTAATTTGCATATATAGGGCTTTCTATCGGAAGTATGTAATGTACCGATGTAAAATATGTTTTGTGCT
The DNA here is from genome assembly GCA_022606425.2 of Lepidostoma basale. Lineage (NCBI taxonomy): Eukaryota > Metazoa > Arthropoda > Insecta > Trichoptera > Lepidostomatidae > Lepidostoma > Lepidostoma basale. The sequence continues at coordinate 268,715 of JAHDVF020001261.1, forward strand.
CATATTCTTCGGTAATTGCGTGAAGCGGTTTAGCTTACCCATTCCAGAAACCGCAACAAGCTTTCTTCTCTATTAAAAATGTTTGTGACTTTTCAATTGTTTTGCGGTGAAAATTAGTAGAGATAGAAGAAGAATCAACATTTAGGGATTAATATTTAGCTTCCTGAAGAAATTAATATGAGTAGATAATATGAAAATCTGCTGTTTTTTTGTATATGTTCCCTTCTTACGTATATTATTTACATTCTTATAATGTTAAATAAAAATAATATTTTCACTTTTAAGGCGCCGTTTTCGGGATGTCATCATTCTAAGTACTGATAATAGTCAATATCAGTTAGCAACCATATTGAAGTCTTATACGATATGAAGTCGTATACATCCAGCCAATATTTTTTTTTATCAAACGTAAGTATTAAGTTCTCGTTTTAATTTCTTGTGAATTTAATGAGAAATTTATAAATTACAATTTGAATTATTGCTTTGCGAATATCTGAATTCTCATTTATATTTAAAATCGCGATCTTTATACACCGAAGGTACTTTTTCCACTAAATTTCACGAAAGAAATTATCTCACGCTGATTTGATTTGAAAAAAAAAACGAAGAGCTGAAAAATTAATTTTAAATCTAAGATTCAAGTTGAACGATGGAAATTTCTGGAATTATATATTCATTTCAAAGGAACGTCTAGAAGGAGGGGAAACTTCTAATTTTCACTTATCCCATCATGATCGGTTCACAAAACGGTCACCGTGCACAAAAAACGCGGGAAAATTCAATATCGTTTTCTTTAACGATTATTTGTTCCTTTATCTAGATTGATTTCTTTTCACGAACTCGCAAATAAATTAATGGCTATTTTTTATTGCTTCTGTTCGTATTTCCATTTTTCTCTTTATGTTTTATCACATTTTGTTACTTAATCGCTCACTTCAAGTCATTTACGGTTTTGTTTTCTCAAGATATTTACTGCACAGTTTTATAGCAATTTTCTACAAATCAACAACTTGTCAACGGAATTTAGATATGGATTACAGTTGATTTATTAAAGAAAATAATGAAATAATTTGAAAAAAAATACTTTACTGGGTTTTGGGGTGCCACTTGGGTCTTTAATGTGATTTCCCATTGCTTTCTATATTTTTATAAACAAAATGTTATTTTATAAGGATTAATTGTATCTCAATAGAGACGAAGATGCTAATTCTTTTCTGGGAACAGAAGGTGGTGGCCGTGGCGCTTACAGGACTTATGACCTATGTATTTACACTAAAGACATTTTTTAAAACTATTTATACTCAAGTCATATGATAGGTAGCTAGTCTACCGCCATTTTCATTGTCAATTTAGTAGACCAAAGAAAGGGTGATTTATTTTCAAGGCAATGGGTATTTTCGGATTATTTAAAAAGTGGCCAAGATATTTGAACGCTGCCCAGCTTAATCCGACTCTTCTTTTCAGGTCTGATGTCTGTTCATCTCGCCCCAGCTGTATTTTGTGTCCCAAATAAATGTATTCACTCACAGCCTCGATGTTGGCATTGTCCAGTACGATTTGTGCTGGTTGTGATGCCATCGACTTGATTTTAGTGAGGTTCATCTTGAGGCCAACCTATTAGGATATTCGTTCAGTTCCTTTAGCATTTTCGACAGTTTTTTTTTTTTTTTTTTTCTCCTTGTATACAACAGGTCGCTTGAACCCAATTACTGTATACAATTTTATTTTAGCTATTATATTAATTCTCATGACATGTGATAGGTAGCCAATCTATCGCCATTTTATTGTCACATGAATTCTACACCAGACCAATGACAGGTGACAATCACACTGCCATCGCCGGGAATCGAACCCGGGACCTTGAGAATGGAAGTCGGAGCTCTTACCACTCAGCCACGAAGGTCGACAAAGGTCGACAGTTGTTTTGGGTTACCGGATTACTGAAAGGATTACCGGACAGATTACCGAAAAAAATAATATCCTTTTAGTACGTTAATAATAATGTATATTTTCAATAATTGAACAATGATCTGATGTTTAATTCATCTGACTTCAAATTTTGTTGTAGAAATTTTATTACAGCTTTTGGGAATGACATATTTCGGCTTTCTATAGCATCTATATAATATACATTTGATAATGCCTTAGAAAGGAGAAACATGTCACTCCCATAAACTATCATTAAACCTCTACAAAAACAGATGTTTTAATTTATATTAATTATTTAATATGGAGTTTTACAACATTGTTAAAAAAACTAAGATTAAAAATTAATCGTATTTATTACATTATCAGGTGTGTATAATTAATTTTAGGAAAATATACATATTTCTGAATAACGGTATTTCTGAATATCTACTGTAAACGATCACATTATAAATATTGCTTATGAAAATTACAGATGTATAATAGATAGATAAGCGGGTACTTGGATGGTACCTCTCACAAAATTTCCCAAGACATTAAAGCAAAGTAATACTTAGTACTGTGTAGCGTACTGAAGAATAGTCAAATGAAACCATTTGTATGATAATTTTACACTCTGTACAAAGATTACAATGACCTTGCAAAGACTTCTTCTTTAACGATTTTTATCGCTTAGTATTGAAAACGCGTTATACATTTTAATTCCAAAAATACTTCTTCTAAACGGCGCCTTAAATCGACATTGGAATAAGCTTTTAGCATATCTCCAATCTAATAGCAAATTTAAATAGAGTTTCAGGTTTAATTTTTTCAAAACAGGCTGCCTCGAAAGTGAAAACTTAAAATAAATACGCCTTAGCAAAAAAAGCGTTAAAAGAACGTCGCAGGTATTTTATATTATACTTTTTTATGTTAACGAGTTGGTGGAGACTCTTCTTGGAATAATAAAATATGAAATAGGGTATTTTATTAACCGTCGAAGTAAATTATAAGAGATGTATTTTTATTATTGTTTGTGACAAAATATTACTTATTTTATAGTTATATCACCCCGTTTCTCCCCAGGGAGAAAATGGACCGTCAGAATAGTCTATCCGGACAGACCTCTCTAGCTTCCTCCACATTCGTACAACGAGTCATACACGCACGTCGATTCCTCTGACCTTTAACATGACCAACCATTAATATTTGATTAATTTGGTCATTCAATGTTTTCCTCGGTCATTTGGGTAACAAACAGTGATTACAGTACTTAAATAAAACACTTAGAAACAATATAATAAGACCAATTACATATTACCAGAATGTGCCAATTTCATATCAACACAATTTACATCTATCTTAACCATTCTTTCTCCATCCATGCGCTCCATATGTCCAAACCAACGCAGCGATCCTTTCATATTTTGTTCATAAAACCTTCTTCCGCTCTAAACTCCTTTCTTATATCAGCATTTGATATTCTGTCGTACATCGTTCTACCACATAAACCGCTTAAGGACCTCATCTCTACAGCATTTATTCTGCTCTCATCCTTCTTCTGCCAGTTCCATGTTACGCTTCCATACATAAAGTTTGGGACCAGAACTCCATTGTGAACTACCGTTTTCGCTTTCATTGATGAATTATTGTTTCCAATAACTATTTTTAAAGCTCCATTCACTTTGTTACCCGCAACAACCCTTCTTCGACGTCACTATCCGCTCGGCCATCCGCTGTGAACATGCTACCTAAAAACATAAATTCACTCACTTGCTCCAAGTTCTCTTCGTTCACACTTATGTTACAAACTGTTATTCGCTTTTCCTTTTCACAACTTATCAACTTTGACTTACCGACATTCGTCATTTAATCGTTTGACTTGCATACATCATACATTCCCGGCAATAAGACTTGTAATTCGTCCGCACTATTCGCAACGAGAACGGCATTGTCCGCGTAAAGCAGACAATTTACAGATATCACTCATCTTAGTCCAGCATTTATTCCTTTCAGTTCTTTCATACACTTGTCCATATATAGATTGAACAACAATGAAGACATCACTCAACCTTCTGAACACCCTTCAATATATCAAACCAAGGCGTTATGTCTTCATTTACCCTAAAACTGGTAGTGCTTTCTTCGTAGAGAGAAGCAACCGCCTATGTCAGTTTTGTGCTCATTCCGTATTCGGACAAGTTTCACCACAGTTTATCTCTATTCACTCGATCATAGCGCAAGCTTTTTGCAAATCGACAAACGCTCAGAAAAGCTTACGCCTTCGAGGTGCAAAAATCGTATCCATGCATCCTCTTCCGGTCATAAATGCACCTTGTACATCCCACACTCTTTCAGTCGTTGTATTTTCTACTATTTCTATTAGAATTGGACAGCGCTTAACAGACTTATGTATACTTAGTGATTTCCACAGTTCATACGAGACAACTTTCTCTTATATAGAGGCATAATTATAGCCCTCTTTCAGTCGAGCAGCGTATATCCCTCCTCTAAACACCGGTTAAAGAGTCTATATAACCACGCTGAATACACCGGCCCACCGTTTTAATAAATTCCAAGGCTACACAGTCATAACCAACAGCTTTTCCAACTTTCGTACGGTTTAGTATATCGTTCAAATTTATTTCCGTCATATCACTTTAGCTATATGTGTCACATTTTTACAAAATTATTTCCGTCGTATCACTTTAGCTATATGTGTCACATTTGTAACGCTCATTCCATGTATACTTCTAAAATCAGTAATCATTCTTCCCTCACTATTCAAAATTGCTTTCGCACAACCACTTTCGGCAGGATTCCGGGCTTTTCTGACTTCCTTCCAGAACATTTTTATGTTTCTCTGGAAGTGGTTCGTCATCTGAAGTCCATCTTTCTCCTTCAATTTATTATTTTTCGTTCTCACTTTCAACCTGACGTTCATCTTACAAACTTTGTACGCTTCTTTTGTTCTTTTATATTCCTTCAAATCACTCTTATCCACAAATAACATATTAAATACATACGGGGACGTTTTGTTTGCAATACATCTACTGTTGAAATAATAAATATATCGCCAACAAATATCTTAAAGCGTTTAAATAAAAAATGATATGAAAACATTAATAATATAAACAAAGTTAATGCTAAACGATTAATATACAGACGCATACATTTGAGATGTTTCAAACAACTTTGTTTTAATAACACTCTCAATATTAACTGATTAATTCAAAAACAAGGTAGGGGAGAGGGGAGCAAAGCGGGTTCCCGGGGCAAAGAGGGGTACCCATGTTATTGGACAAATTAACAGTCGCATCTAAATTCAAATGACGCTCGGTGATTGGTCTGTAGTCGGTTCATACCCTTGACCGCCGTCGCACGCTGCCGCAAGCCGGATTTTTTTGTTTTCGGTGATTTATTGTAAAATTGCATTTTGGTTAAAAGTGTCGTCTAAATTCAGCGTGGAAACATTTTGGGATGTAGTGCTGCGATCGGGGTGAAATATCACTGGTCAATTCGGTCAACTCTATGAGATTAAACGCTTCAACTTCAGAGTTGCTGATAAACGAAGGTAAAATGGTGCTATCCGTGTTTTGTTGTTCAAGGCGATTGGAGCAGAGTGGGGTACTACTGAAATGAGGTACCCACTTTGCCTCTTATTATTTTCTGAATTTAATAATCATGTTATTATATCAATGTTTATGTTTGTTACAGACCAAATTGTTCGGAATTGTGAAAAGTCCGTAAACCAACAATCTTGGTCTCCATAATCCATGAAAAAAGCAGTATAGAGTGTTGTATCGATAAAAATGGAATAAATAAATGATGGAAAAAAGCATCAAAGGTCCATGGCGTTCCGCAAACAACCCTTGAACGATATGATCGTCAACATTGGAGTAACCCTGATAATACTATTTTTTAGAAAAAGCTGGGCCGTTATAAAACTGTATTTTCTAAAAAACAAGAGGAAAAACTGGTTCATATACAAAAACGATTGAAGGGAGGTTTCATGGTCCGACATCCTTTGAACTGAGAAGGCTCACGTACGAGGTCGCAGAAAAAAATTGAATACAGATAAAACTCTAGCAGGAGTAGACTGGCTGAAGGGTTTCTTGAAGAGGCACCCAGATAGTAGCTACAGGAAGTCGGAATCTACGTCCGCAAACAGAGCTATGGGTTTTAACAAATAGGCTGTCGGAAAATATTACGAGCTTTTGGAGGAGGTTTATGACAAACATAAACAATTGCACATCGTGTATCCATTGTAAATGAAACAGGTGTTTCTACAGTTCCCAAAAGCCACTCCAAAACTCTTGCTTCCACCAGTAAACGGCAGGTGGGAACTTTAACATCTGCAGAAACAGGAAAATTGATGACTGATTAAAAATGTCAAAAGGAAAACAGAAGAAAACAGTAAAGCCTTATAAATAAAATACGACTACAAATGCATCCTCGGGTAATGAAGATGCTAATTGCATTTACTGTGGCTATCTATGTTCTCAGTGGACCAGGGCATTAAGTGCAATCTATGGTCTCCCTGCTCTTGAGCAGGGGAAGATAAAGAGGATGATGAAGCGACGCATATATGTGCTTTGTGCGTTGATAAATAGTCATTAGATTCCGATTTTCATTTCAATTGTTATAACTGGTAATTTTAATAAATAAATATTTTATTTTTATAAATCCATTGTTTTCTTTTATCATTAATTGTATACCCCACTCTGACCTTCTTGCTACCCCGCTTTGCCCTACATACCGGGGCAAAGCGGGACAAATGCCACATTTTATAAAATTGCTCATAGAGCCAAAATTTACAATATTATAAGGGGTATCTTTCGGGCAGCATACGAATCCCGCGTTGAAAAAACTGGTCATCTTTTGAAGCGATCCACGAATCGATCCAATTTTTTGGATCGATTCGTGGATCAGCTAGGCCGTGTGCCATTGATCGAAACAAGTGATAGTCCGAGGGAGCAACGTCTGGAGAATACGGCGGGTGGGGTGGGACTTCCCATTTCAAAGTTTCCAAGTATGTCTTGACCACTTTCGCAACATGGGGTCGAGCATTGTCATGCTGTAAAATCACTTTATCATGTCTCTCGTTGTATTGCGGCCGTTTGTCTTTCAATGCTCGGCTCAAACGCATTATTTGCGTTCGATAACGATCGCCTGTGATTGTTTCAGTCGGTTTTAACAACTCATAATACACTACGCCGAGCTGGTCCCACCAAATACTGAGCATAACCTTGGAACCGTGAATATTCGGTTTGGCCGTCGACGTGGAAGCATGGCCGGGATATCCCCATGATTTTCTGCGCTTGGGATTATCGTAATGAACCCATTTCTCGTCCCCAGTCACAATGCGATGCAGAAATCCCTTCCGTCTTTGCCTTGCAAGCAGCTGTTCACAAACACACAAACGCCGTTCAACATCTCTCGGCTTCAACTCGTGCGGCACCCAATTTCCTTGTTTCTGAATCATTCTCATGACTTTCAGGCGTTTTGAAATGGCTGGTTGCGTCACTCCCAATGATCCTGCCAATTCTTGTTGCGTTTGACACGAGTCTTGATCAAGTAATGCCTCCAATTCTGCATCTTAAGTTTACAGATAAGAAGGGATGGGTGCACACTTACCCATTTCTTCAGACTTATCAGGGCATTCTTTGAGAATTCCGTCATCTTGGAGGCTATCCATCTTTATGTTCCGGATGGTTATCTTCGACAGCGTCAGCACAGACTGTTTTATCTCCCAACATGCAGAACCAACCTGCCTCTGGTGATGCCGGTGGGGAGAGCAATTATACTGCTGAACATGATCGCTTCGGAGATCGATGTCTTTCATATTCGTGAAAGTACATTCAGAAGACAAATACTCTTGACTTTGGAGAGAATCTTGTATTCCTAATGTCGAACCATCTCTCATGCGTTCCTGGTATTATACGAGTATATTTATTATGTTTTACCTGTTCTCAATAGATGCCTCAAACTATAAAAATGTTTGTAATGTCTTTTGAGAAAATAAACTGATTTGATTTGATCTTGAAAACCTTCTCTCTTCCACCGCCATGCTGGTCTTCGACGTTAAAATCACCGTTCTTGAAGCGTTGAAACCACTCTCGGCACGTTCTTTCACTAATAGCGGCCTCACCATAGGTATTTAAGAGCATTCGATGAGCCTCAGCCGCAGATTTCTTCATATTAAAGCATAAAATTAAAACCTCCCGCAAATGACGAGAATTTGGCTCGTAAGCTGACATGTTTAATCGGGAATAACTTTATGATGCAGACACAAATCGACTAATATTTCGATGGCGTTATGTTTACAAATACTTCAGCTTATTGTATGACATCTATGATCTATTTATTCCAACTACCACTTACCGCTACTGCCATCTATTGCAAAACGGCGGAAGCAAAGTTATACACCTAATAAAATGAAAGTTTATATGCAAAATTATACATCAGATATCAAACTATAAATTTCAGCTTAAATGGGATATGTGGATCTTCAATAGCCGATTTTAAGAGTCATCAAACCTTAAGGACCCCACTTTACCCCCCCCCCTTCTCCCCCAATTGTATTACTTTTACATAAATAAACTAATAAATAAAATAATCGTTATATAATAACAGCGTTTTAAATTAAAAATTTGATCATGTATAAGTAACATAAAGTTTGCACCAAAATATGGATTAACTGAAATAAAAATAGTTTTTTTTATAATCACCATTATAATATAATCACCAGATACAAACAAGTAGTGCGAATAGAAAAAGAAGTCGAGGAAGGCCAAGGAAGACATGGCATTACCAAATTAATTAATTAATGAAAGGCGGTCATGTTGGAAGTAGGAACAATCGATGAGCGTGCATGTCACGATGTATGAATGAGGAAGAGGCGCGAGAGTTAATTCAGGAGAGAAAATTGTGGAAGGCCATCCTCTCTGTCTATCCTTTGGAGAAGCGGCGTGATGATTAATTAGTTATTTAATTAATTTATTCGAATAAAAACATCTGTTCCCTAGAAATTTTATTGAAATTCATATTATATTTGAAATTTTATGAAGGCCATCCTCTCTGTCTACCCTTTGGAGAAGCGGCATGATGATTAATTAGTTATTTAATTAATTTATTCGAATAAAAACATCTGTTCCCTAGAAATTTTATTGAAATTGATATTATATTTGAAATTTTATGATAGTTCATTGTAAATAATTAAAATGTTAAAATCCACTAATGTTTGTGTCTTTGACCGGTTGACAAACATTGGTGATTTTATCTAAATACCTACGAGTATACATTTTAAAAATATATTAACTATTGTATTTTTTTATATTTTCAAAATACATTATGCTTTATTAGAATAACATGTTCCGTCTTTCTAATGTTTTGATAATAATAAAAATATTCGATAGTACCTTAAAAAGGCGCATCATTCCTATAAAATATTGAAACAAAACTTGTAGAAAACACATGTTCCTATTCGTATTAATTATTTAATATGGACTCTTAACAATTATTCTAGTAGTTAATTTAAACTCAAAGATTGATTACTTTTAAATGTCTAATAACACTCAGTTGGCGTATCAGATATACGTATGTAGTCTTTATTCCATCCTTCATGTCTCCGGTGCCGAGCGATCGTAAAATATTGCAAACACGTATGTTTGTAAATAAAGCGTTTTGCGATTGCGCGTATAAAACAGATGAATGTGCCTGACACAAAATTAAGGGTTGAAATTTATTCAAAACGAATCCAACCCGACTTTGTAATACGTATCTAGCCTATATTACGGGGGCAGGTTTTTTACGGCCGAGACAGCACACATTTCAGATATCTGTAACCTACATCTGGCATTGTAAAACTGATCTTTGGCGTGAGCTGCGATAGCGTTGAATATATTCCAGGGGAAATATGAATTTAAAATTAGTCTGCGATTTCCATACAGTTTCTCATAATATATATGTTAAAAAATGGGCAGAAAAACTTTGAACGTCATTTGCTATGCAGACGATGCCGCAATAATAGCTGAATCTGAAGATGACTTGCAAATTATGTTGTACAAATTCCACACAGTATCAAAAAGGCTAAATATGGCTATATCAGTCAGCAAAACAAAATGTCTCACTATGTCTAGACAGACTACAAAATGTATGCTGACTGTTGTTAATATACCTGTGGAGCAAGTAATGAGTTTCAGATATTTGGGAGTAGAGATCTGCAGCCATAATGACCTTTATACCGAAGTACGAGAACAAGTCAGTAAAGCCTTTGCCATGTCAGGGTGTCTGAAGAATGTGGTCTGGAGGAACAAGCACGGAAATCCCCTCCGGACACCGCCCACCTGGAAGACCACCTAAGAGATGGAGGGACAACTGGACCTCATCATCCGACGAGACACGATTTCTGTATCACAGATCGTCAGATCTATTAAAAGAAGAAGAAGAAGAATATGTGTGTATAAAAGTGTTGTTAACAAATTTATTAAAAGGTCTTACAGGGAAATTCGAATCAATTTATCATATTAGTTTGCAAATCAATTCAAGTTGTATAAACAAAGAAGTGAAAGAGTTATTAACTTAGATCGTGTTTATGCATATGACCGAAGCAATCAACTGAACTCATAAATGAATATTAAATTTAACATTGTTTTTCATTTACTATCTTTAGGTCGACCATTTTGATGCTCGAGACAGTGAAGAAGCGTGTCGATTCATTCAAGTGGATATCGATTGAAGCAACTACTCATCTATTTTATAGTAAAAGGCCATCAATCATACTCACTTCAATAAGATTCACAGGTCGACGGGAGACCTTGGCTTACACTCATCTATTTTCCAATATACTAATACTTTTTTATAGTTTATTCACTTGAAAGAGATCCTGGTAGGCGAAATGCATGGCATTGGATCCTAAAATACTCGGTGATTACAAGTTTACTATAGTGTTAAAATTTGGAAAAGTTATTAATTTTTACGATGAAGGACATGTTTGCTTTTGTAATTTTGTTTTTGAATTCTAGTAATAATTCAAATTAACCAGAAAAATGTAATCTTCCAGACACCAGATATTGGAAATAATCAATTAAAAACATCGAATTCCTTTGAATTTTAACCCATTGTTACTATTCATGGATTAACGTGCTCTGTGAACTTTGGAAACAAAATTTTCGCACAATAATAATACGAGGGTTGCCTTTTAAGTTTTTACAAAAAGTGAAACAGAAACAAACAAGTTTGAAACAAAGTGTTTTATTGCTTCTCGAAATATTTACTTCTTAGGTCTATACATTTTTGCATACGTTCAAACCAATTCTGGAAACATTTTCTCCACTCTGAAGCTGATATCGAGCCTTTCCCGGCAGAAGATCGTAAGCGTAAAAAGTTCATTTTACAAGAGGAGGTTTTTTTTAAATATCTAAGGCTATGTTTAATGAATCAATTTAAAAAAAAAAAAGTTCTTTAATTCTGTAACTGTTAATTGTGGTTGAAGAAAAACCCAATAATTGTCTCAAATTCAAGAACTTTTGGCGCTTACGATGTTTTGCCGTACCCATTGAAGTTCTCCCTGAATGCGCTGTACGCTTACGATATCGTTTACGATGTTTTGCTTGTCACAAATTAATGTGAATTTGTAAGGAAGCTGAATCATAATTGAAAGAGATTTTATTTTTATTTTTATAAAAAAAGGTATCACTCCGCTATTCATTTTAATTTACCATTCTATGATTGCTTAAATTTTTTTTTGTTAAAAATTGCTAATCAAATTATAAATATTTTTACTAAGGTGAAGTTTTGAGGAAAACTTTTACGCTACAAACACAAAGCAATGACATTTCTAGTTCATTTATTTCAGAATTAGGTGGAGGAATGTTAACGTTTTTTTCAGGATAAATTGAAGATGATGATGTAGGCACATTCTCTAAAATATTGTCAGTTGTTATGAAGCAATCATTATTATTAATTGCATTATCACCTCTCATTTCATCAAATGCCATTTCCATAATTTGCTGGACTCGAGAATTACGTACGTGACCCGGACCCACCAGTCTGGAAATTATTCATTCACTTGTAAAGTTTTATACTGTTATTTGTTAAAGATATAGTATTAAATACTATGTATAATTTATGTTATGCCTACGTTGTTTTTCGAATAACGGCTTTAAATTTTATTTTAAAAACAAATTATGAAAACTTTTCTCGTTACACTAAATTATTCGGTGTACCTATTGACTAAGTAGGGTATGTTTCAGCATGGACAGGCAAAATTAATTAGCATTAGATATCCGGAATAAACGTTTAATCTATTTTTTTTTAAAAACCTTCTATAATAATCGACAAAATAAAAACGAAATAATCATATTTTCGCGCTACAAAACGGAAAATTCTAACATCCACATGAAGTATGCTTAAACTACCTCATAATAAAACAAGTGTATTCTATACTATAGGTACCATACCTATCGAATAATTTAGTGGAAAAACAATGATTTCTAATTTGTAATTATTATTATATTCTAAATGATAATTAAATGCACACAAAATAACCATTACAAAATTATTGTAAACTGCTTAACTTACCTTAAAGTTTTATCCATTTTAATTAATTATAATCTCACTAAGCAAGCAAAAATAATCCACTTTTATCTATTTTTAGAAACCCAAAACAATGACACAAGTGTCGTCTCAAGTAAATTCAAATATATAATGAATATTATTTTTACTGATTACGACCGGAAGACGAATATTATTATTATTATGTATCATGTTTGAACTTGCTCGCGATATATTTTTGTCGTAAGCGGTGAGTTTTGGAATATCCAATAAAATTATACTCTTTTATAGGACGCTTACGATGTTTTGCTTAGCTGATTTTTTTCAATTTAAATCATACGATAAAGTGAAACATGCATTTATTTTTACTTCTGCTTATCCATTTCTTATGAAAGTTTGCCAGTCGGTGCGGATATTTATTTGGAACGGAAAAAACCGTAAAAACGAAAATGCTCAAATTGTCGCTTACGATGTTCTGCCGGGAAACGCTCGATATTGTAGAAACATGGTTTTGAAAGTCTTCAACAGCTTAGCTTCTTGAGGTGATGAAAATCGCTGTCCACGCATCTTTTGTTTGACAGTAGGGAACAAGAAAAAGTCATTAGGCGATAAATCAGGTGAATACGGGAAATGAGACGTTAATTCGATGTTTTTCTCCTTCAAAAATTCAGTTGTTTGACGTGCTTTATGGGAGCTGGCATTGTCGTGGTGAAGAATGATGCGACGTTTTTTGTTGTTTTTCCTTAGTTCATCGAAGACCGCTGGCAAACAAATTGTTGTATACCATTCGGCATTAACAGTTCTTCGATCTTCTAAAGAAAGGGTTGCAAAGTGTCCAGTACAATCGAAGAAACAAGCGATCATTTTCTTGGAAGTGCTCCGTGAACGAATAACTTTAGTGGGATTGGGTTCATCGTCAAACACTCTTACGGTATACTGTTGCTTGTTTTCAGATTCATACGAATATATCCAAGTTTCGTGTCCTGTAACAATCGTGTATACGGATTTTGAACCTTCCTTGGTCGAATTTTTTCAACATTTCGTGACATCAATCAACACGAGCCTTTTTTTCGTTTCGGTCAAATTATGCGGAATCCATCTGGAACAAATCTTTCTCACTCCTAAATGCTCATGCAAAATTGATTGTATTGCAGTCTGCGATACGCCAAGAGTGGCCTCTATCTGTCTGTAAGTCACATGCCGATTTTCTTTAATCATAATGCGCACAGCATCGATGTTTCTCGGAATGACAACTGATTTTGGCCGACCTTTTCGACATTCATCACTGACGGACGCACGACCACGAAGATATTCTGCAAACCAATTGCAAACAGTCTTCTCTGATGGTGCTTCATTACCAAAAGTTGCGCGAAGCGATTTTATGCATTGTTGTCGAGTAAGGCCGTTTTTAAAATCATATAAAATCTTCCAACGAAAACCTTCACGAGTGATCTCCATTTCGCACAAACTTGCTTCTTTTAAACGTTCACTATCAACAACCTAATCGGTCAATTACTGTGTTACTACTGGCTTCGCAATAACAAACGTCAATGTTCACAAATACAGTGATGCCATAACTCACTTACGCCATCTATTGTTCGATTGTAAAAACTTAAAAGGCAACCTATGTAATAATAATAATATGCTCATTTTTAAAGCGCCATTTTTGTGATGTAATCACCTCAAAAGCGCATTAAGACGTGTTTTGAATCTAAAAATCTAAATATAAACGCTGCATCTGATATTCGCGATCGATTAGAATGTATAATAGAACAAAATAAACGAGTTTTAAATTGGGTATGAAATTATAAAAAAAGTTTTTCAGCTTAAATTGTGAAATCTATCGGATCATTTATGCATCTAAGGTATGAAGGAAGATTGTTCCAAGCTGATGGACCGGCTACCGCAAAGGCTCGATCCCCGAAATGTGTACTAGGGCAGAGGTTTCCAAACTTGTTTGTCCCGTAGGACCCTTGCTGATTTATTCTATTATGTGTAGACCCCCTGCATTCCTAATATTGATTTTTTTTTAGAAATTCATCTATAACTATAAAATTTGTTTTTGAAGCTGACACAAAGTATACATTTTGACTGTTAAATTTACAACACTGTTAAAATATAATTTCACAATGTTGTATTATACAACCTTTTGAGAATGTCGCGACAGCTGTTTCGCCATCCTATGTTGTCATCAGCTGATGAAACAGCTGTCGCGACAGTCTTAAAAATTGTATAGTAAACATATTTCACATTATAACAGTATTGTAAATTTAACAGTTAATAATGTTGAAGTATCAAAGTGTTTTGACCAAAACAATGAACAATTTTGACATAAAAATAGTTATTAAAACGAAACCAAATGCAAATCCAACATTTTTATATTATGTCCTTACATATGAAATTGGCGTTTTGTATGGGAGGAACATAAAGTTGATTTTTTTTTAATATAATATATTTATTTAATCAAAGTATGTACCATTGCTATCTATGCACTTTGGCCATCTTATAGGTAGTTCATCGATCCCTTTACTAAAAAAAAACATTCGGACGGGAATCAATAAAATCTTTGAAGTCGCTTTGGACTGCCCCATCGGAGTTGAATTTTTTCCCTTGCAAGAAGTTATCCAAATTTCAAAAAAAAATAGTAATCTGTTGGGGCAAGGTCCGGAGAGTACGGTGGATGTCTTAGACATTCCAATTGAAGCTCTTCTAATTTGGTAGCCGTCTGTTGTGCAGTGTGTGGTCTAGCGTTATCATGAAGCAGCAGTGGCCTAGAGCGATTAACCAGCCTCGGTTGTTTAGCAGCTAGCTTTTCCATCATGGTTTGCAGTTGCTGATAATAGACATCTGCCGTAATCGTCTGGCCAGATTTAAGAAAACTGTAGTGAACGACACCAGCACTAGTCCACCAAACGCTCACAAGTAACTTTTTTGGAGTCAATTTTCGCTTGGGGCATGGTTTGGCTGGTTCGGCAGGGTTCAGCCATTGCGATGAGCGCTTCCGATTATCATTCAGGATCCACTTTTCATCACAGGTAATGATTCGATTCAAAATCCCTTCATTATTGTGCCGGTTGAGTAATGCAACGCAGCAGTCAACGCGCGTTTGTTGATTTGCTTCACTCAATTCGTGAGGTACCCACCTTTCAAGCTTTTTCACCTTCCCAATTTGCTTCAAGTGGATTAAAACAGTTTTATCACTAACACCGCAGCCTGCAGCTAACTCGGACGTGGTTTGCGATGGATTCGCTTCCACAATAGCCTTCAATTCTTCATTATCAACTTTGGTCTCCGCCGTCCACGGGGCTTGTTCTGCATGTCGAAATTTCCAGAACGAAAACGTTGGAACCAAAAACGCACTGTGTTTTCTTTTGCGGCACCGTCGCCATACACATCATTAATCCTTCGAGCCGTTTCTGCAGCACTGGTGCCACGGTGGAACTCGTACTCGTAAATAACGCGATATTTCAAGTTTTCCATTTTGTAAACTGAGTGACGCAAAGAAAAAAAACAATTGAGGAAAAAACAAATGAATTATAATTTTCGAAACACAAATACTTGAGTAAATAGCTGTATAAATTTGAATTTGGAATTCCTAACCAAAGAGAAGATATTTGAGATCAAAGTTGCCAGTACGGCGAAACGCCAATTTCATATGTAAGGACCCAATATATAAAAAAACACATACAAATAAATGTTCTTATAGAAAAGGTGAGCCTGATGCTATGATATCAAAATTTCAATATTCGGCTTCAATTTAGTTGAACCATCTTGTGGAGCCCCATTTACATATCATGCACACCCAGTTTTTTTCCAACTGTCCTAGACCCCTTGCAAGTCTAAATTGACCCCTGGGGGTTGATATAGGCCACTTTGGGAACCATGGTCCTAGGGCAACGCTTCGGCTTAACTAATCTTCCTATTGCCGAAGAGTTCGCCGAGCGAAGTGTGGATTTCCTTGGATTTAGGCTGTCCGTTACACAGAGTTCGGATATATAACTTGGTGCTATTCCATGTAGCGTTTTGAAAGCGGTCCAGCAGAATTTATACTGGATTCTTTCTGGACTTTTAAGCCAGTAAAGTTCTTTGAGATTTTGTGTTATGTGGGACTTTTTTTAAATGCCTTTAATGAGTCTTGCTGCTGCATTGAACTCATATTGAAGTTTGTTACTTGTTACTTATTAATCAAGTCGTGGTACAACGAAAAAATTTACAAGAGTTTTGAAAGTGTCATGGGGAATACTCCTTTTGACGGATTTTAATCGTCTTAGGTGGAAGAAAGTATCGCTAACCGTGTTGTTAATTTGGGATTTTAGGGACAGGTTTGCGTGTTTTGAAACGATATCATTGTCAGCTGTTGAAATTGAAGAATAAGAGATAAGATGTTGACGCCCTGCGAAATAAGTCCAGAGAATTTCCGTTTTGAATGGGTTTAGTTTAAGTTTACTTGATGCCATCCATTTAGATATGGCATCAATGCAGTTGAGAGTTACAGATGTAAAATGTTTGGTGTTATCGAAGTTGCAGGAAAAATAAAGTTGCTGGATGAACGGTATATTTGAGACGGGCCGGAAATATCTAAAATTTTCAGAATCTAGCAGAAGTTTTTTTTTAATAGGAAAGCAACAATAGTTTTTTTGAGCAAAATGGGTACTTGTACTGTTAACAGAGATTTGTTAAAAAAAATTAACTAAAAATAGAGCAACATGATCACAGCATTTCTTGAGAAGGCATGTCGGGATTGGATCAAGCGAACACTGCTTATTAGGTGCATAAAGTATAAATTTAACTACCTGCTGAGGTGTTGTGATGTTAAATTGAGATATATTTTTTCCTTCATAAGTCGTGAAAGTTGGTGGTGTTATAGATGACGTCGTTGCACGAAGCACAGCATTTTTATCTTCAAAGAATTGGACAAAGTCCTGAGAAAATAACCTGGTAAACGCCCTGGTTTTGTAAACGCACTGGCACTCACACTATACCAAACATTCTACCCGAAACTAACTTACTCTAAATTAATACGTTCCGTCTAGTATTTTTTAAAGAGAGTTAACATTTATTCTCAAGACTAAATAATTAGCAACGTCTCATCTCGTAAAACTTGAAACAAATAATCGAATTTAAGCCAAAGATTTAGACTCCAAATCAAATAAGTTAGATTTAAAATTTTCAAAGACATTTGAAAAAGTTTTTACAGTTGAAATGTTTCTAAATTAGTATGATAAATTAGGTTAACGCTAAACGCAAAATTAAATTGTTTATTGTTTCTTGAACAATGTTGTTAAACACATTGAATGAAAACGATGATGCCTTAGAAAGGCGGAACATGTCATTCCCATAAATTATAATAAAACTGTCGTTTTTATTCATATTCATTATTTAGTATGGAGTTTAAAATCATCGTTCAAGAAACAATAAATTCTAATAATTCATAATAGTGATTCAGCTTTTTAATAAAAAAACACGTGTTGAGTACATTATTAGACGATACAGTCGGTTAACTATTGATATTACCGTATGGTGAAATAATAGTTAGACACAAATGTGATATAACATTCCAGAATCGTCTAGTAAATCTGAAACCCACTGGGAGTAAGCTAAGATGCCAGTGCAGAATGATGTTCTTGTACGGATCCTTTTTTATGGAACTTTAAAAAAAGGCCTTATTAAATGCTTTGTTTGTGTGTCAACAAAAATAAATAAAAGTATTTGTTTCTACCTCTTCGGTGAGACGGCATGATAGTTAGTTAATTAATTAGTCATACATCGTCCATTGGTTACAAAACAAGAGTTCGAATAATCTCAAATTTGAAATTTGCGATTTTTTTAATAGTGGTTTACTAACAACATTCTGTTAACGGGCGTCAATACTAGTTTCGGCCATTTAAGTAATGCCTTGCGACATTTTATAGTCAAAGTCAATCGATTAAAACTTCAACCGTTAAACGCGTACCGCTTTGTTGCGAGCAATCAAGTGCCCATGTTATTAGTTTTTAACGTCGTTAAAATTGAACACTTCCTTCCGGGGTCTCTAAAAGCTATAGCGATTCGGGAACTTTAAACATTAAAAGCTTTTTGTGACTTTGCTGTAATTTAGGACAATTTTGTGAAAGGCTAGTGAGGCACTAAAATGTATTAAAATAAAGTTTTTTTTTATTTTTAATGTACAAAATACAAATACTCACCGAGCCATTTTCGAAGTCGGAACAATGTATGAGCGTGCGTGTCACGTTGAATTTTTTTTATGAATTAAAACAACGTACCTATATTTCACTTTTGACAGTGGAATGAACAGTGTTTAAAATTCATAAAAAATTAATAATTTTGGAATTTCACAGTGTTTACGCCTTAAGTTTATCTAAAATAAATATGTCATTTATAACCAATTTTTTCATTGTGTAAAACAGTAACCCCATAATAAATCACTACAAATATAAATATGATTACTGCAAAAGCTTGGGTCTGATAAAAAGACTTCTAGCAAATACTCGTACGTCCTAAGGAATCAATATCGTCTAGCCTATCATCCCTCCTCCCAAACAAACCAGCAGAGAAGTGAGGAAAAAGAGCGTCAACGGACAATGATTGATCGGGTAAAGCGATCGATGGCGTCGATCGACGCTCACTTTTATTCCATCGCCGTGTACCTGACCTTACCTCCTAGATCCTCGCCAAGTCATCTCGTGCTTCAGCGGCTTCAGGGTCCTCGCAAGAATAGTTCACCAGAAGGCTGGTACAGCGATGCCGTCAGTCGGGGAAGGTAAATAAAAGCGTGGTTTGTCAATTTAAAAATAATAAAAATTTATTAAAAATAAAATAACTTACCCTAGACATAATTATCCTTATGATCGGCACCTAATTATAAACTAATTAGCCTAAGAAAATGATTATATCTAAACTATGGACTAAAATCGGGTTACGGTTAGCGCGGCTCCAGCCAAGAGGGCGAACTCGCGCATGGGCGGGAAGAAGCGCCGCTGCCCTCCTCGCGGAATTTTTCATCGTGAGGAGGCAATTTGCTACACTTTTACCAACCTGTAAAGCTTTATTTTATTTATTTTTATAAATACGACATGTCAGGGTGACCATCAATTTCCTACTTATTGAGTTCCATTCATTCGCGAACTTGCATTGTGGTGGCGAGGGCTGCGACGGGGAGGCAGGGCGGGAAGGACCGCAAGGGAAAGCAATATTTTTTTCTTTCGGTTTCTTCCGAGCCGTCCGGCGCCGGCGTGGCCTTTTAAAAATTGTACCTAGGTAAGCTGTGGCCGGAGAGTTTGGGTCATTTGAGACAATAATGCGAAGTATATTTGATTTTATGCAATGCAAGCTCGTTGATAATTATTTCAAAGTGGTGTAATTTTTGTCACTGAAAAATACTACAATAAGCTTATTAAAGCGGTTTCAACATAAAACCTAATAATATTTTCTCAAAGATTTCAGAGAAAAATTACAGATGCCCATTTCGCTGACTACGCGCAAGCAATATATAGTATACTATATTACGCTCTAGATTCTAGAGTCTAGAACAATCCATTAAAAACTAAGGTTTGATAAGATGGAATGGAACTTATCTACCCTTAACTCATTGATATTTAACAAACTCTTAACAAATTATTATACCATAATACTATTAATTTTCAAACCACCCCGTTATCCTTTAAACCAAATTTATATAGACTTGTTGATCCAATAAGTAAGTATCCAAGTATCATAAAAATTCAAGTATGCTTTTGAAATGTAAGGTAATATCAGGAATACACTTATAAATATATGTATGGGTAACAAACATTTGAAATATTCAGAACCATCCAGTAACAAAAACGAAATTTCTTATGCACAAATTATTTATTACTATATTACACGTTCGTCTTCATATTATTTGCGATAGACTTGGTATGTTCCCTAGGGGTTTGCTCTTATTGTGAGGTGGATTCCCAGATGTCCTTCCACCTTCGGGGAGGTTATGCATGAGGACGAGTCCCGTGAGGTTAATTATATTATATATACGAATATATCTGTGGTCATATTTATTATTTTATCAAAATATTTTGATATTGCTAACAATAATATTAATTATCCATTCATGTGGATCGTATGTCAATAAAAAATAGTCACTGTTAATTTCGGACAATACAATACTGGTGTGAAGAGAACTAAAAATTAGCTCTATGTAGAAATAATAAAAAAACAAACAAACCATGACCAACACGCAGCTTTCCCGTAAGCTTAGGTAGATATAATGGACGGCTCCACTTCTCCGTCGTAACATATCTCTCTAGTTTCCTCCACATTCATACAGCGACTCATACACGCAAGCGTTACGACTCCTAAATAGACTTTAAAATTTCGTTCAATTTGGTCATACTATGTTTTCCTCGGCCTTTCTCTATTTCTTGTTCGATTAACACTTTAGGGTATACGTAAGATATACTATGTGTGTGAGAAGCACTACAATGGGAGTTTTTTTAAAGACACGTCTGTTCTGCAGCTAGAACATTTATTGACTGACATTGAGTTGGTTATTATAGTACTTGGATATGACAATGTTGAGGTTGGGGGAGCGGAACGTGACGTAGACGCAACAACACTATTGTTTATTCTATATTAAGGTTCATGGATTTTTCCGTTTTTCTCCTAACTTCGATTATGTATACTTTGTTAAGTACCTACTCTTTGCGTATTACGAAATGTGTTATCCATTTTTTTAAGATTTATTGTCAAGTCAACCCAAGCTAGTAACCGGACAACCTTTTCTTTTTACGGTGTCCTGGTCAATGGATGCAATTTCTAATAGACAATACAAATAGGACAATATGGTATGCTTCGCGGGAGGCGCATAACAATTTGTGCAATGTTATTGTTGTATTTAAGGAATCTATGTCTAATTATTTTGATTTACGCTTTCAACCCTACATGTTAGTTAAGAGATATTTGTGTACAGTCCGAAGACCATTGTTTCATTTGGCTTATATAGAGACACCCCTTCCACCCAGATTAAAAGCACTTCAGAATTTCATACAGAGAGCAAAATAAATTTTCTTATCTTACTATTAAAGTATTATAACGGTCGACGACGCATTTCTTTGTGTAAACTTATTATATTAATTAATAATAAACAATAAATAATAACTAAACAAAAAATATTAGGTTATTATTTCATATATGTTATAATAGTTTTAATTAATATTAAGTTATTATTTCATATATGTCCCAACCACAACGGGTCCGTAACAACTTTCATAACCATTTCATCCATGCGTTCCAAACCAATGCAGTAATCCTTTCATTATTTTATTCATAATGCTGTCTTTCGCTTTCCATTCATTCTATTCCTGATATCAGCATTAAAAATTCCGTCAAACATCGTTTAACCACGCATACGTCTAAATGATATCATCTCTACCTCATTTATTCACTTCTCATTTTTCTTCTGGCAGTTCCATGCTTTGATTCCACAAAATAAGGGTTGGAACCAAAATTCCATTGTGAATGGCCATTTTCATTAAATGTATAAAATCAATCACCTGCTCTAGATTATTCTCATTCACACTTATATAACAAACTGTCAATTCCTCTTCTCTTTCAAAAACCATCACCTTTGACTTTCCGACATTCATCATTAAATCGTTTGCCTTGCATGAAGAAAATATATCTAAGTAAATTAATCTAAATGTACAAATAATATATATAACTATGACAACAGCTATGACTGCCACACTGAAGATCCGGGGTTCGATTTACAGAATGGTTTCTTG
Source organism: Lepidostoma basale (assembly GCA_022606425.2). Lineage (NCBI taxonomy): Eukaryota > Metazoa > Arthropoda > Insecta > Trichoptera > Lepidostomatidae > Lepidostoma > Lepidostoma basale. The sequence continues at coordinate 290,935 of JAHDVF020001261.1, forward strand.
AAGAATTCACGTGACGAGAATCAATATAATAACTATACCCTTACCATCAATTTGGTCGCACTGTAATGATGTAAAGAGTGATTCAACATTATATACATATGTACAATATTTTGAATGTATACAAATACTTGTAGACAAATACTGAATTTAACCCATTGCGGATTAGTCATTTTTTAAGGATTAATTTTATCTCAATAGAGACGAAGATGTAAATTGTTTTTTAGAAACAGAATATGGTGGTCGAGGCGTTTACAGGACTTATAACCTGTCATTAGTTGGGTTAAGCGATCGCTTTATGTAATACAATATTCCCCATTGCGCCCTTCTTACGACCACCACGTCTGACAAATTTTTGAAAGATGTATTATATATATGCTAATATGTTGAGGAACACTTCACATTTTTTTTTGTTTAATCTACACTAGCGCCATATATTTATGTAAATAATAGTTTTAATTGTATGTAAATAATTTGTATATTAATAGGTTTAATATTATATGGTTTAATATGTATGTAAATAATTTATAAATGTATATAATAGTTTTAATGTTCTTTCATAAAACCATTTTTTTTGTAAAAATATCGTATTTCTGATCAATTAAAGTGATCTTTTGCAATTCAAGATTCAACACTCACACAAACTTTATTACTGCTGCATAGCCATGGCTTCAAGTGTGTAGGATATTTAAACCGCGCCATCCATACAGGAATAAACTTCTAAAATATCGAATTCTTTCGCATTTTATGTCACACGAATTCCAAACAAGATGAGCTATAACTCCAACCATGAACAAGAATAACTCTTAGAACTTTAATTAAAAAGTTACAAATGTTAAATATTTTTTTATACGCGGAAATGATTATGTACCTATAAATGATTAGTTACGGAAGTGAAGCTTGTAGCTGGCAAACGAAGGGATGAAAGTAGGATAAATGCCGTAGAAATAAAGATCACTGAGAAGAATATGTAGGAAAACGACAGATAGAAGGAATGTTATGCAGATGATTGCAGGTTAAAGTCGCCCATCAGAACCAATCTGCCTCTGGTGACACCAGTGAAAAGAGCAATTAGTCTGCTGAACGCGGTCTTCTCTGAGATCGACGTCTTTCATATTAGTGAAGGTACGTTCAGGAGACTAATACTCTTGACTTTAGAAAGTATCTTGACTTCCTAATGTCGAACCATCTCTAATGCGTTCCTGGTATTGTGTTGTTTTTTTTTTATAATTTTTTACCTGTACTCAATAGATGCCTTAAACATGTTGCTGTTTGTAATGTCTTTTGAGTTAATAAACTGATTTGATTTGATTGATAAGTCAAATAAAAACAATCCATGATGGACATATTGAACGAATGGACGAGAGAACAATTATAAAAATCTTGTATATAAGTAGTGGAAGTGGAAAGAAAAGACATGGATGACCAAGGAAAGTATAGCATGACCAAATTAATCAACTTCTAATAGACGGCCACGTTCGAAGTTGGAAAATACAAATATTTAGTTTTATTGCACTCATTCGTCTTCTAGTTCCTAACGGTTTAGACAGCTTGCAATAGGCGATGGCAGAGAGCTGTCGGAAAAATAATAACGAATACCATAAAACTCTTATTTAAAAAAGATATACCTTCAATTTTTTTGTGAACTTCTAAATTTCATTTATATTTATAATATATTTTTTTTTTAGTTTTTACAAAACAACGTCAGAAAGGATTATAAAGAAATGATGAATGTAAATTTATAAAAAGGAAATAGTTTTTCAATTTATTCCGTGACACGGAAAATACGAGGAAAGTAAAATGACAAAGGAAGAAAAATGTTTGTTTCGTCGAATTTACATTATTGTTTATGATTATTCCTAAATTTACATATTCAATTTTCTTTCCGGTGACTTGGCGAAATGAAAACAACGTAAAAACTCGTATATCCTTGTGCTTTCCTAGGACCAGGTATTTTACGCATTATTGTTAATATTTTTACAACTTTTTGGGGTATTCAATAGGCCCTACTCTGTTACCCATCAACCGTCATAAAAATGAATGAGAACGAAATTTTGAAATTATTTGGTCCGGCGTAAAATTACATATCAATGTTTTCTGTAGTAATCATTGAAAAGTATTAGTTTAATATCAAGGCCTCGATTTTAATCTTCGGTCGGGTGCAGTACACCATCCGCATAGTTTGGGCGTAATGTGCCTGATTGTTATACATTCTAAACATAATAAAAATTTACATACCTACCAAGTGATGAATATCACTATGTCTAGTGATGTATGAGAAGGAGTTTATCTACTAAGGGTTTCAATACTTTCAACTGATTGGCGGCTATATATAACTCGTATGTCCTTGGTGATGTTGGTCTATTTGTCCCTGATAAGTATCTTCGTCAAATATAATACAGATTGTTTAATTTGCCACGCTAAAGAACCAACCTGACAATCGTTATGCCTGTTAGCAGAGCAATCTTTTTGGTCAATCGACTCGCCTCTGAGGTCGACATATGTTGTGATCGTGGGAGTTGCCTCAGGGATGCAATATAATTTTTGTGAGTATTCTCTCTTATTCATAATCTTATGTTTTTTTTTTAATTTTTATTTTTAAAAAAATTTATTGTGTTTTTGTAAATAACTTTTTTCTATAAAATGAAAAATAAAATAAAATAAACATGGACGAGAATAATTTTGAAATGTTTTCTTATCTGATTTCCGAATTTAATTTTTCCGAAATTATCCGAATAAACATTTAAGATATATTAGGATTTTGAATATTCGTATAATTAATAAAAACAATACAGCTTTACTACACATAATTTCCTTCCTGTGGTAATACATTTCTGCGATAACGGAAGCAGAAACAAACAACAGTAAATATAATACCAATAACCAAATTGAGCTTTTAATTACACCACAGACCGAATTGGTTTATTTTTCCACCAAAATGGGGATATAAAAAAACGGAGAGCGAAAAATAAAAAGCTTCTAACAAATATAACCACTGGGTGCTTTTAATTACATAATAGAGATCAAAAGGCGATTTCCCTTTGGTATTTCGACCAATTTTCATAATATTTTTTTTCCACGAGACGCCGTTTCTGATCAATACCTGTCTGCAACTCAATGATCACTTCTGTTCAATTTCATAATATGCCGTTGTCTTTAGTTTATATTTTATCTCAATAAAGAGCATTTTATAATAAAGCATATTATAAATTGATTATAGCCCTAAAATGTTGTTAATACGAGCACTTCTCGTGAAAATATCAAATTCGTAAGTGAATGTATGAAACCTTCGAAACATTTCGATAACAATAAACTCAGAAGTGGAAAACCAAGTGTTTAAATGTACGTTTTTTTTATTACATTTTTACGTAAGGTACATACTTGAGTACATCCTAAAGGAAGGAAGGAATTAAAGCTTGGAGTTAACAGAAGCAGGATGAAAGTAGGATAAATGTAGTAGAAATGAAATCTCTAGGATGAGCCCTTGAGGTGTTAAAATCTCGTAAATGGCACTTAGAGTTAGCATATTGTTATTATTAGAAAAACAATGTATGAACTAAGAAATCAGAAAGAGATTTAAGGCGGATGTTTGGACATAGGGAACAAATAGATAAGGGAAAAGTAGTTTTAAAAAAACATACACAAGTAGGTTGAATGGAAAAATAAGTCGAAGAAGGTCCAAGAAGGTCGAAGAAGATATTATTATTATTAAGTTGTTGAATCGCTCTTTACATCATTACAGTGCGAGCCACATCGATGTAAAGGCTATAACTATCGTATTGATTTTTGGGACATGTGACAGGAGCTAATCTATCGTCATTTTATTGTCACTTTATTTCTGCACAGACCAACGACAGTGTGACAATCACACTGCCATCGCTGAGAATCAAACCCGGGACCTTCGGGGTGGCAGTCAAAGCACTTACCACTCGGCCATGAAGACCGTCGCACGGCATGACCAAATTAATAAATTGTTAAAAAGGCGGCCATGTTTGGTGTCGGAACAATGGACGAAGGTGCGTGCCGCGGTGTTTGAAAGTAGAGAGTTATGTCAGGATAGAAGAGTGTGGCGATACATCATCTCGGCCTACCCCTCCAGAGAAACGGCGTGATGGGTAGTCTGTTAGTGTATTTCAGTACCGATTTACGGAAACGAAGTTCTTTTGGTGTGTTCGTTCAACATTTCACTTCGACTCAAACATTTGTGAGTCGTGTCGCTTTCTGATTTCACTCAGAGGAACAATAATTGTACTTTGGCCGCCAAAAGCGTGTTTTAAAACAACAACAGTATAAGCGCCGGCGGCTCCGAAACTGTCAAAACCTCAACTTAAAAAGAAATAATATGCGCAGCGGTGCCGCATCATTGGGTTTTATGCCCCAAATTTAATTTACGGGAATTGTTTGAGGAAATCTTCTTTTTTCGCTTTTCTCTACTTTGTCGGCTTTCTGGGGGCCCGAAGGCATTGCGACGTCCCGACATTAATCAAGTTGGAATCGTTCGGCGTTGCCGCCAAGTTATTTATGACGTTATCCCTATAATTGGAATTAAAATTCTTTGGAAGTATGGATATATATTATATTGGTTCCAGAAGAGACATACTCCTATAAGAAATTCCTCTTGGAATTGGGAAAGTAAATCTCTGGAAAGAACCTTTGTATTTTGGCTCGCAGCTGCTTTGTAATTACTTTCTAGAAACTTAATAAATTTTCACGTAGGCCCTTTAGTATGTACTACGCATCTGTAATGCTTTTAAAGTAGTATAATTATAGAAAATTTTCGTCAGTGAAAAATTTATACCCTGAGAAAGCGCGAATATGGCCCGAAACCTGTTGGGGAATGATACAAAAAAGTGTGGTAAAAATAATATCTTTTCAAAAAAATATTCAAATGGTATACTTAATTTTAAGTTTTTTTTTATAAATTAAAACAGTAATTTTAACTTTAAAGTTTTTTTTCATGACATGTTTTTTAATTGTTATTATCGTTTATTTCATATGAACCATTTATATCGTTCTCCCGATGATGAAGGTGAAAGTCTTCGAAACGTGTCGAGAAAAATAAATTCAAAAGTGAAAAAAACAGTGTCTTGATTCGTAAAAATATAATGTCATTATGGAACTCCACAGTGTGAATACCTAAAGTTTATCTTAAAAACGTATTTTTTGGCACAAATAACTATCATAAAGAGCGGCAATAATCAAATTGACCAAAACAATTCACTTATACACGAAATATCTCCAAATTGACGGGAGCACCAAATGAGCAAACCACTGTTTTAACCGTTTTTACTGTTTTGGTGTTAAAATTATATCAGTTTTTTCGTTTATAAAAAGGGTAAAAGGTGACAGGTGTAAAAATAAATTTTTCATTTGTTCCAATGACAATTTGAATAAATTCTTCAATAATATTTTTAAGTTCTTGCTGGTTTTGGATTGTTTTAAGTGCCTAATTACAGTAAATAAATAAAAAAAACAGTGGATAACGTGGAATAAAAATTAAATAACCACAAATGTCCGGATCGTCCAGCTGACGACAAGTGCACCATCTAAAAGAACATTATGTGTTAAATTATTTTTCTTTGTTATTTTATTTTATATCTTTGTATTTCAGATAATTTGTTTTAGATTTATTATGTAGACGTTGAACGATCGAAGTGTGCGCGGGAGATGCCTGTTGGTGGCGATGAGGTTCGCAACCCATCACACCGCGTCTCTCGCGATGGCGAAAAGAGAAGGATGGAGTGCCGCATCGATTAAAGTGTGGCAGTCCATTCTTTCTGCCTACCCTTTCGGGAAGACGGCGTGATGGTTAGTTAGTTAGTTAGTTAGTTAGTTATCTTAAAAATGTTTTGTCTTGCATTTCTCGATATTGAGAGTTTAGTCACAAGTATGTACAAATATATCTCTCACAAATACCCTGTATATATATTTGTAAATATATCTGTAAAGTTATAACCCAAACAGTACTTATGTAATGTAAGTGGTGAGTGTGAAAACTATATTGATTTTAAAAAAATCATCAATTCTTAATCTGCATCTCTCTCACGACGATATCCGACGATATGGAGTTTATTTAGTAATTTATGTATTTTTTTATTTAGTCAAAGGAGTAAAACATGGTAATAAAGGTAATTAACGTGAACCAATACATTGTTGAAAACAATTTTTCTGAGTAATAATTAAATAAACGATGTTTTTTATAACTACTTCCACATTTGTCTTTATTTCGACAGCGACCAGCTTCGCCAGGGGTAAATTTTTCTGAGGTTTATCCCTTAGTCGTTTTCAACAATGTATTGCGTCACGTCAACCACTTTAATTACCGTAATCTGCACCTTGAACTCGTGTATATAAACAGCAGCGCATTTAATATTTCTACATTAATTATTTCTACACTTAACAGCACATTTAATAACTAGCTATATTTTGGCGAAACATGTCATTACATTGAAATACAATAAAACTTCTATGAAACAGATTTCTTTAGACGTATTAAATAGAAAAAATTTAAGCCTAAGAACAGTATTAAAATTAAGAATAATAAGATCATTAAAGATGGAAGAATATAAAAATAAATGTACTAGAGACGACGAACAATAAGCAAGCGTAATGGGTGTATATTCCTTTTGAAAGACCAATTTGAATTTTCCGCCTTATAATAATCTCCCCTTAGACACCTTTTAGTATCCACCGAGGTTTTTTTGTTTTACCATTTTCAAATTAATTTTTCGTTTATCGGAGTACGTTAAAAGTGACAATACCAATTCTAGACGAAGTATTTTTCTGAGAGAGTCATGTGACTTGGTTTTAATACATTTCATTAACATTAATTCTAATTATGTGCTTCACTATCACGGACGACAAAAGCAACGTCGACTGAGAGAAAAATAGTGTATTTATTGTTTCTTGAACAAAGATATAAAACTCCATAATAAATAATTAATATGAATAAAAACGTCTGGCTTCTGGAAATTTTATTATATTTTAGATGGAATGGCATGTTTTGGCCTTCTAAGGCATTATCAAATCTCTTAGAAGGACGAAATTTGATAATGCCTTAGACGAGCGAAACATGTCATTCCATTTCAAATATAATAAAACTCCTAGAAGACAGACGTTTTCATTAATATTAGTTATAGAAATTCATTTATTTCAGCGCGGCAGTGAGATTCTTTTATTATCACTACCTTTTTTAAATATATCGACGCCGACGTACCATATTTTTGGCAACACACTTTTTTTCAAAATTTTCGAATGGTGAATATTTGACAAATAAAAAAATAAGTCTTCGGGAATGTAAAAGAGTCGAAACAGATTTTTTATTTAATATACACAACATTTTTCTAGTTTCTAATTATATCCCATGACCGTATCAAGGCGAAATGCGTCAGTCATATAAAAGTCATATAAAAATCAGTTTATAAAACTCTTGTATAATAAAACTTCTAGGAAGCTGACATTTTTACTGAGGTATTTCTATCAAGGAAAGCAGTTTTTTTATGATTTATGCACAAAACAGATTGCATTTTTGGTAGCGAGCATGGTACTTTGTTTTGCAGCGAACAAAAACTGACCAACTGTGGTCGTAAATTGATTTGAAATAGAAATTAAGCGTCTAATTGCTCCTGGGCGTTCGTAACGAAAATCGTTCGTCTCGGGAGTTTCATCTTCTTTGGAATTTAAAGCACTTCTTTTACTTTTCCAGTACGAGTCTTCAGTCTGGCGATTTTTCTGCAACAAATTCATGAATTATCTAATAGTTTCCCGGGCTAGTTAGTCTTGGATTTATAGCTAAAGTAAACCGAAACAAAACTTGACACCGTGCTTGTTTTCCGCGTGTTTCTCAAAAAGTTTTGCCAAAAAGCTTATTGCATTTATTGTTCTTGATCAAAGAAGAAAAATCTGAAATTGACCGACTAGGTTATTGATAGAAGATTAAAAGAAGCAAGTTTGTGCGAAAATGGAGATCACTTGTGAAGGTTTTCGTCGGATGATTTTTTATGATTTAAAAAAAAAACTAACTCGATAACAATGCATAGAATCGCTTCATGCAACTTTCGGTAATGAAGCACCATCAGAGAAGACTGTTTGTAATTGGTTTGTAGAATTTTGTCATGGTCGTGCGTCCGTCTGTGATGAATGACGAGAAGGTCGGCCAAAATCGGTTGTCATTCCGAGAAACATCGATGCTGTGCGCAACATGATTAAAAAAGGTCGGCATGTGACTTACAGACAGATAGAGGCCACTCTTGGCATATTGCAGACTGCAATACAATCGATTTTCCATAAGCATTTAGGTGTGAGAAAGATTTTTTCCAGATGGATTCCGCATAATTTGACCGAAACGAAAAAAAGGCTCGTGTTGATTGATGTCACGAAATGTTGAAAAAATTCGACCAAGGAAGGTTCAAAATCCGTATACAACATTGTTACAGGACACGAAACTTGGATATATTCGTATGAACCTGAAAACAAACAACAGTATACAGTTAGGGTGTTTGACGATGAACCCAATCCCACTAAAGTTGTTCCAAGAAACTTCCCACTTCCAAGAAAATGATCGCTTGTTTCTTCGGTTGTATTGGACACTTTGCAACTCTTCCTTTAGAGGATCAAAGAACTGTTAATGCCGAATGGTATACAACAATTTGTCTGCTAACGGTCTTCGATGAACTAAGGAAAAATAACAAAAAACATAGCATCATTCTTCATCACGACAATGCCAGCTCCCATAAAGCACGTCAAACAACTGAATATTTGAAGGAGTAAAACATCGAATTGATGTCTCATTTCCCATATTCATCTGATTTATCGCCTAATGACTTTTTCTTGTTCCCTACTGTCAAACAAAAGATGCGTGGACAGCGATTTTCATCACCTCAAGAAGCTGTTGAAGACTTTTAAAACCATGTTTCTACAGTATCAGCTTCAGAGTGGAGAAAATGTTTCCAGAATTGGTTTGAACGTATGCAAAAATGTATAGACCTAAAAAGCAAATATTTCGAAAAGTAATAAAACACTTTGTTTCAAACTTGTTTGTTTTCGTTTCACTTTTTGTAAGAACTTAAAAGGCAACCCTCGTAATAGTTGTGCAAGACAACATATCTCATTTCCATAAAAATAATAAATCTTCTATAAAACAAACATTTTTATTCATATTAATCAAAGCTTACTTTTCTCCTATTAAAGTCCAAAAATTGTCTTCATTGAAACATCTATTCAATAAACCTGCTCTGAAAAAAATTTCGCTTAAATAAGCCTTCATTGAAATGTCTATAAAAAAATTGTAATTGCGAAATATGAATTTTTGGTCTTATTTTAACCGCTATTACCTTATTTAACCTTCAATGGTGTTTATCTAAATGATAGGGTTAAATCCTTTTACATCTACATATAAATAAAACACAATCTGGATTGTGTGTGTCTCCTTCTTTCTCGGTGATTCCTCATCAGATCCTTCTGTATCTTGGGGAATGGACTAAGTGGAATTTAGCGGTCGTCATAGGCATATTTTCGTTATTAATCGAGCTCTAATTAACTTTATAAATTAATCAATTAATTGAAAATTTTCGTACTGCAAACGAATATAGACCTTAATGTTCGTATCACCTGAGTATCAATCTTTTGAGTCTATATTCGTTTGACACGGTCTGGAGAGAATTCAGTCTCCATGTAATTTTGTGTAGTGGCAACAATGTGTTTTGCTTTCTGACAGTCCAATATATTGCGTTTTACTTTGGGATGTATAATACTTAATACGTTTTACTTATTACGTACTAAAATAATTGGTTGTTTAATTGGTACAGTCTATTTTATTGGCCATATTTTAATGTACACTAATGCAGACAGGTAATTATACTTTTGTCATTTTGAGGTTATGAACGAAATTTTATTTTTTCGTGTGGCTGAAACTTATTCGTTTCTCTTACGTTCGACGGTGATTACTTAATGATATTCGTTTTCTAGAGTTCTAGCCGTTCGATTGGTCACGTGGTCCCGGAACTGTCAATCTCTTTGTACGTCGTAATATTTTGTAGGTATGAAGTTTCGGTACTTTTAGGTTATGAAGTTTCTGGGATTAAAAATATTCAATGATAGGATGATAGCGAAAATATAAAATATTGGACGTCGAAGCTCTACAAGAATATGAAGAAACTTGCTTCCGTAAGTATAATATAATATTTATATTTCTAATTCATAAATATATTTTCAGTTTATTCTATTTTGCTGTTTTCTTTATACGCATACTTTGGTCAGAGAAATTGTTACATTACCACAGCAACGGTAAGAAAGTTCTAATGATATACAATATGAATTACAATATGAATGAATGACACAATTCTTATGACTTTTTCCGTTTATTTCTAGGAAAATAAAGTAACGGATCAGAGATGGGACGAAAATTACCGATGCAGCGTGCAAAATAACTTCGTTAAAATGGAATTAGATCAATCAAACACCGGATGATCAGTGAATTAGATGTACTCTGGAGTGGCGAATGAGAACCGGCTCATTTTTACATTACACAATATCACATTTGCACAAAACATTCATATGTTTAGAGAAACAAAACTCTTGATTTTGTTGTCCATGAAAATCACATCAGAGCCAATAAAGTAAGTTTCTACGATCGTGATTTCGCTGTTGTCACATGCACCTTTCATGACTAAAAACATTGTCAAAGCGCCCTTGAGGTGAGCTATTCACGAAAACGGCGATTATACAAATTAAACAAACAAACAAACCATCACGCCGTTTCCCCACAGGGGTAGGCAGAGAGAATGGACCATAACACTACTCTATCCTGGCAAACCTGTCTAGCTTCCTCCACATTCATACGAGTCATACACGCATGTCGATTCCTCCGACTTCTAACATGACCAACCTTTAAAATCTGATTAATTTAATTAATTTGACAAATTAATCAAATTAATCAGATTAAAAGGTTTTATCAGTTTTATCATTTTTATAAAGAATTTTGACAGGTGTACAAATAAATTTTTCATTTGTTCCAATGACAATTTGAATAATTTCTTCAACATAACACTACTCTATCCTGGCAAACCTGTCTAGCTTCCTCCACATTCATACGAGTCATACACGCATGTCGATTCCTCCGACTTCTAACATGACCAACCTTTAAAATCTGATTAATTTAATTAATTTGACAAATTAATCAGATTAAAAGGTTTTATTAGTTTTATCGTTTTTATAAAGAATTTTGACAGGTGTACAAATAATTTTTTCATTTGTTCCAATGACAATTTGAATAATTTCTTCAATATTATTTTTAAGTTCTTGCTGGTTAAGTGCCTTATTACAGATAATTTAAAAAATGGTGGATACGTGTAACATAAATTAAATAAACACAAAAGTCCGGATCGTCCATGTAAACATGTGCAACATTGAAAAAAACATTATGTGTTATTACATTATGTGCTAAATTAAAAAACAGTGGATACGTGGAACATATTATAAATTAAATAGACAATATGTGCACCGTCTAAAAATAACATTTTGTGTTAAATTATTTTTATTTTGTTATTTTATTTTATATCATTGTATTTTATATTATTTGTTTTAGATTTATTTTGTGGGTGTTGGACGATCGAAGTGTGCGCGGGAGATGCCTATTGGTGGCGATGAGGTTTGCAACCCATCACACCGCGCCTCCTGCGGGGCGAAAAGAGAAGGATGGAGTGCCGCATCAGTAAAAGTGTGACAGTCCATTCTCTCTGCTTACACTTTCGGGGAGACGGCGTGATGGTTAGTTAGTTAGTTAGTTAATTTGACAAATTAGCCTAATTATTATTATGCATATAGCATGAACTGCCTTTTATATGAAGAATATCTTCAGCAAACAAGTGAAAAACAGTTGTAATTCATTCATTGTATGGAAATTTAAATTTTGCCTCTTCGGTGTCCGCCTTATGGCAATTCAAATTTTTTTTTTTTAATTCCAGGGCCCAAAATTGATGAATCAAAGATCGGACCAAAGTTGCCGATGCAGCGTGTAAAATAACTAATGTTTAAATGGAATGGGATCGGTCATAAAGCAAGGACAACGGGTGATAAGATCTTCTGGCCTGGAGTGGCGAAAGAGAAACAGCTACACAAATTCTGGCAGATCACAAGCAAGATGGTCTGATGACATTAAACGAGTGGCAGGAGGTCAATGGCGCAGAGCGGCGAGGGATACAGTTGTGGAAGTCGGGAAGGGAGGCTTTTGTAGTATTATCATCTATATTACTATTCCACGCCAGCGGACTCGCAGTGCCGAAATCACGATCGTAGAAACTTACTTTATTGGCTCTGATGTGAATTTCATGGACAACAAAATCAAGAGTTTTGTTTCTTTAATATATAGAATGTTTTCTGCAAATGTGATATAATATTGTTTATTTGATCATTAAATTTCATATAAAATATTCAAAAAATTGTTTTTCTATTACATTAGTAATATGTATTCAAGTTTATAATTCATTGTATTTTTTGAATATATATTGGGTTTATTTATGTACTCGAATTTAGCAATAGCGAAGCGTTGCCGGGTCAGCTAGTTTAATATAAATCACGTGACGTCATTTGAGATTCCGATGGAAAATTCCGGCATCCGAAGCAACATACGATTTGAGCCAAAACGACAGAGATGAACCTAGATTACAAAATGTATGCAATTTTGACCAAATTAGATTGAATGAAAATGTAATTCCGATATCGGCCCGCGCAGAATATTAAGCCCCCGGGCGCCGCGGGCCCGCTTTTAGGGGGTGTTTTTAAAATATCAATATTTACAAGTGTTAGTTTCTGACAAATATACTCTCTTGATATGATGTATTTCATTTCAGGGAACGAAATTTAAAATTGGAAATATGTTGGTCTAAAAAAATTTACGAGATTTTTATGAATCAATGCTGTCAAAAATATACACATATTGGTATTTTTTTTCGCAGCCCATATTGGCTTTGTATTGTATTAATTTAATTTATATGTAATAACATACGCTAATATTTTTAAATTTTAAGTGCCTTCATTTTGTGTTCGGAATTCAGATTTGAAATTATTTCGGAAAAGGTTGTATACGAGCAGACACTTCTTAACAGTTTTACTGAGAAAATAAAATTAAGAATTTTCAAAACGAAGAACCGTGAATGTTATGAAATGGTTGGAGGCATTTGAAATGTGAATGTACCCCAGAATGCTCCGTTTACCGTAGACAAATAAGTTTCTCATAAATGCAGACGTACTACAGAGAGCCAGAGCCATATACGAGTAGAAAGCTGTTGTCGAGTGTGGCTCACTATAACTTATTTTTTGATAAATTTAAGGCGTACACACTGTAGAATTCCATTATGACGATTTCTGTCATTTTGTACGACATATTTATGAATTAATACAACCGTTTTTACCACTTTTTAGATAATTTTTCTCAAAATGTTTCGAAGGTTTTACACCTTTATCATCGGAAGATCGATATAAACTCCTCGTTCTCCCGATGATGAAGGTGTAAAATCTACGGAACATGTCAAAAAATATATTTAAAGTGAAAAAAACAGTGTTTTAATTCATAAAAAAGTTATAATACTATTAGTCGTACTTACGTTAACTGCAGAATGGAACATTCCAACAAGAGCAAGAGAGTCCCCAGGTCACACTTAATCTAATTTATTTTTCGCTTAAACCTGTATGCCTCTTAGCATATAAAAAGGCAAAAAAATAATTATATACTTTTTAAATTCTGACCACCCAATTCTATTCCTTTGGGACTAATAAGTAACGGGTATTTTTTGTAATTTTTATTTGATAATAACACGTGCCCCAAAGGGTTGAATTGAATAAAATTAGTGAAATTCTTATTTTTTTCAAAAACCATTTTATTAATTTTGTTTCAAATTTGAAAACAAATATTTAGAAATAAAATAATTAAAACAATTTCCTGAACTCGTCAACCATAACAATAAGTTTTTATAACAAAAATTTAATGTTAATTTTAAAGGTTTAATAATTTACTGATAATGAATGTTTTGAGCGATATGGAAAATGGCTCCGATATTACACAGCTGCATACGTGCAGGATTTGTTTTTGCTCCTCATCTTGTCTTACAATATTACCGTTTTCTTACATAAGCTTCACAACTCTTTCTGCGATGTCATTAATAACAGTAAGGTTTCTGACTACTGTACTAAATATGTTAATAATCACGAAGAGAATTCCAGTTCGTAAGGATCACGATCAATAAAATCGGACGATATTTAAAGCCGCTTAAAAAAATTCACTGTGTGATTTTGACACAAATTTATTGTATTTAATTATTTATATGTTCATTCGGTATTATTGTCCTTTTAATCAAAATAGGGACCTTTGGAACCACAATTAGTTGATTATTTTTCTTTCAATGTTCTGATCATCTTTAATTTTTGTACGACAGGAATTGTGTACTCAAAAAATGCAGCCACGATTTCTTCAGTAGATACCGCAAACGTTCACTCTAAGTCCTTACTGATACTGTTTACAACAAATTGATCATTGCTATCTCCACTTTTCAATGTAGTCTTCTTCAAACATTCTCCATTTTCCTTTATTCTGTGCGATTCTTATTCATCTTCATCCGCCGAGCGAGATTAGGTCGCCAACCCATCTATTTTGGGGTCGACCGATGCTCTTTTTTCCCTCTCATGGTCTTCACCTCAATACTCTGGGTGCCCATATCTGTTCCCTGTCTAGAGTCATGTCCTGCCAATTTCCACTTGGGAACACGGTCCATCACATCGACAAACTTTGTGCGACGTCTGATTTCGGTATTGGGTATGTTATCTGAGGGGGTAGGATATTAAAAAAAATAGTAAAGTTGAAAAATAAGGGCTACCCCAGTGGTACATGAATTCAGAATCAATAAAAGTTTGTTGAAATACGTTTTATTTAGAATATATATGATAACGAAGAACTGAATTAATGAAAATATATACTCCGCCGCTTGTTCAGACCTTTACAAAAGCAAATAATGTGAAACCTAAAATGTTTACTCGCAAAAAAGTTGTAAAAGCATAAAACTTTGTACATAAAAAGTGTTTGCAATAAATCCTTTACTTCAGTGCAAACTGAATTCAATGCATTTCGTTTGAAGAACATTAATTTTAAACAATTTTGTAACGGTGTATTTAATCCTGCACGCTACGATTTTTTTTAAACAAACTCCAATACGTGGGAAAGGGGGCGCAATCGGGGGGGGGATTATTTATTTTAGATTCATAATTTACTAACTAACTAACCATCACGTCGTCTTCCCGAATGTGTAGGCAGAAAGAATGAACCACCACACTGTTCTTTCCTGACATACTTCTATCGCTTTTAAACATTCATAATTCGTGTCATGTACGCCCGTCGATTTCTCTGACTCGCCGACAAAGTTTATTTTATTCATAACACTTTTATTCCCACTGTATTCACTTCTTATCTATATTTATAAAAATAAAAGGTCCTTTTCATCTTATATTCCTTTAGCTCAATGAACTCGGCAACCAATTGACAGATCTTGGTGATTCCAAAGATATGTTTGCAAACAAATGTAAAATCTACGGAACATGTCAAAAAATATATTTAAAGTGAAAAAAACAGTGTTTATCAAGGTAATGTACAAACATATTTTTTTATTTTTATTAACCAACATAGTTTCCCCAGAAGATGGCGATATGAAGATAAAATGGATCTCTTCTATCCTTACATACCTTTCAAGCTTACTCTAAATTCAGACGCCTCTTTGATGGCCGCTTTTTGGTACTTGTATTGAATTATTTCCATTTATTTCTTCAATAACTGAACTTCGAATATGAGATCACAGTTTATCTATTGTTATTTTCTTACTTTAAGGAAAAACACTCATCATGCCAAGAAAAAAATATATATATTCTCATGGAAGAATTATTTATATTTTCATCAATTGACCTTGAATCACCCACTGAAGATCAATGTCAGGAATTGGGCACCAAAATAATTTGATGAACTTCAAATTAGTTAGATGGTATAGTTGCCAACTTTGTGATAGTTCGGTAAATAAGTATGATAATTATGGCAGATACGATTATTTTATAACTCTTAATATGTGTCTTGCAAACATTTAAACATCACATTTTTATTTACAGTAGATGTCGTTATTCCATTGAGAATCTGACATATGTCATAGTGGAGATCGTCCATTCCAAGGATATGATACCAAACAAATATACATTAAGGTAATGTACAAACACATTTTGTTATTTGTACTAACCATTATAGCTTTCCCAGAATGAAGACGAATATAAAAACAGGATGGATCTTTTCTACACGAACGTACCTTTCAATTTTACTCTGAATTCATGCATTCTGATATGCGTCTCTACAAATATTGATTGAATTATAATTATAATTATAATAATTGAATAAAACAAACATAATTACCAAGAATATAACTGATTGAATATGTATTTATAGATATCACAATGCATTATGGTACCAATGTGAAAGTTATTTGCATTAACGTCGGTATTGAACAGGCGGATTTAACTGCTGATCAAATTTGAAAAAACCCTCTAATGAATAAAAAAATTATATTTCTAAGATCATTATAATTATATTGAATTGTAATTTAATGTTTTATCCAAATGTGATATAGTATTAGGTCCTTACATATGAAATTGGCGTTTTGCCGTACTGGCAACTTTGATCTCAAATATCTTATCTTTGGTTAGGAATTCCAAATTCAAATTTATACAGCTATTTACTCAAGTATTTGTGTTTCGAAAATTATAATTCATTTGTTTTTCCTCAATTGTTTTTTTTCTTTGCGTCACTCAGTTTACAAAATGGAAAACTTGAAATATCGCGTTATTTACGAGTACGAGTTCCACCGTGGCACCAGTGCTGCAGAAACGACTCGAAGGATTAATGATGTGTATGGCGACGGTGCCGCAAAAGAAAACACAGTGCGTTTTTGGTTCCAACGTTTTCGTTCTGGAAATTTCGACATGCAGAACAAGCCCCGTGGACGGTCGGAGACCAAAGTTGATAATGAAGAATTGAAGGCTATTGTGGAAGCGAATCCATCGCAAACCACTTCCGAGTTAGCTGCAGGCTGCGGTGTTAGTGATAAAACTGTTTTAATCCACTTGAAGCAAATTGGGAAGGTGAAAAAGCTTGAAAAGTGGGTACCTCACGAATTGAGTGAAGCAAATCAACAAACGCGCGTTGACTGCTGCGTTGCATTACTCAACCGGCCCAATAATTAAGGGATTTTGAATCGAATCATTTACCTGTGATGAAAAGTGGATCCTGTAAGATAATCGGAAGCGCTCATCGCAATGGCTGAACCCTGCCAAACCAGCCAAACCATGCCCCAAGCGAAAATTGACTCCAAAAAAGTTACTTGTGAGCGTTTGGTGGACTAGTGCTGGTATCGTTCACTACAGCTTTCTTAAATCTGGCCAGACGATTACGGCAGATGTCTATTGTCAGCAACTGCAAACCATGATGGAAAAGCTAGCTGCTAAACGACCGAGACTGGTTAATCGCTCTAGGCCACTACTGCTTCATGATAACGCTAGACCACACACTGCACAACAGACGGTTACCAAATTAGAAGAGCTTCAATTGGAATGTCTAAGACATCCACTGTACTCTCCGGACCTTGCCCCAACAGATTACTATTTTTTTCGAAATTTGGATAACTTCTTGCAAGGGAAAAAATTCAACTCCGATGGGGCAGTTTAAACCGACTTCAAAGATTTTATTGATTCCCGTCCGAATGGTTTTTTTAGTAAAGGGATCGATGAACTACCTATGAGATGGCAAAAATGCATAGATAGCAATGGTACATACTTTGATTAAATAAATAAATTATATTTAAAAAAAATCAACTTTATGTTCCTCCCATACAAAACGCCAATTTCATATGTAAGGACCTAATATTATTTATTTGATAATTTAATTTCATATTAAATATTCAGGAAACAATTGTTCAATACATATTAGTTTAATTCAAGTTTAAAATTTACATCGAGATTGCCGGGTCAGCTAGTATTTCTATAATTCTGTTCAATCCGGATTCAAGAGGTGAGTACTTCAAAAATATTTTATTTATTTGTAAACATACATTAATAAAACTATTGAAAATGTTTTGTTACTTCAATATTGTACAAAAAAAATAGTAAAACTGAAAACTTGCTCGTAAGAGAACTCTCAGCAACAACCCATTAACTACAGTAGCAACAATCACACAGTAATGTTTTTTTTTAATTACTTGTATTCATTAAATATACAAATAAATAAATTCATAAAACAGAAAAATGTACAACAGAAATAATGAAAACGTCTGTTTTCTATAAGTATTATTATATTTTATGTGAATGACATGCACGAGAAATTATCAATTATTTACAAAATATATTCTTCGATATAATATTTAAATTTTTCAATCCTATGGATTGGTTTGCTACCGAGTTAAATATCTTTCATGGTTCTTAGGTTGCCATTTGGGCCTTTAAGGGGATATTCTGTCTAGAATTTTTAAATATCAAAAATTTCTTTCTTGCATATTCTTAAAGGCCATGGCATATTCTGGTATAAAAATAAACAAACTAACCATCACGCTGTTTCCCCGAAAGGGTAAGCAGAAAGAATGGACTGCCACACTTTTCTTGCCTGACATATTTCTCTCGATTTCTCAACATTCATACATCGTGTCATGCGCGTGCGTCGATTTCTTTGACTCCGCACGTGGCCGAAATTCATTATTTGATGTATTTGAACGTGTCACGTTTTCCTCGGTCTTCCTCTATTTCTAGTTCCATTTACATCGTTAACATATAATTTTTTTACCATTCTTTCTACATTCATTCTTTACATATATCCATCTTAATGATCCTTTCATTATTTTGTTCATAACACCATCATTCACACCGCATTCACTTCTAATATTTTCATTAGACACTCTCATACACAGAGTATCTACACATTCGTCTAAGAGATCTCATATCTGCTGCATTTATTCTACTTTCATCTTTCTTTTGCCATTTCCATGCTTTGCTTCCACACATAAGGGTTGATATAAAAACACCATTGTGCACTGCCATTTTAGCTTTTTGGATAGTTTTTAGTTTGCGATGACAACTTCAAGTGTACCATTCATTTTGTTGTCTGCCCCAACCCTTCTCGCGGATTTGACCAAAAATTATCCTTAGGAATTTGGTTTTGCTTTACAGATATGCGAGTACACAGATACAATTACAGAGAAATGTTAACAAGTAAATATCTTGTTTTTGTAGAAAAAATAATAGGAAATATTTTTATACAACTTTATTTTGTTTTTTATATGTAGTCTAAAAACATTTTTTTATTTTCTCAAAATGTCACACCACTAATTAATTTCTTGATCTGAAAGTATGAAATATTTTATAATAAATTATGAAGCCGATAATTAAATTGCATTTTTTTATGTTTCATACTCGTATTTCTGTAAAAAAACACACATATATTTATGTAGATCTCGGTGAGAGAAATGTGTGTTTTTTTTTATATAATTGCTTTTCCTTGTATGTGGTGAGCTTTTCCAGCTTTAAACCCAACATGTTCTCTATCAGATTAGCTCTTCTAGTGCTTGTAGAGAGAGACTGGCGGCAGAATTAAATTGAGAGAATCGTAAAGCGAGCGTTATCCTTAGGCTAACTAATCTTGGAATTGTACAAGAGTGTATTAAGCGTTTATTTTCAGAACATGAACCTGTAGGTTTTCCTTTTCTTTGTATTCGTATGAACATTACTTTTCATTAACACATACATAGATATAAACAAAAATTGCTTATTGTTTATTAACCACCATTGTAAGACTGGCTACATTTGCATTAAAAAAAATGATTTCAAATATCTCTATCTCTCTGTTGACTAAATTTGCAGCTCAAGCAGTTAGTCCCAGTCCATAATAATACTACGCACAATTAAATGCCTTAAGTTTATCATAAAAATACAATTTAGTAGTAAGGAACCTTACTTAAAATGATTATAAGTTACATTCAAATATGAGCTGCAAACGTACGAAAGTATCTGTCGCTGTCGCAGTGCGAAACCAAATGTTTAACTGCAAATGTAGTCAGCTGCAATATAGGAGTTAATATTATGACTAAAGAAATAATGGTAAAGAAAGTACATGTTAAAAATATATACGAAACAAGAAATAGAGGAAGACTGAGGAAATCGTGGCACCTTTAAATCAATCAGATATTAAATGTCGATTACGTAAGAAGTCGGAGAAATCGATGTCGATCGACACGATATATAAATTCAGAGAAATCGAAAAAAGTATAATAGGAAATACCTGATTAGAAGAACATTGTGAGGAGACGGCGTGATGGTTAGTTAGTTATTAAATATTATCGTTTTTCTAGATATTTTATTACATTATATGTAAGTTATTAGTTTCGCCTTGATAGGATATCATTAAATTTAGATTTATGTGATAATGCACAAGGCAAAACAGGTCAATAGTTAGTTAGACTCTATTCATTTGGGAGATAGTTGGTCATAGTGATAATGCGTTTGTAAAAAAAAGTTTATTTTATTTTATTATAAAAAGAAAAGCCAAAAAATATTTCTATAATATTTTATATTCAAACATTGAAATAAACAAACATATTTTTCTTTAATTAAAACTACTATTAGCTTAATTTATATTAGGTCCTTACATATGAAATTGGCGTTTTGCCGTACTGGCAACTTTGATCTCAAATATCTTCTCTATGGTTAGGAATTCCATGTTCAAATTTATACAGCTATTAACTCAAGTATTTGTGTTTCGAAAATTATAATTCATTTGTTTTTTCCTCGATTGTTTTTTTTCTTTGTGTCACTCAGTTTACAAAATGGAAAACGAGAAATATCGCGTTATTTACGAGTACGAGTTCCACCGTGGCACCAGTGCTGCAGAAACGGCTCGAAGGATTAACGATGTGTATGGCGACGGTGCCGCAAAAAAAAACACAGTGCGTTTTTGGTTACAACGTTTTCGTTCTGGAAATTTCGACCTGCAGAACAAGCCCCGTGGACGGCCGGAGACAAAAGTTGATAATGAAGAATTGAAGGCTATTGTGGAAGCGAATCCATCGCAAACCACGTCCGAGTTAGCTGCAGGCTGCGGTGTTAGTGATAAAACTGCTTTAATCCGCTTGAAGCAAATTGGGAAGGTGAAAAAGCTTGAAAGGTGGGTACCTCATGAATTGAGTGAAGCAAATCAACAAACGCGCGTTGACTGCTGCGTTGCATTACTCAACCGGCACAATAATGAAGGGATTTTGAATCGAATCATTACCTGTGATGCAAAGTGGATCCTGTATGATAATCGGAAGCGCTCATCGCAATGGCTGAACCCTGCCGAACCAGCCAAACCATGCCCCAAGCGAAAATTGACTCCAAAAAAGTTACCTGTGAGCGTTTGGTGGACTATTGCTGGTGTCGTTCACTACAGCTTTCTTAAATCTGGCCAGGCGATTACGGCAGATGTCTATTGTCAGCAACTGCAAACCATGATGGAAAAGCTAGCTGCTAAACAACCGAGGCTGGTTATTCGCTCTTAGCCACTGCTGCTTCATGATAACGCTAGACCACACACTGCACAACAGACGGCTACCAAATTGAAGAGCTTCAATTGGAATGTCTAAGACATCCACCGTACTCTCCGGACCTTGCCCCAACAGATTACTATTTTTTTCGAAATTTGGATAACTTCTTGCGAGGGAAAAAATTCAACTCCGATAGGGCAGTCCAAATCGACTTTATTGATTCCCGTCCGAATGGTTTTTTTAGTAAAGGTATCGATGAACTACCTATGAGATGGCAAAAGTGCATAGATAGCAATGGTACATACTATGATTAAATTAATATATTATATAAAAAAAAATCAACTTTATGTTCCTCCCATACAAAACGCCAATTTCATATGTAAGGACCTAATATTACATATTGCTACTAAGAAGTCCATTAAATGTTTGGTGTTTTTTTATTATTTTTTCTTGAAAAAACGGTAAAGGGTGAAAGGAAGGAAGGATGTGACTAATAATCATCATGATAATGTTATTTGTTTTTGTTATTTATTTTTAATTTAAATACACAAATCAAATAAAATAACTACAAATACTAACTTGTACTTCCACCGTTAAAATTAGTTTATTTTCCTATATTCGAGATGGTAGTTATTTTCTAATAGCCTAGTATTTTAGAAGCTAATGCCGTACACTCCGCCTACTAAGACACAAGAACCAATCAGAGAGCATTCTAAAACCAATTTAATAGGTGTTACTTACACTATGGCAAATTATCTTCCTGAAGTGAAAAAAACCATATTAAATGAAAGTGATTTAAATTTTCAGACATTTAGAATGGCAAAATTTGACATGGTTTCATAAATATTCAACAGGTTTATAGATATAATGGCAAATAATAATTATAATTTTTTTTTTGTTTTTCAATTTTATTAAAGAGATTGGTTTCCAGAAAAGTCTAATATATTTTGCTGGTTCTAGGGACCACTTGGTCCTTGAATGTCGTAATTTCCCGCTATTTTCCACTTTATTACATACTCACAAATGAGGATTACGGGTAAAGTACCCAAAAATGGTGAGAAATTCTCAGTTATCCGTACGTTTTATAGATTTTACGCCGTGCGCACATAAACTGGTATTTATTTGTTTATTTAAGATGCCGATGCATTTTTATTAGTATGTAGCAGGTTATTTGAATCTAATTACTTACACAACTTTTTAGCTATTTTATTTATCCTTTGATTCTCATGAATTATTGTTATGTAATTATGATAAGGTGGCTAGTCTATCGCCAATTTTATTTTCACATGAATTATACCAGACCAAAGATAGCGCGAGGGATGATTTTCCAAAACTGCCATCGCCGGGAATCGAACTCGCGACCTTTGGTGTGGCTGTCATAGCTATTGCCACTCTGCCACGAAGGCCGCTACTTTACGCGTGCTCAGTGTACAAGTCATAACAGGTCACACTATTTTTTTGTAAAAACGTGTTTGATTGCGCGAATCGTGTCCAAGCTTACCAACTTGCAAAAATACTTACCACCAATAATACCAAACCGTATTAGCGCGACTTATTTACGCGATAACAATGAGTTGAAAAATTTATTGTTTAAATAAATATCAAAAATAAATGTTCGTGAAAACGAGTAAAAGTATTTACACGGTCAGCCAGACTACCTGAACGCTCCTTTTTGCCTCTGGGCCCGCTCCCGCCACACTTAAAACTCTTGCGCGCACGTCCCCTTTCGTCAGCTTCGCTCCATCAATCCCTAGTCCTGTCCCTCGTCCATGCGGGACTTACGTTACTGGGGTTGTGATTTAAGAATAACAAGAGGGACACAGGCCACATTTAATCTACCCATTTCCTCTATGTCCCGTAAATGTAAATTTATTTAATAATTAATCTAGTCTGGAAAAACAAGCGCATGCGTATCGACAGGATGATCAGAATTTATAAAACATGCGTGCGACCTATCATGACGTACGCTGTAGTGACGCGGACCGATACCGTGCGAACCAAGAGACTACTAAGAACATCGGAGATGAAGATCCTAAGATCAATTACTGGAAAAACTCTCCGAGATCGTGTCCGCAACATAGACATAAGAAAAACTTTCGAAATAAAGGATATCGATCAGTGGAGTAGATCCAGAAGAAGATACTGGAGGGACTATGTAGCCTGAATGGTGAAATGTTCCTCCCTCGGTTAGCACAGAGAGCATGGTTTTTATCCTCAGGGTGATAATCGTAAGATTCCTTTCGTGTTATCATTATTCGACTAAGGACGGGTGCAAATAAAGACGCAGATTATATGGGATACATGGGGGTTTATTACAAAGTTAGAATTATGAACATAATAGCTAGAAAATAAATGCTAGAGATGTCGTTACTCATAAAAACACAAAACAGAAGAGTGAAGGGGCTGGTTGTGGCGATTCCACGATGGTGTGCTCCTCAGTGCATCAGATAGCGACGTCGTCCGTCGACGTTGTCAGCGACGCTGACCAGTAGATGGTGGTTCAGCAAATGAATATATAGAGTGTCACCTGGCAGACACGAGGTTCCATAGGCCGGGTGGTGCTGCACGGAGTGAAGAAGTGGTCCACGCAGTTCGGCATGGTGGTGAGGTCCTTGACACGGAGCCTCAAACGCGGTCACGTCGATGTCCGACAGAACCTTCGGAACTAACCGCAGACACGCGGACATATGATGCACATGTGTTACCGATGCGCGATCCTTGATGCATATATATATATATTTGTTAATATCGTACCTTATGTTATTCTAATGAAGACAGGCTGAACCATTTCTGGTCCAGCCGGATGCAGACGGATTTCCGTGTCTTCTACATTTTGGGCGGGATCGAGGCACAAGCGACGCGAACTAAGATGGCGGCCTACCCGCAATGGCTGACTGGAGGAGAAGTGAGAGTGGGCTTCTGGCCTCGGAGCATAGAGTACCGAAAACAGTGTTACCAACCGGGAAGGCGGCGGTTGCTCACACGGCGGAAACAGGAGAAGTTGGAAATAAATTTCGAAGAGGTACTTAACTGGGGAGAATTGGGGCGAATACAGTGGCCGAAGAAATCGTAATGGTATGTAACATTACAATGGGTGGTGACAGACTTGCATAGACAGCCGCTAATGAAATCCCCTCCGGACACCACCCACCTAGAAGACCGCCTAAGAGATGGAAGGACAGCTGGATCTCATCATCCGACGAGACATGATCTCTGTATCACAGATCGTCAGATCTATCAAAATAAGAAGAAGAAGATTTAATAAACATAATACAAAATAAAGTAAAAATTGAAAACAAAACAGAGCTACTAGAAACTATCACATGGGTACATAACAGCGGGAGTTCAGGTGAGAATCAGAGGAGGCAGCCAGAGGATTACTGAATGGAGGCCAATTGGGCCGAAGAAGTGTCGGGAGACAGCCTAGCAGGTGGAGCAATGATATTGAGCGGACAGCGAAAAGGGCCTGGAGAATACTGACGAGGAGTAGAGAGCAACAATGACAAGCTAACAAAGTTTTGTTTTACACACTTTCTTATCAAAATACGATCCCTGTGGTGATGCCGGTCGGGAGTGCAATCAGAGTGCTGAACATAATCACCTCTCATATTGACGTCTTTCATATTAGTTTATTAGATAATATCTTGTCTTCCTAAAGTCGAACCATCACTTACGCATTCCTTATATTTTACCTATTCTCAAATAAATGTCTTGAACTAAGAATATATTTGTAATATATTTCAAGAAAATAAACTGATTAAATTTGAATTAAATGATCTTGTAAAAAAAATGTATTACCACAAATCTTTGATGTATTCACATTTTTTCTTTCAACAAATGCACAAAATGTTCAAAAAATTCAATTTAACATCTGTCAAAACTGACAATATCTATGAAAATTGTCCTAATTACATTTCATTTATAATATTATATAGTATATAAGTAAAGATTTTGTCAATATTTACACTAACAAAGGGCTCATGTATCCCAAAATATGTTTGTTGAAATTATAAAAAAGTGTTGTGATAATAAAAATTTAAAAACTACCTATTCAATTATGAATCCACAACACAAAGTGATGGTGAACAACACAGAAGAAACGATTTAATTTTATTTAATTTTAGATTTAGACACATTCATCATAACGATACTCTTATTCTATACTAAATACATTTTTGAAACTAAGACTTGGAGATCTTCCAAAGTAGTATTCAAATTGGTATTCATTATACAAAATTTAATAAATCAAACAATGTACGGGGTGCAAAATAATAGTACGTTTCCAAGAGCGGCAGAGTTGTTAGCTGAGAGCACGCCTGGCGCCCGAACCGGTCCATTACCACGGGAGGCAATGATGTGAGTGTATCGCGAATAGAAACTCATTACAACTTGAGAAAATGGGCAGGTTTTGTTCGCCGTATGTGGCCACCTGCCAAAAATGATTATGCTAATCCTCACTCAGGCCGTTTCGGTACGTTAGGTACCGATGGGCGATGGCAACCCCAACTTTTCATACTAATTTTCATAATTCAAACCAAATAGAAAGCACTCACCAATCCTATACATAATAGATAATTGATTGTCTTTAATCCGCTGCCAATTATTTAATCCCTTAGTTAATTAACCCATTGAAGGGTATTGAACACTCGATATAACAGTTGAAATTCTAACCTTTGGCATTCTACGTACCTTC
Organism: Lepidostoma basale; assembly: GCA_022606425.2. Classification (NCBI taxonomy): domain Eukaryota; kingdom Metazoa; phylum Arthropoda; class Insecta; order Trichoptera; family Lepidostomatidae; genus Lepidostoma; species Lepidostoma basale. The sequence goes on from JAHDVF020001261.1 coordinate 317,206, forward strand.
GCATATGAATAGAATATGAATAATGACATGTCTATAGTATAATAGAAGGTATGTATGTAAACACAACCTTTAAATAATTAATTACATCCCACCTATTACATACTAGTCAATTCTATCGAAACACCGGTGGATCGAATATTCAAATTATGTACATAGACACATAAAAACAATTGGTTAAGAGTACAGAGTATTTAAAAGGCTATAAATTAAATAAAACTTATATTCATAATAAATCTAAAAGTTCTCAATATTATTAAGCGTGTAAATATTTACGTGAAATGTCTCTTCATCTTTACTTTTATCAAGTAATAGACATAATCATTAATTATATTATTGAAGAATAATTCTTCTTGAAGTTTACTTTGTGTTGACATTTTAAATAATGTTTTTAATAAAAAAACTTCTTTTTATTTTGTATAACAACACTTTTATTATGAGACACCACTACTACTAGTTTCGAACACGAAGTGTTCTTCTTCAGGGTAGTTTATGTACTAAAGTTATAAACACAGATTAAAGTTAAGGAACAAGAAAGGTAATGGGGAGGGGGAAAGAGAATAATCATTAAGAGTAACATGAGAATTTATAAAGCAAGTGTAAGACCATTAATAATATACGGCGTGAAGGAAAAGTAAACACAGTCAGGACCAAACTAGTTTTGAAGATGTTAGTAGGCAAGATACTAAGAGATCGCGTAAGAAATACCAGAATAAAGGGTATACTCGTATATGAATAATAATTATATAAAACAACATTTTTAACTACTTCCTATGTTGTCTTTACTTGCATATACTTATTGTCCCAGACGGTGTCCCTTAGGCATCCGGAGATAACTGCAGCTTTATCAGTCTGTTTTTAAACTTCATTATATAGATCGCTGCAACTAGATATCTCCACACCCAGATATCTGAACTTCATGACCTGTTCTATGGTTTTATCTTCTACAACCAATTTGCATCTGATAGGCTGTCTGGATATTGTTAGCAATTATGTTTTGGCGACGGATATCATCATATTATACTTCTCAGACGCAAGATAAAACCTATAAAACATTCTTTGTAGATAGTCTTTACTTTCTGACAGTATTGTTGCATCGCCAGCATAGCATACCACATTGATGAGTTTTTTTCTCATCCTATATCCGAGGTTAAGAAATGCGACCTTCTCTATGATTTTGGCCATGATGAGGTTAAAAAGGAACGGACTGATATTGATGCCCTGTCTTATTCCTGTTATAGCAGGTAGCTCCTTACAGAGCTCCGCTTCTGCTTTAATGATTTTTGCCATTAATGTTCAGGTATTATTTTGTTTTTATTATAGAAGGTGATATACCTCTTTCCAAAAGCATATTGACAATATCTTTTAGCAATACTCTATCAAATGTCTTAGTTAAGTCAATGAAACACATATAAGCGGGTTTGTTGTATTCTATTGATTTCTCCTTAATCTGTCTTATAATGAATATTGCTTCAGTTGTAGATCTGTTTTAAAATACACATATTAACTCAAATTTCACTGCGTCTGAATATTTTTACGTGATTTTTATTACCGTACAAACTACCAAATGATATTCATATTGAAGCTAACTAGTTTCGATAGTACCCAAGCATCATCGTACTTTAAGAACTGGTAGTGGTAAAAAAGATCAAGTGTTTATTTTTTATGTATATTATATATTTAAATGTGTAAACTGTCTAACCACAAATTGATTGCTTCATAGGAAAATATTTGTTATCTCAGAAATTGAGACTTGTATATTTATGTATGTGTAATGTAATCTACAAAAGATTTCCTTTTAATCTTTATATCAAGATCAAACTTATGTCGCTGGAACAGGAGCTTAAAATCGTTACATTGAATGTCTGTTAACCTTTATTTTTATTAAATTACAATAATTGTACATGTTACTAAGTGTAATTGAATGGTAATTAATACGATTGAAAACTCCTTTTTATATAAGTTTTGTTATATTTTAGAGAAAATAAATGTTTTTTCATCCCCATAAAACATTTTACAACTTGCAATAATATATATATATTTAAATTTTCAATCAAATATAAACAATCACTAGCGCCAAATATAAACATTAAGAGACTAATAGTACAGGCAGAATAAAAAAATCACATTTTCATCCGGAGATCAGTGAAATTCCGTCATAATATCCTGGACCTTTTCCGTGATACGTCTTTTATAATATTTTTCGGCGATCACGCCCGACATTACAAGGTATTTCCACCCGATGCCTTCGGCCATTACAAATATTTACCGCCGAATTCCTCATTACCCCGAAGTGGGGTCAGGTATGCGACCCCCATAACTGCAATCGTAAGATTTTACGACCCCCGCGGTAGGAGATAATATTGCTTCAGTTCGCCACGTTAATCCCGTCTAATCCCGGTCAATCCCGTTACATTAACGTGCCAGGAAAACTTTGCCCCTAGCCGTACTTTACTGGTTGTACTTTACTAATCTAAGTTTTTTTTATTTGCTATTAAATGCCGCGTAAAAGTATTAGTCAAGGAAATTAGATGAAACCTGATCAAAACGCGTTATATAGTATAACATATATACATACATAAAATAGTATTTTGCTAACGGTTAAATTTTTAAGACATAATAACTGCTTAACTTTCTTTCTCTCCCTCTCTCTTTCCCTTTGCCATTTCCAGTCATCTGGGGTCGGCCCTCCTTGTACGAAGAGGCCAAACTTTTCTATCCTGGCTCATCTTCAATGTCAGGTTCTTAACCGCTTAACTCATAAAATAGTGATTAAAACATTGAAATATTTTGATGAAAATCATTTAAAACTTGCACTCTTTCTACATCTAGGTCTGGCCGATTTCAAAAGCTCGCTGCCATGTAGCGACCATAACTATAAGTCCAAAATTGAGGACGTTTGTGTAGGTACTTGGGATCAGATCAATCCCCGAGCGTAGCATCGGCATCACCACAGTTAGTGCCACGCACCACTTGAAGAGTCAATAGGACCCTCTTTGCTCCCTCGTTGGCTTACATTGGTAGATACAATAAATAATATTTGATATGTTTAATATTTAACGTGGAAAGCAACGTTTCCTCCGACCTCCGTGTTAACGTTTTCCGTGGATCAACTGAGAGTACAGTATTTTGTTTGTAAACATAGCCTCAAGCATATTTAAGGCACGGCCAGCCCAGCGTAGCTACCGCTGAATAATAGCGGCCTTAACACTCGTCATATTGACCTCGGGAAATATGCTGTCATTTGTCCTGCCATTTCACGTTAAGATCCTTTGCATGCAATGTTGGTGGTACCGTTCGGAGATTTTGTGTGCCGTTTTTATAGGGTCCATGTTTATGAGACGTACTTCTGTGTTGTTGTTGTGTTGACAAGCCAAAAGGTCTTGTAAACAAACACTTTAAGGTACTTCCTAAGGACATAGTTATCAAAGATTGTTTTCTTCATACGCGTTGCGTGGCCTTAACGGCGGCTTACACCTTCTAAAGGTGGCGTCAGCCAACTAAATGTGTTTTGGATATCTCATATCTTCATCTGTATGTTTATTGAGGTATATTCAATACTACCCAGCTAGGTATATTCAACACTAACTAGGTATAGGTAATGTGAGACATGACATTTTTGTAATTGGGATAAAAGTAGAAACCATGCGTTCTTTATGTTTGTATTAGAACATTGCTGCTTGAAAAGTGTCAGAAACAGATTATACCGAATGGATAAATTTGAACGAAGGGCTGAAAAATAGAGTCTTATTTAAATTCAAAATCATGATTTTTCATTGATAGATTTTGATTCTTGAAATTTTCCATTTCTGATTGAATTCCCTTATACATACTTTTCAGAGATCATTGCGGACTCCGTCTTCAGTGCACGCTTTGCTCCATTCGCAAAGTACCGCTCCGCCGGCATTATCTGGATGAGACACACGCGCTAAGCAGTATCGCACACCGGCACTTTTTGACCGCAGCACTGCTGTTTTTACCTTCGAACTATGTACATTAGGGTGGCCTTAGTACCTAGACAAAAAATAATTTTATATTATTAAGTCTCACCCCCAATTATTTTCCTTTAAGGCTTGTAAATGCAGACTTTCAAACCAATTTTTATATTAAGTATCTCCAAGGTAGGTATTAGGGACCTTTTCTAAGTTTGAGTTCTAAGAAAAAAGTATTTGACGCACTTCTGTTACAACACAAGGTTTGTATTAGGTATATCCAAAAAAAATTCAGCAAGCAAGTTGTAAAAATATACTGCCATGTCGTCTCCACTGCAACAAGCCAATTATGGCCATTCTAAAAGATTATCTTGACCTTTAGCGGAAATAATTACTGGAAACCTGCTACCGCTTGATTTGAAAGACAACGCAATAATAGCTATGTTTAAGCGCTGTGGTCCGTTTTCCCAACAACCAGAACTGCGGCGCCACGTACACGATGCTCCCTGTCGCAAATCATATATGCTGTTGGGTTATTTACTATTGTGTTTTAGTGTATATTTGATTATCTTAAGTTTAGTAACGTGCATTTTTTTTTTGTTCAATTTGTGAAAAAAAAGAATTTATTATTTATAATAAATGACAACATTCAAAGCCTCTGATTCACCACTTAGAATTATGCAAATGACCTAAATTTTTCCTGGCATTAGTTTAAGACTAATTAGAACAAACTGAGAAGGTGAGATATAAAAAAACAAAGTAAAATAATGGCCAGCCTAATTGTACATGTGGTAAATGTTATTAATCTTTTTATATTTCATACTGTAAAACGTGACACGCCCATAAAACATAATACAACTTCTAGAAATTAGAATTTTTCATTAATATTAAATACGTGATTCTGCTTCTGCTACGTCACTGGGCCGTTTTTTTATTGATCGTAATAGTGTTTCCACTTTGATATTTATTACTTTATTCAATAGTCTATTGTTTTGACCGAAACACTCTGATACCTTATCATTTTAAACTGTTAAATTAAATAACTTTGTTTTATGTATCACAATTGTATTTTATTTTACGTGACAGCTCTTTCGTCAACCTATGTTGACATCATCAGGTGTTACAATAATATATCAAATTATTACTTAGTATTATACTTAAATATATCACTTTTGATCACTGGTAAAATATTTATTTGATTATTAAGGGGCCATGCGTTAAAAAAAATGGTCGCGATATGAGCAGGGAAGAATTTAAAAATAAAAAAGCGCCTTTACCTATTCGCAGAGGTTCCTATGTATAAAGCTCCCATTTTTTATAAAGCTTTGTGGCGCCTTGCGGAACTTATTCTGACCACGAAGTGCCAAACTGTGAACAAATATTTAACACTTTTAAATCACTTTGGTGAGTTTATTTTACAAAGTTCACAAATTAAATAATATTATATTAGGAACTTGAATAATTTTTGACAGTTTTTGAGCCAAAAATGTGTCCTTATTTGGATATGAAGATACAAATTGATTTCATTTAAAGTATGCTCCATCTAAAGCTGTAAGTTTTACCCATCTTTCAGGAAAGGATCGTAGTCATTGAGCGAGCAATTCTTGATCATTTGAAGCGATCCATTAATTGAGCCAATTTCTGATGTCATCATAAGAAGTGAAGCGGGTACCAGTAAGGGCTGATTGCATCAACTCGGATGGGGCAATGTCTGGCAAATATAGGGAGTGGGAGTACCTCCTAATTCAACCATTCTAAGTACCTATGTACGGACGGATAAAGCCACATGGGGCCTGGCGTTGTCGTGCTGCAGTATCAATTTGTCGTATTTGTTGTCCAATTTTGGTCGTTTTTTGCTGAATAGCGCGATCCAAACGGATTAGTTGGAGTTAGTAAAGATTGCCAGTGAAAGTTTCAGGTGGTTTCAGCAGCTCTTAATTGACCGCCCCCTTTTGATCCAAGAAGACCGAAAAAAACTTGGGATGACCAAATTAATCAAAATTTAAAAGCCAGCCAGGCTAGAAGTCGGAAGAATCGACGTCCGTGTATGACTCGGTGTGTGAATGTAGAAGAATCTAGAGAGGTGTATCAGGATCGAGTAGTCTGGTAGTCCATTCTCTCTGGCTAACTCTCCGGGGAAAAGGCGTGCTAGTTTTTTGTTGTCTTAAAATTTTACTTAACCATCACTCTATTAAGACATATTATTAAACAACATAATTTTAAGTATTAAAGTTGGCAGAAGAAGGATAAATGCTGTAGAAATGAGGTCACTAAGAAGAATGTGCAGAAAAACAATGTACGATAGAATATCTAATTATGAAGTAAGAAAGGAATGTAAGGCTGATGAATGCGTGATTAAGAATGGGTCACTAAGATGGTTTGGCCATATAGAACGAACGGATAAGAGAAGAATGGTTAAAAAGAAATAAACAAATAGCGTGAATGGGAAAAGAAGTCGAGGAAGGCCACGGAAGACATAGCATGACCAACTTAATCAATTACTGAAAGGCGGCCATGTTCGAAGTAGGAACAATCGACGAGCGTGCATGTCAAGATGTGTGAATGTAGAAGAGGCGCGAGAATTATGCCAGGATAGAACAATGTGGCGATCCATCCTCTCTGCCTACCCCCTACCGGAGAAACGGCGTGATGGTTAGTAAGTTAGTTAGTTCATACGACGAAATGATTCAAAGACTTCCTAAAGGGAACCACTGAAGGACTAACATCGATAGAGAATGCTGGAAATAGACTGCAGAAGACAACAGTACAACAGAAAACAGTTGTGGGAAACAAAAGTACATGAAAGCGTGCAGCGCTAAGACGAAGCTGAAATTTAAGACCTATGGGAGACGATGGCGGTTCCACTGCCAACGTCTTCCCGTGAAAAATATGCCCCATAATGTGCGGGTCCAGGATTGGACTTTTCAGTTACACGAGGACCCATGACCATAAATGGTAATCTTACTCAGGTATAAGGGACAGCTGATGATGATGAGAAGCTATATTGAAATAAAATATTTTGGTATTTACTAACTCAATGTCTGTAACCCGAAACATGTTTGTGAAATTATCAAAAAAGTGTTGTAAAAATACAGTGGGTTTAAAAAAGCTATTCACATTTAATTACAGTGAAAACAGTTTTGATATATTTAAAATTCAGAATTACATGGTAAGTCAGAGCAAATGATATACATATTTTTTTTTATGATCGAAAAGAAGACGATGAATTTATAATACGCATTTATATAATAAATTTTAAGATTTAAAAAAAAAACATTTTACTTTGTAACCTCGTAAATTTATGAAAGGGCCATGAAACAAATCAAAACTGTAACAGCGTTATTTTCTGTGCTTTGTGATGTAAACAAAGCCGTCATTATAAAATTAACCTTTTAAACCCATTTGTCATCATGGAAAAAAAAATTCTCTCTTTATATTTTGATATTTTATAGTATACTTTGTTTAAATAATTATTTTTAAATGCCGGCACTGTGAAACCGTATTACAAAATAAGCATTTTGACATTCGTGTCATTTGAGCAGACAAACAAGGCACATTAATGGGTAATATAAAAATGATCCCGACATACTTCTGGTTTTGGCCCACGTAACACCGTAACAGAAATACATATCTTCGCAAAACAAATAAATTGCACGATATTCGCGTGTGTTGTTATGGCGACGTAATTTAATAGCGCTTTTACAAAGCAAAAATCATAAAACACCTACGTTTTAATGTCGATGGTATCATTCAAAATATAAACATTCTGCTGATGTGAACTAAGTGTGATATTATTACGCATTATCAGTTGACGTAATGAATAATATTAAAGTAATAACCCAGCGTTTTATTCCCGGGACAAAAGGCAGAGACGAACCAGTAACGTAACAAAAAATATTCGGTTGAAAGTAAACCGTCGTAATTTTACAAAGTATTTTGCGAAACTATATACAAAAAAACTTATCATTAAATGTACAGAAAATATATTTATTTTTCTATTTCATATATTTGTACATATGCATGATCGCAACAATGAAATTTTTTAAACATTTTAGATGATTTTAGGGATCATTGGTAGGTATTATTATTATAATTATAATTTTGTTAAATCGCCCTTTACATCATTTCAGCGCAAGCTAAATCGATGTAAAGGGTAATAGCTATCATATTGATTTACGTGACATGTGATAGGTAAGCGAATCTATAGCCATTTTATTGACACGTGAATTCTGCACCAGACCAAAGACCGTGTGACAATCACACTGGCTCCGCCGGGAATCGAGCCCGGAACCTTCAGTCAGGTGGCATTGAAAACGTCAGGTGGCAGTCAAAGCACTTACCACTCGGCCACGAACTATATGTATCTCGTTGCTTCGATTTTGACCGGCATTTGAGTGATCTAACTCTAAGATAGAGTCAGTTCTGAACTTTGAACCAAAGGTTGAAAAAACAAGAGAATCGTGCTGTTTTTTTTAACTGATGTAAAATAATCATCTCCGGGAAATTAGTTCTAATTGACGAAAACACGATTATTTACGATTTATTTTAAAATATCATAAGAATAATTTTCAATGTCAGACGTAGACGTATCAATGTACAAATATACAAAATGTATTTTTAATAAATCATCTTTATAATCTAAGACAAAATTATCGGATGTCCCACGTATCCAAAGAAGACTCTCTTTCGCGGGTGTGGGTCCTCATAATAATAATAATAATAATAATAATATGCTAACTTTTAAAGCGCCGTTTTTGTGATGTAATCACCTCAAGGGCGCATTAAGACGTGTTTTAAATCTAAAAATCTAAATGTGAGCGCTTAAAAAACGATTGGTTTAAAAGTATAGTAGAACAAAGTATAAATGTTTAAATTGGGTATGAAATATGAAAAAGATGGGTTTTCAATTCAGTTCTGAAATCTGTCGGATCATTTATGCATCTAAGGTGTGAAGGGAGATTGTTCCAAGCTGATGGACCGGCTACCGCGAACGCTCGATCCCCGAAATTCCTACTGGGGCAACGCTTCGGCTCAACTAATCTTCCTATTGCTGAGGAGTTCGCCGAGCGAAGTGTGGATTTCCGTGAATTTAGGCTGTCCGTTATACAGAGTTCAGATATATAATCATGTGGGTAAAGAGCCCAATCCTGGACCCACACACTCTAGAGCATCCAGAGCAGGAGAAGGCGTTGGCAGTGAAGCCGCTACCATCTCCTGGTGGTCTCCCCATTCTTCTCCTCGTGCTCTCTTCTTTCAAAATATTTTTAATTATTATTACATCCAAGGGTTATTTATTTTAATTTCATTTAAATAAATACAATTATTTATTTTACTAAAAAAAATGCCCATTAATGTTTTTATTAGAACCCTCAAACCCGCATTAAAAAAATACGTTGATTGCATATTTGTGTTTCATAATAAAACGGTGATGATATTAAATAAGAAAATATCTGTAAACTTATAAATATAAATTAATAAAACCTTTTGTATTTAATCACGGAATGGTTATTATAATTGATGCCAACTCGTTTCGATTATAATAACCATACCGTTGTACAAAGTGTTTTATTATTTTATATCCATAAGTTTAAAAGAGCTTACCACAAAGTGAGTATCTTTCTTGCCTTAGGGAGAATTAGCTTGGTCAGTTTCTGGCCTGGTCTGAATACAACATCTCATTCACCCAAGCACTATTGGAGTAAAAACACTTATTTCAGAAAATCTTTATTTTAAAACTAAGAATACAAGTGTATACAAGTTCTTTTCATATATGAGTACAATATTGTAAATAATTTTTAATAAAATGGCGAAAACTTGGTCTCAATTATTTGAAAACTTTTAATGATTCGAAGAATGTCGAAATATCTGGTAAAGTACATATTTTTTTTTAAAGGAACACAGAAGTTCCCGCCACATACCCGAGGCTGTTATAAGGCGTAGCGGCGCCCTTTTATCAGCCTTGGTCATACACTCCCTGGGCCTGTCCCCGGTCCATCCGGGACTTACATTTAAATACGGCAACAACAAGGGGGTGCCAGACCACATTTAATCTACTCAATCTTACTTCTATGCTCCGCTGTACTTTATTGAATAAATAAACATAATATATAATACATGGAAATTTTTCGAATGGTAAAGTAAAGTAATGGTAAAGTACATATATAACAACGCGAGCATTAATGGAACTCAGTAGGATTTTCTCACAATTCAGGCGGGGATATATGAGCAGGTATTATACTTGAAAGCCGATCGGCAGAACGAGAATAGACACGATAACTTGTTATTGAATATCGCAAAAATCTTTATGACACGCGTAATTCTCCTCAACAGTGGAGAAAGTAGAGGAAACACCGGCCTTTGTGACATCTCGACCATTCGGGTGATATACGAACGCCGGTCCATTTTATAGTCCGGGCATTTATTGTCTAATGTAACCTTCAATAGAATTTTATTAGGGTTGGCAGGGCAAAGTTTGTGGGGGTACTCCTTCGCTCATATATTCTTCCTTCGGGGCACAAGGTCCTTAAAGTACTAGTTTTTCCCCCGTTTTATTTCCTTTCATTTATATTTCGGGTCTTTACAGAAATATCCCTTTAAATATACATTATATTTCGTTTCGTACAATTTTACAGCTTATATTCAGTTATCTAAAGCGTCCCTGATACGATCAATTATTTTGACTATACACGCGACTATCATGCAAGGTGAAAAAACAGTATTGGCGGTCGATGTTAAAGTGATATTGATGAAATCCAGTATTTTTTTTATCTCGGAGCATCAATATTTAAAAGTGGAGAGGATATTGTCGATATTATCCAGGAGAATGGCAATATCATCGAGGAGTAACGACTGCATCAATATTATTAACAATACTGGAATTGATCGTGCACGGGCCGTTTAAGGTTTTACAACTCGATGAATAAGTATTTATTTATTTATTTTATTTATTTATTTATTTATTTATTTAGGGTAACATACAGCGATATCAATAACATATGTATATAAAAGAAACATTCAGAATAATTAAAATAAGGCCAATTACATGCTACCACAGATTAAAAATAATAGTTAACAATCAACAAATGATAGTGAGAAACATTGAAGTTAAACTAAGACAAAATAAGGTATACATAATATTTAAGAGTTAAAATACTTATAGTACTGGAAATAAAAATTAAATTAAGATAAAATAAAATAAAAAGTAATATACAAGTATTATAATATCATGTTACATCGTGGTCACATCCGCGCCGAAATGTTGCTCCGATCACTTTTTTAAAATTTCGCTCGCTCAAATGAAAGACGTCAATGTCTCCAAAATGTTTGTTGTAGATATCACAGATTCGATACAGTGCCGCGCTCAGAGCGTAATTTGTGCGATAAACAGGAAGGTGGAAAACTTGGTTCGCGGTGTGTCTCGTGCGAGACATGGGGGTATTGAGTGACAATTTGCTGAGAAGTTCAGAATTGTCAATTTTAAAATGAATTATTTTATGAAGTAACATCATATCATGAAGAGTACGTCTATTTTCAAGAGAGTCCAAGGAGTGAAAAATTAGGGCAGATTTGTAATCAGAGAATGACTTGCACATTTTAAAATTAATATGTTTAATAAACATTTTTTGTACTCTTTCAATGCGTTGGATATGTGCCGCATAATAAGGAGACCAAACGGGAGATACATATTCAAGGCGTGAGCGAACCATGGTTGTAAATAATACTTTAAGGGCAGTGATATTTTGGAAAGGTTTGCATGTGCGTAGTATAAATCCCAACGTTCTGAGAGATTTGTCCACCATGTCATCAATATGACTAACGAAAGTGAGTTTAGGGTCGATTGTGACTCCAAGATCTCTCACGCGGTCTGAATCGGATATTATGGAACCATTGATGGAGTACACATGTTTGTGAGGGTTCATTTTACGCGTCAGTGAAAGCTTATGACATTTGTTTGCATTTATGGATAATTTATTTAGTATACAGTAATGAGAGAGTCTGTCAAGATCTGACTGGAGTCGAAGGCAGTCAGAAGTGTCTGAAACCTTCAGAAAGACCTTCATATCATCAGCAAAAAGGAGATGCTTGGAGTGGAGAAAGCAGTTGCCAATGTCGTGTATATATAGGATGAAGAAAAGAGGTCCCAGATGGGAGCCCTGGGGAACCCCGGAAGGTATTCCCACGAAGTTTGATTTAAAGCCACCAGTCACCACTGCTTGCCTACGATTTTTTATATAGGAGTTAATCCATCTAAGGAGATCACCGTGAATTCCTAGTCCACTCAATTTAGCCAAAAGTACATTGTGGTTTACTCTATCGAAAGCTTTGGCATAGTCAGTATATATGACATCAGTCTGGAGTCCGCGGTGCATGTTCGATATAGCATAATCTGTAAATGGTATCAAATTTGATAGGACAGATTTATTACGGAGAAAACCATGTTGTTGTTCGCTCAAAATACATTTAAGAGAAGGATATAGATTGTCATATATAATACGCTCGAAGATCTTACTTATGGTAGATAGAATGGAGATAGGGCGATAGTTTTCAATGTCGTTTTTGGATCCTGATTTGTGAACTGGAGTTATTAAGGCTTCTTTCCATTTATCTGGAAAGCAGCCTTCAGTCAGAGAACGAGTGAATATAATGGAAAGTGGTTCAGAGAGCGATTTAGCACAGTTGGACAGATATATTGGTGGTATTCCATCGCTTCCAGCACCTTTGTTGATATCAACGGCTGATAAGTATCTGGCGAGTGTAGGTCTGTCAGTGGGGCAGCCAGCGATAGTATTGATGATAGAGGACTCGCAGGGATTAGGGGTGACAGGGGTGGTTTCGTCAACAAACACGGATTGAAAGTAATTTGAAAATGCATTGCAGATATTATTACCACCGCATATTGAAATACTTCCACCAACACACATTGTCTTAGGAAGAGAATTATTATTCTTACGCTTACTTTTAACATAATTCCAAAAGTATTTTGGATTATTCGCAATATTCAGCTCTGTAGAATGAATGTATTGAGACAAGCACTCCCTGGCCATGCGTTTCTGGCGGGTTCTCAGCAATGAGAAGGTATAATAGTCAAGAGGATTTTTGTACCTTGTGAATCGTTTATGATACTTGATCTTCTCTTTTGTGAGTTTAATTAGAGGAGTATTATACCAGAGTGGAAAATTGGCACTGTTCTTGAAGTGCTTAAGAGGTACGAATTGGTCGATTGAGCTGTGCAACACGTCATAAAAAGCATCCACAGCGGTGTTAAGAGGAGATGTGGATAAAATGTTGGTCCAGTCAACGCCAGATAAGAAATTATTAATTAATTCGTAGTTTCCCTTTTTGAAAAGGTAAACACTGCGTTGGGATTCGCGCAACGAATGAAGAGATCCCGACGATAGAATAAAATCAATGGCTGGATGATGAGAGTCTTCGGGTACAAGTGGAGAAGCTGAGTGAGATATTCCAGACACACGATATGTGTTACTGAGTATTAAATCAAGGGTGCGATTAAGAGAGTTTTTAACTGAGTTAAACTGGTGAAGACCCAGTAAGGATATGTAATCGACGAAGGTACCTGAACAAGCGGAAGAGAAGTTTGAGGGAAGAAGGGGTTGGTTGCTCGCGCTATGGGACCAGTGAATGTCTGCCATATTGAAATCACCCAAAATAAGAAAATCTTCATCAGGTCGATCTGTGACAAGCTTGGAGAGTAGTGCTAGAAAACTTTCAACATATTTAGTATAATTTGAACCTTTTGGTATATAAACGCAAGTAATGTTTAGATTTGCGGGAAGGCCACTTGTACCGCGAGACAATGATATCCAAATGGATTCAGCCTCACATGTCCATTCTGGTCGGGCTCGAGCATTAAGGTGAGACAAACATGCCAGGAGCACACCCCCACCACGCGAGCCACGATCACATCGCCAAACATCGTACCTAGCATCGAACAGTTCGCTAGACGCAATGTCAGGACCCAGCCATGTTTCAGTGAGAGCCAATATTGAGTGGTCGCTGGTTGCAGAATTGAAATAAAATACATCGGTTTTAGTGCGCAAACCTCTTGTGTTCTGTAAGTAAACATTAAGGAGCTCGCCAATGTAGGTAATCGATATAGACAATTAAGCGATCACATAATAATGGAGACATATCAACGCAGATGATGACCAGTAAAATAAAAAGATAAAAAGATAAAAAAACTAACATCAAAAGGAAAGGGCAAAAAAGATTATGATTATTGTAATTAAACAATGCTTTTTTCGATGCACTGCATCGACCTGATAGCGAGTGCCGGAGAACCGTCACTCTTCCGGACAAATACCGTACCCCCCCTCGTCCAGGTGTAGCGAAACCCCCTCTCCTTGCATCTTAGACGCGCCGTAAGGTGCAATTTTTTATTACGCAAGGAGAGGTGCTCGTTGATGAAGATAGGCACGGATGTGCCCGGGATCCCCAGATCTCCAGTCGATAGACCACGCCTCTTTCTAATTGTGGCAAGTATATTTGATTTTCAGAAATCTCGAGAGCACCTCTCTTTTGCTAATAAAGTTGTAAACTTTATACTGAAGTTTGAAGGTTTATTGCAAAATTATTATTAGATTTTAATTAGTTTTCAGGTAAATAATAAACAGAGTGCTCCAAAAATTTTACTTTTAAAAATATTCTGAAATTTACATTTTAATTGTTTTATAATAAAGGAAAGAAAGGGAAAAAGCATTGGAATATAATAAACCAGCATACCTGTGTTACATCGACCTCACAAAAGCGTTTGACAGAATCAAGCTGAAGGACCTCCTGAATACTTTTACCACGAGGTTGGCGCCTCCATCACTTGTTAATGTGGTAAGAGAGATCAACCTAGACGGCAACACAAGGATCAGAGCAAATGGGAAATTCACTAAAGCCATAAAAACATCCCTTGGCACAAGGCGACAGCTTAAGCCCATTTCTCTTTAACTGCATCATGGACAACATCATTGCAGAGGTTGCATCTCTCAATTTAGGGTACACTCTGGGTAAAGAAGTAATTGGAATGCTTTGCTATGCAGGCGACGCCACAATCGTGGCCGAAAATGAAAGCGACTTGCAAGCAATGCTCTCAAAGTTTGATGAATCCTGTACAAAATATAACATGATCATATCCACCCCAAAAACGAAGTGTATGACATTCGCAAGAAATCAACTGAGATGCGAAGTCTCCGTACGCCAGGAGGAAATTGAACAGGTGGACCTATTCAGATATCTCGGAAGCGAAGTAACCAGCTCTAATGACCTCCCCAGAGAAGTAAGGTCACAGGTGGATAGGGCTGCAGCAGTTGCAGGCTGCCTGAAAGATGTCATATGGAGAAACAGGGACATGAGGACTGACAGCAAGGTACGCATCTACAAGACCTGTGTGCGACAAATCCTCACATATGGCATTGAATCGAGGGCAGACACTGTCAAGACAAAGAGCATGCTCAGGACAACCGAGATGAAAACGCTCCGCGCTATAGCTGGCAAGACCCTACGCGATCGAGTTAGGAATGCAGCAATCCGAGAAATCTGCGAGGTCGAAGATGTGGTCAGATGGGGACGTCAAAGACGGCGATACTGGCATGAACACGTAGAAAGGATGAGCTCAAATAGAATACCACACATAGCTCTCCATGGAACGCCAAACGGACAACGCCGACCAGGAAGACCCCCGAAACGGTGGAGAGAAAGCTGGAGTTCAGCATCTCAAGAGGACCCGCCTAAAATAACAGACTCCTGAGTCTACAAAAAGGGAAGAAGAAGGAGAAGAACAATAAGCGGGCGAATTTTACTATCTTTATTAAATCTTGTAATAAACTAGCTGTACCCAGCCAAGGTTTGCTGTGGCTCAGTTTGGTTGAATTGAAAATGGTCCAAACGGTGATCAATGCCACTCAATGTCACCGTCCCTCGGTCTCCACCTATGACCTCGTCCCCTGTCCAAAGCCACCCCCGACCCCTCCACACTCCTTTCCTACCCGGGTAGTCAGGTCCAAATATCGGGCCCTACCCACCAAATCCTACAATATATCTTCTCACCATCCAACAAAATCCATCCTCAGCATCCAAGAATAAACTTTCCAAAGTGTGGAGAAATAATAACTTCCGGGCAGAAGACGATATTCATAATAAAAACATGCGCGTATTCAAATGCAACATTGCGTCTAAATTTCAAAGTAGACGGTGAATTAATATCAGAGTTTTAAGATAAGGAACAAACGAACATTTGTATTTTTATTTATACGAATAGATCAAATTCGTACGTATTCGAATGCAGCGCTATGTCAAAATATTATTATATCAAAGCAATCGGTTAATAACAAAATTTCAAATCAATCGGTTTTTTTCCAAAAATAAGAAGAAGACGAAGAAGAAGAGTACTATGCCTATAACCTATGCCCAAGTGCAAGCAATAAGTTGACAAAGTTTTATGGCAATCTGATGAATGGTACGGCAACACATAAAATATGAACAAACAAACATTGATTTTTATATAGGTAGGTATCTATTGTATAAGTAATATAGTTAGTTCAAAATTGGGCCGAACTTTAATTACAGCTACCTTCATGCCGCGTTTGAAGTTTATAAGGATTCCATGACATCCGTGATGAAAGAAAGTTAGCTTCGAAAGTGTCTTTGTGAAATTTTAGATTCTGTTGTGAGATAATTTGAATAAAAACAGCCCTCGAGAAAAGGGGGGATGCGGATAAGCAAGCTCTTAACGTGTTGTGAATAAGGGTTTTTGGCACCTGCCGGAAGCGCATTGCAAAATTTAAACGATATTCCAGAATGTCAGCTGACGTGTTTACGCGTCCTCATCATTTTATCAAGAACGTTATATCATATAAATCGTTTTTGATTTTTAATCGTTTCAACCTCCCATGTGAATGAAATCACAAATGATTATTTTTTATGGCTTTAATTTTTTTTTACTAAAATCAAATAAACTTCTCTTTTACAACTATTCTAAAGTGTACCGTTAAATGAATCAATTAATATAACTATTATCTCATAAACTTAATTAAGTGGTTGGAATTAATTGTAAATTAAGAGATTATTTTTAATAAGATAATTATGTTTTTTCTCTAAACGGAGCTTATTTGATTAATACTTTTTAATGTAATGATATTTAGTTGATTTTATGAGTAGTAAGTTAAGAGTATTAACATGAAATGATTTAAATACTGAATTCCTCGAGATCTTTTTCAAAGCTTAAGCTTAATTAAGGTAAAAGTGGGATAGATGCCGCAGGGGGATAGATGCCACGATTATCATATCGAGACATGCATAACTATTACACTGCCGATTTTGACTTTATAACAAAGCTCTACCCCACTCTCCACCAGGGTGCCCAGTGCATCGCGTTGTGACGGTCGTGTGAGTGAGGAACTTGTTAAATAGGTGATTAAGCTCGAACGATTGCTGGATTTCGATTTCCTACTTTATCATTTCGCTCGGAACTTTTGAGCGTATGAGGTAAGTGATAATATTTTTATGTTTACGATCAATGTATACACTAAATGCAAAGATTGTAATATAATATTTCGTTCACTTTTCTAACGAAATTATCTCTTACGTCATTTTATTTTGTACTTTTTCAATTTCGACTGTAGTTAGTGCGGCTACCATTTTACTTCTTCTGGTGCGCCATCCCCGGAATAAGGTCACTTTTGCCACCACTAAAAAGTTATCCTTTTCCAGTTGGGCTCCCCTGAAGTACCCTTGTATCAACAGTATCTGCTCGTGATATAGAGTCTACAATGACGTAATCTATAATAGAGCTTTTGATTAATCTTTCCCAAGTATAGAGGTGGATTCTCTTATGACCGAAAATGGTATTTGATATAAAAGACCTCATAATATAATACATTATTCAATCAGTCTCCCACCATTGTCATTTATTATTCTGTCTCAAAACGTACTGAGGCACTTCTCATACCCACTCCTACGAATTTCTTCAAAAAACCTTTCGTTTTTACTCTTACACACCAATGTCTTCCTTACTTGTCCCAAAACTCGCCTTACTTACTATTTAAACGCCTTAGTTTCGTTTTGAGAAGCGTATCCAATTAAAAAGAAAACTCTCGTTTACCCGAACTCGAAGCGAATCCACACGAGTCTTGGGCTAACACATTCATATCTTTTCATATATTCTACCATCCTTGGAGCTAGCACCGCCGCCGTTATTGACTTTTTTGTTTAACGCCAATTGGGATCAAAAACTCATTTTTGACTTTGATACTTGGCACCTTTGTAATGATCAATCCATAATTTATACAATTTTAGTATATAACGAAAAATCATTAAATATTATTTGTAAACTCATGGTTTTAAATAATTACTTACTTAGGTATAAGTTAAAAGAGTTAATTTTTGGCTCGACAAATCGTCGGGCTGCAAGCAGGATTTATATTGGCAATCTTATCCCCATCTTAGGATAGAAATCAATCTCCCGGAAGCACAGAGACAATTATGAAAGGTTCTAGACATATTATTAATGGAAGATAACTCGCCTTTTTGGGGAGAGAAAAAATACACCTAATAACAACAACAAAAAGTTACACGCGTATTTGAAAAAAATACTATCCAGACCTATGATATTGGAGTAAGTGACAATAGTGAATCTAACATATATTTATTATATTCGTAAAATTCCTAGAAAAGAAAGATCTATGACTGTCATACCGAAGGTTCCCGGCGATTCCCGGCGATGGCAGGGTGATTGTCACAGTAATGAAAATCAATAGCTATACAGTAATTTGGTTCAAATAACCTGCTGTATACAAATATGAAAAGCAACGGGAAACAACCACATTAAAAGACCAAAGTGGCATCCCATGAACCAGTAAACATGTAACACTTTGCTGAAAACTAATCCCTTCGATTGAAACTCGCGAAGAAGATTCTTACTTACGATTTTTTATTTATTAAAACACTGTTTTTTCCACTTATGCGTCCATTTTTCTCGAAATGTTTCGAAAGCTTTATACCTTCATTATCGGGAGAACGATATCGTGCTTCCGATGATGAAGATAGTGCCCTCGAAACGTGTCAATAAAAATAAACTCAAAATTGAAAAATGTGTTTTAATTCTTAAAAAATTCCTCAATCTGGAATTCCAGAATTAACACCGTAAGTTTATCTAAAAAAACTTACTTAATACGGCCGTTATCCACTGCTGGAAAAAGGCCTCCCTATAATTCTCCACGTATTTCTTTCTGTGCGTTTCGCATTCAATCACCCCATAATTTTCAAATATCATAAGACCAATAACCTTTCGTCTACCAATCAGTTAAAACGTCCTGCACATGGTCATGAAAGAGGTCACACAGAAAAAAAAGTGATGACTCAAATTTAAACTAATTAGGGATGAATGAAGACAAACTACCACGATCATGTTCAATGTAAGATTACATAAAACTGTCCAATATGTTTTCCTTTGAAGATTGTATCAATTAGAATTCAACAGATATTTGCTTCGGATCTGTCCCTTTTACTAATTAAATATATTAAAAATCACAATTCACTCTGCTTTATGTACAATAAATTTATTGTTTCAACATGATTGCACCATTTAAGTTGGAAACTTTTACATTAATATGTGAATCGACGATAAACCGGAGCGATTTGGCATTTATACTATTGAAGTCATTGCCAAATCGTTTCATGTTACTTCCAACTTATGTAAGGTTACTAAATAAACCGTAAGTACTTATCAAAAAAGAGTCAAATTTTTTTTTTGTATTTATTGATTCTTGAATAATGATATAAAGCTTGTGGTGAAATGAGCTGTCCATGAGGACACCTAACTGTGATGAGATCGCCTCCCACCCTTTCAAGTTATCATCAACTACTATGGTAGTTCCCTCCTAACCTTCCTCCGCGAATGGTGGAGCTTCCTCCAGTCATTCCTTCTTCATTCACCTGTATGGAGCTTACAGGTGTTTTACCTTACGCGAGTTGGCCTTCGTGATCGTCTAGAAATAATACCGTATGACCCTTCGTTATGACCGATGTAATCCAAGCCCTTTTATTTGGCGAATACTGATAATTTCATTCTAAAGCTAATCGTTCCTAACCCTTCCGAATATTCTAAGCAATCCTGACAAACCCACGCGTAATCAAACTATATGTCACTCAATATTTCCTAGGAACATCTAAACCAAACAACCTAAAATATCTCTAAGTTTACAAAATATAAATTCAAAATATTATCTCTAGAAAATGTGGCAGCCCTGGAAGAAACATTCACAAATAATTTGGAATAAATACGATGTACAGTAATTTAAATCAGAGCGTAATGTAATAATGATGCAATAAAGGACAGTTTCCTGAAAGGTACAAATTATATAGCAATTCAATGTCAAAATATAATATATTAGGTATATAAGGATTTGTGGGAACTGGGATATGATAGTGTTAGTATCGCGGGGAACCAGTCTTTTCGTCAGACTGATGATTTTTCTCCACTGCTCCACAGCAGAATCGTCTGGAGACCAGACGTTCTACCTCCCAACCCTTAATCAGTGGACCTGGGGATTCAAACCCATGAACCTGGCCATCACCCTATCGGGGGTTTTCGAAGTTAGCCCACCCACGACAGAATTCCCGCAGACGCGATAGTAGGGTCTTCCACCTACTTATCTATAGGAGTCTGTATATGGCGCGGGCTCTTGAAGTGAGCTTCCCAACTTCTCTAACTGTCTTCATTCATCAGCAGTCAACCATATTTATGTAGCATAATTTGCATGGGTCGAAGTTTATATGTTTATTTATATAGAAGATGGCAAATTTTGTTAGAACGCTACATGTCCATAACTAAGATTTCAGTATTCGATGAGTTAGTGAATACCTGTTTCGGGCGCGATGCGTTGGCCCGAGTGTTAGTGAACTATATTACGTGCAGTATAGGAAAGGTATCAATATATCATATATATATATATATATTTAGGTACATGTATGTAATATATAAACGTAAGCATAGTATAATCATGGAGTAAGCCGAACGCATACGTTCCGATTTCCTGAAATATAAATTCTTAATTCTAGACTTAGCTTTCCGTCGATCAGCTCTGGACACCGAATTTACTAAAGTATTTTTAAATCTGCAAATGCCGCACCCTCGTACCACTATACTTATACAAAATAAAATTGAAGTTCTTGGTAATCAAAACAACAAACACCCACTGAATTTAATACCAAAAGCGACCGCTTCCCGTCAGGTCAAAAGTCAACTGCCCCGAGCTACCTCTCTCCCTGGCCCACTACCCTTCCCCGCTCCCCGCGCCCCAAACCCATCCCCAAATCTTCCCCCTCGTCCCCCTCGTCCCCCTCGTCCCCCTCTGCTTCCCGCTCCCCTACATCCATCCCACTTGGTTAGGTGTTATATTTTCTAGCCATTTGAATTTATTTTCGTACATCTGAATTCACGTATCTCTCTCTACGATGGTTCAATACCATCACAAGCTTCATATTGAATACTTAATAGTTTCTAGTTTTATTTTATCTATTGGAATGACATGTTTCGCTTTGTTAACGCATAATAGAATATTAGATTATTTCTTAGCAAGGTGAAATATAAGGTCCTTACATATGAAATTGGCGTTTTGCCGTACTGGCAACTTTGATCTCAAATATTTTCTCTTTGGTTAGGAATTCCAAATTCAAATTTATACAGCTATTTACTCAAGTATTTGTGTTTCAAAAATTATAATTCATTTGTTTTTTCCTCAATTTTTTTTTTCTTTGCGTCACTCAGTTTACAAAATGGAAAACTTGAAATATCGCGTTATTTACGAGTACGAGTTCCACCGTGGCACCAGTGCTGCAGAAATGGCTCGAAGGATTAATGATGTGTATGGCGACGGTGCCGCAAAAGAAAACACAGTGCGTTTTTGGTTCCAACGTTTACGTTCTGGAAATTTCGACCTGCAGAACAAGCCTCGTGGACGGCCGGAGACCAAAGTTGATAATGAAGAATTGAAGGCTATTGTGGAAGCGGATCCATCGCAAACCACGTCCGAGTTAGCTGCAGGCTGCGGTGTTAGTGATAAAACTGTTTTAATCCACTTGAAGCAAATTGGGAAGGTGAAAACTCAACCGGCACAACAATGAAGGGATTTTGAATCGAATCATTACCTGTGATGAAAAGTGGATCCTGTATGATAATCGGAAGCGCTCATCGCAATGGCTGAACCCTGCCGAACCAGCCAAACCATGCCCCAAGCGAAAATTGACTCCAAAAAAGTTACTTGTGACCGTTTGGTGAACTAGCGCTGGTGTCGTTCACTACAGCTTTCTTAAATCTGGCCAGATGATTACGGCAGATGTCTATTGTCAGCAACTGCAAACCATGATGGAAAAGCTAGCTGCTAAACAACCGAGGCTGGTTAATCGCTCTAGACCACTGCTGCTTCATGATAACGCTAGACCACACACTGCACAACAGACGGCTACCAAATTAGAAGAGCTTCAATTGGAATATCTAAGACATCCACCGTACTCTCCGGACCTTGTCCCAACAGATTACTATTTTTTTCCAAATTTGGATAACTTATTGCAAGGGAAAAAATTCAACTCCAATGGGGCAGTCCAAACCGACTTCAAAGATTTTATTGATTCCCGTCCGAATGGGTTTTTTAGTAAAGGGATCGATGAACTACATATGAGATGGCAAAAGTGCATAGATAGCAATGGTACATACTTTGATTAAATTTTAAAAAAATCAACTTTATGTTCCTCCCATACAAAACGCCAATTTCATATGTAAGGACCTAATATCTTATTCCCACAAAATTAAATATTAATTCTACAATACGGGCGACATTCGTGTTCATTAAAATCGTACTTGTTTTAGGAAACTGAATACCTCAAATCTTTTTAAAAAATTCCATAAATGGATCTCGTGTTCTGAGTTGATACTAGATTCTCAGGGACAAAATATTTTTATTTTTTTTTATTTCTAAGATAAATTTTAATTACACCGTGCTTTAAGTCTTGAGGCACGGTTATATTAAAAGGTCCCACATATACTTGAATATGCACAATATTGTATTTTTGACATAAATATACATAAGTATACATAAACAGATAAATATACATAAGTATACATATACATATACATATTTGCAGATGACTTAAAACTTTTCTTAAAAATAACAACATTGGAGGACTGTTTGCGTTTGCAATCCGATATTGACAGGATTGTTGACTGGAGCAAGCGCAACCAGATTTACTTCAACATATCCAAATGTGTTTTATGTCATTCTCTAGGGCGCACTACATTACATATCATCGATATTCCATGAGTAATGAAAGCCTCAAACGTGTATCTACTGACAGAGATTTGGGATAATTTACGAAAGTCGATTGACATTTCGTGCTCAGATCGAGAAGGTATGTGACGTATCGTTAAAGATGCTGGGTTTTGTTCTTCGAATTGTTAGGGTTTTCAGAGATACCCGGGTCCTTAGAACTCTGTATAACTCCTTAGTCAGAAGCAGACTAGAGGGAGGTGCCGTAATATGGAGTCCTCATGAGGCTCAGTATTCTCTCATGTTGGAGAGGGTTCAAAAGAAATTCTTGAGATCCCTCTACATGAGAGAGTACGGGGTATATCCTTGGCTCTATCCAACGGCATACCTAGGAGGGTCCGACGCCACGCAGGCCGTCCGCTGGCACAGCGCGGATTTAAGCTGTGTAAAATAAGTGAGCTATTGTAGATCATTTGTTCTTTGTTCAATAAGGCGAATCTTCAAGAAAAAAATAGAGGTTAAACTGGTATATCCAACGGCATTTCTCTTGGGTATGCTGGGGTATAACTCCCTCGAACTAAGGAGGGCAGGATTACTATCAACACATTTTTTCAAACTGATTCGAGGCTCTATTGAGAACCCCTAAGTTCTGGAGCAAATAGGTCTTTTTGTTCCTGATAACTACCTGCGACAGCGCCGACATCAATTGTTCTTTACTCCGTCACGCAGAACCAACCTGCCTTTGGTGATGCCAGTAGGAAGAGCAATTCGGACGCTGAATCTAATCATCTCGGATTTGGACATTTTCAGTGTCAGTGAGGCAGTATTCATAAAAAAATATTGCAAACTCTGGAAAGAGTACTGCCTCACTGACGTCGACATATTTGGATTCCTTCTGATATGTATGATGTTTTTTGGTCTTATGTTGTTTTGTTTTTTTATCTTTATAATACCGTTTTGTGTCCAAATGAGTCGCCTAAATTGTTTATCGTTTGTAATGTCTCATTTGTATATAATGTATAAATAAATAAATTAATAAATTAATTAAATAAACACAAAAGTCCGGATCGTCCATGTCAACGTGTGCAACATCGAAAAAAACATTATGTATTATTACATTATGTGCTAAATTAAAAAACCGGTGGTTTCGTGGAACATAAATTAAATAGTCAATATGTGCACCATCTAAAAAGAACATTTTGTGTTAAATTATTATTATGTTGTTATTTTATTTTATATCATTGTATTTTATATTATTTGTTTTAGATTTATTCTGCGGGTGTTGGACGATCTAAGTGTGCGCGGGAGATGCCTATTGGTGGCGATGAGGTTCGCAACCCATCACACCGCGTCTCCCGCGGGGCGAAAAGAGAAGGATGGAGTGCCGCATCAGTAAAAGTGTGACAGTCCATTATTTCTGCTTACCCTTTCGGAGAGACGGCGTGATGATTAGTTAGTTAGTTAGTTTTTGTATTTTTGACCCCCATCAAAATTTTGCAAATGCTTCGTGCCACAAGGTTATTTTTTAGTCTCACTTGCGTAATGTAGATGGCAATACCTTAAAAAATCGGAGATTATATGTTATTCTGTCACTTCGCGTACATATCTCATAAAAACTATTCACCAGGACTTGTAGTTCATGCCCGTTGTCTGCAAGTAGGATAGGGTCATCCGCATACAGCTTACGACAGCTTACTGACACTCCGCTCATTTTAGCACCTGAATCCAAACCTTTCAGCTCCTTCATGGAACCATGTGAATAGAAATATGAAATTTATCTCTTTGCTGTAAGGGTATTCACGAATTCGCTATAATCGCATCCATTAGTCGCATCCAGGAGAACTTAGAACCGCCTCTGTGCGGCAATTTGGGGAACAAAATAAGATATGCGCCCTTGCTCTGTTATAGATGTGGGGAACGAATAGATTTATTTCCCTCCGTTTTTCTGGATTGTAAATACCGGAGAATAGTTTAAAAGAATGTGTTGAAATCTAGCATTCCTGGGAGGGGTACAAAAAAGGATAATAGTTATACTCCCTGAGGTATAAATATTTCAAAAATCGTTTCTGGATCCATTCTAGTTCAAAATCATACATTCATTTTTGTTTCTGTTGAATTATTAACCTTTATTGATAAAATAGTGGCATATCGTATAAATCGTATAAACGACCTTTGTGGCAGAGTGGTAAGAGCTCTGACTGCAATACCGAAGGTGCCGGGTTCGATTCCCGGTAACGGCATTGTGATTGTCACACTGTCTTTAGTCTGGTGTAGAATTCGCGTGACAGTTAAATTGTGATAGATTAACTACCAATATACGAGTATGTCACGAGAATCAATATATTAGCTACAAATAAAATGTATACAGTTATTGGGTTGTTGTTTACAATAAATAAAACGAAAAGTTTGTCTCGTTCACTTGGTATGTAATAGAAAAGTGGAAATATTCTGCAAAATATTTTTGATAAGACAGTGAAATTCTGCAGCGCGAATATTTATGGCAACAATTAGTTCTAATGTGTTTATCATTCTGTGACATAAAGGAAATGTTTCTAAAATAGTTACTAGGATTAATCCGAATGAAAAAGTCTGTTTTCTGGAATTTTTATTATATTGTACGTGTATGACATGTTTCGCCTGTCTAAGGCATTATCAAAGGTATTCGTAAAATATTTCTGGTGATTGTAAGAAAATGAAGATTTTTTAGTCAATCAATATTTTCAGCCAGAACAATTATTTTAATTATCATATAATAGATATTAGGGGTACCCATAAATAATGTCGTTTTTTTCGATGCGCCATCTTTAAAATAGTCTCCTTCGGTCTGTTATGCAGTAAGAACCTGTTATAAGTTTTTATTGTGTAGCGGCTACCTGCTCGTGGCCTTGGGACAAAATAAAACGGTTTCTTTATCCCTCTGACGACAATGGTTGAAACCTGTCCGTTGGAACAACATCTGCAGAGCCGTATACTTTTTCAATATCATTTGAAAAATAAATTGACAGAAGCTACGAAGGATATTTGAGAGATTTACGGTGACATATTGGATGTCAGCAAATGCCAACGATGGTTCAAAAAATTTAAATCTGGTGATTTGTGTTTGGAAAATGAGCCTCGAAGTGGACGACCCGTCCAGGCGGATGAAGCAGCCGTGAAGTCTGAAATCGAAGACGACCCGATGCTGACTATTGAGAAATTATCGGAAAAGGTCGGTACATCCTGGTCCAATACTCAAAGGATCCTAAAGAAGTTGGGCAAGACTCAAAAATAAGGTATTTAGATCCCACACAGATTGATCGACCGCAACGTGGCTCAACGGCTCAGCATCAGCAGATTATTGCTATAAAAAGAACAATTAAGCCTATTTCTTTGTGACTTAGTGACTGGTTATGAAAAATAGGTTTAATTCAAACATAACGAAAAAAAACAATGGCTAAAATGCGAACAAAAGGCCGTTTCAACCCCTAAACAGTCATTGCATTCTAAAAAATGGTTATTATGTGTTCATTAGGTTTCGAAAGGAATCATTTACTTCGAACTATTGCCACAAGGTTGGACAGTGTCGGCAGAGTTATACTGTCAACAGTTGGATAGCTTTAATAAAGCACTACGCCAAAAGAGGCCAGCTTTGGTGAATAGAAGCGCCATTACTCTTCAACACGATAACGCGCGAGCGATGTTGCGAAATTGACGCATAAAAATTCTTGGGTGGGTCACCCTGTTGCATCCTTCATACTCTCCGGATCTCGCGCCATCTGATTCTTATTTATTTCGCTCTATGGAACGTTTTTTAAGAGATTAAAATTTCAATTCCTTAGAAGAGGTGAATACAGCCCTATCACAATATTTTCAGTCAAAATCTGCTGAATTTTACAAGAAGGGCATGGATGATTTAAAAAAAAACGTGGCAGAAGGTTATAGATTATATGGGGAATAATTTTATATAAGAAAAGTTAAATAAAGTATCAAATAAATTGTTTTGAATTTCATTGAAAAAAATGACATTACTTATGAGAGAAGATGTCGAGAATGATAAACTTGAAAGTGGAAAAATTAAATCGTCAGTGTTTTAATTCATAAAATAAGATATAACTATGTCTTCTTTTTTCTGTGGCACCTATATAGCAGAATCCGTTCTCACTGTAAAATCCAACAACCATATAATGTACTATGTATCGCGCTTTTGCAGTTTTATTCCCGTGTTGCCAATGTTTCTGCTAGCCATATTCCGCTGAACGTATGGTATCGTTCGAGGGTTTTAAGAGCGCCATGTGACGCAAATCCGACGGGCGTCCGGCACAGTTTTACTGTTTCCTATTTTACAAAGGCGGTAGATAAAATATATGTTTTATAAAATGTCTCTCCTATCTGAATTCGCAAATCATCTTATTGAAAGATCATTCATTTAATAAAGATATCGACGTTGCACTTTTACACGTTAATAATAGAAATATAACTTTTACCTTTTATTGTATGATTTTTATTTTATTTTAACAAACATAGTATTTGAGAAAAATAATTAAAAAAATTGTTTTGTTTCATTATTATTTATCGTATTATACATAAAATATGTCGATAAATATTTGTACTAAAATTACTATTATATTATAGAGAGATAAATTTGATAATATTTCATAGCAATTTTTTATTATTACATACAATAAATGATTGAACTAGACAT
The DNA here is from genome assembly GCA_022606425.2 of Lepidostoma basale. Lineage (NCBI taxonomy): Eukaryota > Metazoa > Arthropoda > Insecta > Trichoptera > Lepidostomatidae > Lepidostoma > Lepidostoma basale. The sequence goes on from JAHDVF020001261.1 coordinate 345,084, forward strand.
AAATACTTACCTGACAATGTAGTTTGTATTTATTTATTTGAAAATAACTTTAAAAACTAAAAAAAAGAGTCTAATAAACTGGAAGTAATCGAGGTACTAGTGTATCAACCATCAACTAAATATCGGAGTAAAGTTTATTTTTTTGTTAACTAACGCCACAAGCGATAACCTGTGTACCTTAATAGGTAGATAGAAATGTAGAGTATAGAGCCCATTTAGAATAATTTTTACATTAAAAGATTCCATACAAATTTTAGTGCATTTTTCGGTTTGTAACAAATTCGCTACACCATGCAATGAAGGGTTAAATAAACATGACATTTTAGAAATTTAAAAAGCTGTAAAAAATAACGAAAACATTATAAATAAATAAATAAACTTATCTTAAAGTCCAATAATTTGTTTCCTCTGTCCCATAATTCTAAATCAATAAAAATCAGCCTACCCCTAGTTACAGATTTCTGAAAGTTTAGTTGCAGAAGGTTGTTACCCTTCGATCTTGAAATGATCCAGCAAAGAATACAAATATATTTTTATAATTAAATACAGGTATCCATGAAATGAGTATGCACCACCTCTGACAAGATCATTACGAAATTGACCTCCGCGGTAATGGCAGACCGGCACAGATTTGTACCATTAGTGTTGTTCGATACATCAAATGTGACGAAATGTGACGAATGCGATTATCAAATGACGAAATAATATATACTTTACCACAAGTTTCACGCGAAAGAGAACCTCCATTGTGTACGATGGCATAATCTCCGCACAGATCTCATATCGCGGGCTTTAAACTTTATTATTCCTACTCACGAAACGTTTTATACTCAAACTAATTCACGTATTATTAATAATAGACTTTTTTAGCGTCGGTCGTGTCAACTGATGTTGGACATTTACATTAAACAAAGAGCGATTCAATAAAATAATATTAATATATTCAATCGACTGTATTGTTTTAGAAACCCTGGCGGATTTAATCATTTTGTCTAAACGGAATTAGTTAATTGTTAACAAAATGATAATAAAGATGTCAAAAACTAAACATACGCAAACCGCTACGCACAGCGATCCACAATCCAACAGATTTTAAATCTCACCTATAAACCCACCTTTTCAAAATCTATTTAAATAAATGGCAATTTTGGATGTGTGTGTGGACTATTTCCGCGGTTATTCCTGAGCAGATCCTTCTGAAACTTGGAGAATGGATTAAGTGGAATACCCCGGTGGTCATAGGCATATTTTTGTTATTAATCGAGCTCTAATTAACTTTATAAATTAATAAATTAATTGAAATTTTTGGTAGTGCAAGCGAATATAGACCTTCATGTTCGTATCACCTGAGTATCAATCTTTAGAGTCTATATTCGCTTGGCCAGATCAGATAGCAAACAAGTCGCTATTTTGACTCTTAGGGTGGTCAGATAGGAAATTAGTCGCTTTTTTGAACGGAATAATATACGCACGTAATATCTGTCAGGCCGTCTCGAATCTATGGAAATTATTTAATACGCCATCGTTCAAATTGTTCGCAGTTTAAATTATTTGTAACTATTCATTTTTATTATTCATAATCTATATCTTCAGGCTTAATATTTTCTAATTACGGAATTACTGCGTTCCGTAAAATAAGTCGCTATTTTGACTCTCGGTGTGGTCACATAGGAAATTATTCGCTTTTTTGTCGCGTCAAACGATGTCTGTCATCTATGGAAATGAACGCGTGTTTTGTTTTAATAACTGAGTATTTAAATAGTTATTTTTGCCGTTGAAATGAATACAGTTTCTTCTGTATTTAAGTAATTATATTACACACTGGCTGACAAATTATGTTTCGTTATTAATTGCTTTCGTTGTTAAGTTCTCTGATCTGTCAAATCGTGCGTCGTAGAATACGTAAGTATAATATTTATATTTCTATTTCATATATATATTCAGGTTATTCTATTTCGCCGTTGAAATGAATACAGATATATTTCCGCATTATATATTTCAAAGTTGTAGTTCTAAATTATATCGAATAGAGAAGAAATTATATATCGTTTTACTTACGTGTTATTTACGTGTTATTGAAACGGAACGTTTGTTATTTATTCGCATGAATAAAAAAAAACTGCGTTCTGAACAATACATAAATTTGTGCGATGCGATAAATATCGATGGCAATGTACACAATATTGAACTAATTACATCATCGGAAGAGTGGCAGCGCTAAAATGGCATGCCGCTCGCAGCCCTGATGATAGATGAACTGCAACCCGAAACCCAGGACGTCCTCAACTTCGATGGAGGGACGACATTGGATGCGTGTTGCCCAGGAACGACAGACATTGAAGCAGATGGAGGAGGCCTACGCCCAGGAGTGAACGGATATGAATTGTATATGTATGAATGTTTTATGCAAATGTGATATAGTATATTTATTTGCTTTTTTAATTTCACTTAAAATATTAAGGAAAAAAATTAAGACTGGACGTTTAATGGTTTAAACATAAAGCTGAAAAATATATATAGTAACTTTTTTTTGGGTGGCATCTTTAGGGTAACGTTTGAACTACACTATATTATTAAATCATAACGCGCTTTTGCACAGCTATGTTTAAGACCAATTGGCATCAAAAACTCATTTCAGACTTTTTGTAAACTTGCCACCTGAGTAATGTCCAGCCTTCAATTGTTCAATTCACATTAGTATTATTCAAGTTCACAGCAAGTTTGCTTGGATTAAAAAAATGTTTTAAAGATATGAACTGAATTAGGATTCACACATTCTTGCACCTATACACATGTCATTTTATCCAATAAAATAATTGATATTGAACTTTAATTGTATTTCTTTAATATATATTGGGTGTATTTATATACTCCAATATAGCAATAGCGAAGCGTTGCCGGGTCAGCTAGTAACACATAAAATATAAACAGCGGCTATCTGCTAGTGTCAGATGCAGCTCTCGCGATTTATTTTCGCATAAAAATAACAAATCCTGAATCCGGATTTCCATCAAGGTGAAAAAAATTAATAAAATATTTCACACCTGTTAAACATTTCAATTAAAAATGCTTTTGAATGAAAGCTTAAAATATTATGCGAGTACTCGTATTAATGTTCTTGCAGGAAGAATATTATTTTACAAGCAAGTACTGAACTAATGCGAAGTGAAGGGGCTAAAACGGCAAACAAATTTAATACATCATATTATATTCATTTTTTTCTTCAAACGAGATTCACTTCAAATTATTCAAAAATATTATTTTTCGTATACAAATAGTCATTAATAATTTTTACATAAGTATATTTTTGAAAATATATACTCGTACATCATTTTAATGCTTGAACACTTTTGCACATAATCGCCATTTTGCTAGGTTGTATTTGCAGGTGGGACATCTTCGCTGTCTGGGACAGACCACCACCCTTTTACACTACCTTGAATATTTAAAACCCTTGGCGCCAGAAAACTGGTTATTACATATTTTTTGAAAGATTTTTGTAATTTAGCCTTGCTTTAATATTTATTCAAGGTAGTGTCCGCTAAATTATATAAGTGTTTCTCGGTGCGAGTTTAACTATAATACATGCTTGAATCTGAGTGTGTCTATGCTTATTAGTACAAACCCCAGCCCAAAAAAACCTCAGCCAGGATGGGTCGCTGAAAGAAAAATGCATCTTAATAAGACTGTTTATTTTTTCGCCGTCCGTAGTCTGTCCATCACCGTGATTTGGTACTCAACGAATGTTTTGTATGTATTTGTTTAGGATAGCTCGGAAGTCGTCGAGTTTTATGTCCCTCCTTTGAAAATCTTTTTCCAGTATCCACTTTTTCTTAGCGCGAATCGGGGAGTGCAGAATGACGTGTTTAATGTTTTTCGTTTCCGTTTGCGAGTCGGATGGACAGAGTGTTGCTTGTTTTAACATATATTATGTAGGTACGAGAGTGTCGCTCCGAGTCCGGTTAGGATTTGAGTTGGAATGTGGGCGTTGATAATTTCCTCGACTCTTTCGCCTTTCTGATGGTGGGAAAAATTTTTTTCGTCCCGCTTCCGGTGGCACTCTCTTCACAACTGTCTTTCCACAGCGTCAGTATATGGCGTATTTAGCAAAGATTAGAAGGAATTAGAGGGAATTCGGAGAAGAGCTTTGCAGTTTTAACCTTCAGGGTAGCCTCTTTAGCTACTTTAGGCACTTACCCCAAAAACCCGTATACAAAGTTTGCAGCACTTCTGTATTAAGTCCCCAAGTGGCTTTCACCGTGTGGGTCAACATCTTGACGTTGACGTTGTAGTTGTCAGTTTTGACAAACATTTCCTATTACATTACAGTCTTTGGACATGTTTTCATTAGACACATCCATCACATGGCTATACTTATTGCATATTTCGTACATTATTGATACTCAGTCTTGTCTTATTCCCTACTCTCAGCGATAAAAATAGTTTCGTCGCCATATAGAAAACAGCGGACTGATTTTTTTATACTTTATGTTTTGGATTTTTTTATTAAGCGTATAGTTTGTTTACGGAAAAACGTAATAACATTGAAATAAAAAAAGTATACGCATAAATGTAATATTAATATCAAAAAATTATTCAAATAACAAAAAAGCGAAAAACCAAATTCATTCTCAACGGATATTATTTTTTTAATATCTTTATTCGTGACGCCTGAATGAATCTGTATTAAAATAATAATATCGAGTCATATTGGATTCACATCTCTTACTAAGGCCAGATTTATTTTCAGTAGAGTAGCAACCATTTAACTTTCTGCTCGTATAAAAATGATAGAGTCTAAATGAGAAAAGAGTCGAAATATCCGACCCTGACAATGGTCGGAGACCGACTAACGCAATATTAGAATTTTGAGCAAAATATTATCACTCTCGCACTTGCGAAAATATAAGTAGCGAGTGTTAAACTTAATTTAAGTAAGTGAAATATTCCTTTATTACATACTATGTATGATATAATATTTATACTTCAGTATGCGACAATGTGACACAAGTACCTATGTAATTTAATGTTTTTGCGATTTATCTCCGACTTTCGATAAAATTCTTATTCTGTGCCCAATAAGTAAATAACTAACTAACCAGCACGCCGTTTCTCTGGAGGGGTAAGCAGATCGGATGAACCACAACACTGATCTCTCTTAATATTTTTATTTATTATAGCTTCCTCTATAATTATACATCGTAACCTGCACCCTCGTCGATTTTTCTAACTTCCAATGTGACCGCCTTTTAGCAATTGATTAATTTGGTTTTGCCATGTTTTATTAATTTTTTTCTTCAATTTCTAAAGTATTTATTCTGAATAAGTTTTCACTGTGTAATAATAAATTATTTTTATCGATGCGTTAATGTGCTTATAACAAAGATTTATCGAATACCAATTATTGATTGAACACAGTATTTATTACTTTTATTATATAAAGATATTAAAGTTATTAGTAGTCACGTGTACACAGGAGCAGGAAATGTGGGAGACCATCAACAAATTAAATGGCGCCATGATCACGCTATACGAGGCCCATTAAAGGCAAAGGATAAGAGAAGGAAACGATATGTGAGGGACATCGCTAATTCTGCATCGAAGAAATGCCGAAAGGTGGTATCGTTGTAGAAAGGATACATCATAAAGGATGTTGGGGGGGTATTAACAGGTCTGCCTACGGGCAAGGGTCTTGCATTCGTCCATGGAGATAAATCCATGAGGGGTGCTGAGGGGGTGCTGAGGGGAGTTGTTTGGAGATATTTATCCCCCTTATCACAAAAAATAGCATTGAAAGTATAATTTCTTAAATATTCTTCTTCTTCCTGTGTCATGTCAGGAGTCCTTTACGTTGAATATCACCCGAGAGTTAGCATCTCTGTCCAGTTCGAAACAGCTTCTCGATGTTTCTGAAATCAGTCCAGTCACTTATGTCGTGGAGCCAGGAGATTCGCCTCCTGCCAACACCTCGTCAACCCTCTATTTTGCCCTCAACGATACGGTGGAGCAATTCATATTTTTTCCCTAATCTTCTCAGTCTTATTCCTCGTGATTGAGGGTCGTGTCCATCCTATAAACTATTGATCATGACAAGCCATCCGCTTCTGACACCGTCAGTCTCCAGGCTACAGCTAATGAGAGACCAATCAGATCTCTGATTTGATTGGATCAGCGGCTCTGTGGTCATCCTTGTGGTCACCTTCCCTCCACTTTACTCACGACGATGAGCTTTTCAAGGTTGTCTTGATTTCTCCGAGCAACTCTTTTCCCTAATCACATGACCTAAATGTTTCTTATAGCGCTAAATATTACTTTCTTTCAGATGGGTATTTGAGAAAGCCAAGAAAGAACTTAATCTCGTCTTTATAGGACAATTACGACATTTTTATGCTTTTTATCATTTGCGAGCCTATTGTGAAATACAGAATAAAACGTGGACCTATAAAGGTAATTCCGATTGTGTGACGGAAAATCGAACTTTTATTACCGGAATAATGTCACTCCTTTTATGGACGGAAAAATAAAATGATAAAAATTCGACAGGCGATATGTCCTCCTTCTAACTCCGTCGTGCTCACTACGATTATATCAGGAAGATAATTCAATAAACTTTATTTTACTTCTGCTGTTGCTGACCTTAGCTGGATTTTATTAATTCCGGAAGTATCTAGGTCGAGCTCAATATGCGCCCTTCGTAGGAAATAATACTCAGGTTGTCGATCCCTCAACGCAAGGATATTAATATTATTATTTAATTAATACGAATGAAGATGTCTATTTTCTAGAAGTTTTATAATAATTGTTGTTTCGCCTGTCTAAGGCATTATTTAGACAAGCTAAGCATTTCATTCCCGTTAATTGTAATATAACTTCTATAAAACAGACGTTCTCGTTCGTATTAATTATTTAATATGGAGTATCAAATCATCGTTCAAGAAACAGTCATCATCATCAGCCTACATCCGTCCACTCCTGGACGTAGGTCTCCTCCATCTGCTTCCATGTCTGTCGATCCTGGACAACACGCATCACGTCGTACCAGCGGTTTCTTTAATGTCGTACTTCCATCGAAGTTGAGGATGTCCTGGGTTTTGGGTTGCAGCTCTTGGACACCAGCAAAGGAGGCACTGTGTCCATCTATCGTCAGAGCTGCGAGCGACATGACCAGCCCAGCGCCAATTTAGCGCTGCCACTCTTCCGATGATGTCCGACACTCCTGTGTGGTTCTAATAGTGGTTTTTCTCACCCTGTCCGCTGTACTGATTCCCAACATTGCTGTTTCCATAGCTCTTTGGACAATTCTTAATTTATTTGCGCTTCCCTGAGACCATGCTATGATTTCAAACCCATAAGATAACACCGGTAGGACACAGCAGTCGAACACCTTCCGTTTAAGGGGAGTTTGTGGATTTTTCAAAATATAATCTAATTTACGGAAGGCAGCCCAACCTAAACCAATTCTTCGGTCGATTTACGCAGTTTGATTTTCTCTACGTATACTCAGTACTCTTTTGTGATTTCAAAATCTTTTCTTGTTCAAACAAAATTAATTGCTCTTTCTGAAACGCCTTATTATATGTTTATTTTCATCATTTATAAATGTTTTCCTTAGTACTAATACAAGAAACAAAAAATAATAATATTTAATATAATAATTAAACACTTGTAAAATTTGTATATAAACCACTTTATTCTTTACAACCACCAACCGGTTTAGCTTCCGCCGGAGCTTCGTCAGGGTTACAAAATGTTTATCAGTATATTTTCCAGAATTATGTTCTTCATACGAAAATAATATTATTATTTTTTCTAGCACAATGGTGTAAAACTCAGAATTAAAAAATAACACAAATGAAAACGTGTATTTTCTGTAAGTTTTATCATACATTTTTTATGTCTAAGGTAACATCAAATGTTATTTGATAATACCTTAGACAGGCAAAACATGTCATTGATATATTTTCTATAAAACAGACGTCTATTTTCGTATTAATTATTTAATATGGAGTTTTAGATCATTTTTAAAGGTAATTAAAAATATGTAGTTCATCATCTTTCCTTCTTCAAACAAAATTTATTCCTCACTCTGAAACATCTTATTATATCTTAATTTCCATCATTAATAAATGTAACCCTTCTTTCTTGGGCATACGCTCAAGGCGAGCAAACCATCTGAACGTCGCGTCCTTATCTAATCCATTACTCTTGTTTCATTGTTCCCTTATAACCTCATTTTCCCTACAATTGCGCTTATATTTAATCTGCGAAGGGAATTCGTTTTAGACTACTCCAATCCCACAACGGACCTCCTTCAGAAATGGCAAAGAACAGGCCGTTGCTTAAAATGGGGAAACCACTTACTCAATATCGTATTAATGGAACATGAAATTGTCAACTTTAATACTTGGAACATGAAAATGTTAAACTTTTTCGTACTGAGATATGATATATAAAATTAAGATAATAATATTTGTGTTTATTGTATGTTTGTATATGTATGATATAAATATGCATGCACAAATACAAATATAGTGTTCTCGTACCGACCCTTAAATACGTGAAAAGTGAAAGTGAAGCATGAAACTGGCAAAAGAAGGGTGAAAGTAGGATAAATGCAGTAGAATTTAGATCTCTCACGCCGTCTCCCCGTCTCTGCCTAACATACTTCTCTCGTTTCCTCAACTTAAATACTTCGTGTCATGCACGCACGTTGATTTATGGTCTTCCTATATTTCTTCTTCCGTTTATATCGTTAACATATACTTTTTATACCATTCTTTCGTCATTCATTCTTTCCAAGTGTCCAAACCATCTTAATGTCAATTTCGTTATTTTGTTCATAACAATTTCATTAGCACTGCATTCACTTCTTATATTTTCATTCGACCCTCTATCATACACAGATTCTCTACACATTCGTCTTAGAGATCTCATTTCTACTGCGTTAATTCTAGTTTCATCCTTCTTTTGCTAGTTCCATGTTTCGCTTCCATACATAAGGGTCGGTACAAGAACACCAGTTGTGCATTGCCATTTTAGCTTTTTGGATAGGCTTTTGTTTGCGATGACAACTTTAAGTCCACCATTCACTTGATTGACTGCCCCAACTTTTCTGTCAATATCCCTCTCCATTTGCCCATAATTTTTAAACATACTGCGTTAGTATACAAACTCATCTAATTGAACCAGATTTTCCCTATTCACGCATTTGTTGGATTACACACAAATTGACATTTAATTCGTATATTTAAAAAATTCACTGCACATTTTATCATAATAATTACTTTTTATTTTAATCTTGTTATTGTCTACCAATAGTATATGATTAGAAAAATAAAAATTTTGAATTACTTAATACTAATTACATAAGATTATATTGAAACATTTTTTTTATTATTTTCAATGGACTTCTACAAAAAAACATCAATTAACAAGATTATTATATTTATTTTTGTTATCATTACAATTTAGTCCGGTCAATTTAGACATTCGAAGGTGCATAAAATCCCAACAAGCTGAAAATCAGTAAAATTGTTCAAAACATAATTATAAATAAAATTTAAAAAGTCCCCATCATTTATGTGAATGGAAAATTTTTTATCCGAGGTCAAAGGTCAAAAAAATGAGTTTTTCGCGATTTTCAGCAAAACGGTTAGTTTAATCAAAAAAGTACCCCATACAATAATTTAAATCATAAAATTATCTATAAAAAATGTAACAATACTTTGTTTCCTACGAGCCACCGTTTCTGAGATATAACGATTCAAAAAGTTGTTATCGTCATAATATGCACACGTTTCCACGCCACCTATGAGGTAGTGTACTTAGCGCGTTTTTTTAACGTGGTTTCCCCAGGCTGTGTTTTCTGTACTATGAGCGCGAATCTTTCTTACCCCGGGGATGGCTAGCCTAAATGTTAGCCTAAATGTCAGGATGCCTGAAGAATCTGGTCTGGAAGAACAAGCACATGCGTATCGACAGCAAGATCAGAATCTATAAAACATGCGTGAGACCTATCATGACGTACGCTGTAGAGACGCAGGCTGACACTGTGCGAACCAAGGGACTACTAAGAACATCGGAGATGAAGGTCCTATGATCAATTACTGGAAAAACCCTCCGAGATCGTGTCCGCAACGTAGACATAAGAAAAACCTGCGAAATAGAGGATATCGTTCAGTGGAGTAGATCCAGAAGAAGATACTGGAGGGACCATGTAGCCCGAATTGATGGTGACAGACTCGCATATACAGTAGGCCGGGCCGAAATGATTTTTTATGCATTATACGATTCTAATAGTGAAAATATGGTGCCAAATGATATCAAAATTACGTATGTAAAATATTTTTTGAATTGAGTATAAACTTCTGTCTCCGAATTGGCCTCAAAGTTTAAGAAAATGGCTATTTTTGACCTGTTTTATAGCTGGCATTAATATTACACAGAATTGATATTATATTTTTATTTTAATATTTTCCTGCTAAATATGAAGCACTTTGCATAATAAAATCAAAAAAATAATTATTTTGAAAACCAGTGACCAGTAGTCGGGGTGGGGGGTGCACCTAATTTCACGCGTGCACAGACTTGTGACCTCGAGCTACTAGTCAGTACTGCTCCAAGGGAGGTTGTGTTTGGGGATGTTGTCATAATGAATCGAACTCGAAAATTATTTAAATGTGCTGTGCTTGGTGAATATTGTGAAATTAAAGACAATATATTACCAACAAATGAGGATGTAATGAAATTTTTCGAGTGGGTAAGAAATAATTTAACAACTACGAAAGACACCAACCATTTACAGTAATATCTGATATTGTAATAAACAAAATCGAAGAAATATGGAGAAGAGCTTCAATTCCTACAGTGATGCATACAAGAGTTGTACAAATGATAAACTCTTATCATTCTACGTATAAAAATCTTCTCAAATCTCACCCGAAGATATCAAAAAAAACTAGAAGAATTTCATCGTAGTGGTAAATTTCTTTTTGATATTTCGCCCAGTAAATGTAAAGAAATGAATCAATGTTCCTGTCCCAGAGATCGCTAGGTACCCTTGCAAGATCAGAGCTTTCTAACGGACCAGCGAACATCCAGAAAAATGAGTATGGAAATACAGATATAAATGTAACGAAACAATTACAAAACAATGATTTGTTTGCTTGCTACATATGAATGAACTACCATTTAGGCATTTGTTTGAATATATATATATAGATGGCGCTACATCAGGTCCACATACTTTTACAGGCCAAATAGGGAAGGAACTTGAAAATGCGTAGAAAAACCTGTAGTTAGTTTTATGAAAATCAGTACAGAAATGCCTGAATTATCAGTCTATATATTTATCGTAGTCTATATATATACCTAGTCAAGATATTTATCGGATGACCTTAATATTTTAGTTGATCCTATGACACGGAGAAATAGCTACTTTGCTCATCTAGAAAACTTACTGATAGCTATGTTAACAGATCCTCAAAAACATATAAAAGAACTAGCTCCACGCAGAATTCTAAAAGCTCGTACTATGCGAGGTAATAAAGTCAGACTATTTCAAGTTCCAATTATAAACATTAATGCCACAGACTACTACGATCTTATAAATTGGCAGCAAAATATTACTGAACCACCAATACTTCAACAAATTTCTGACGAAGATCTTCAGATGTTCATAGCACAAGGTAGTGAGGGTGAACTACTTCTTCTACGTTTGCCCTGTCATACACAAGCAGTCGAAAGAGCCGTGAAGAATGTAACAGAAGCCTCAGCAACTTTGTGTTCGAAAACAGCAAGAGAAGGATTCACAAAAGCGAAAATAGCGTCTCGCAGTATTACGCCAACATTTGAAATTAAAAAGGATTTTGTAGTAACTAATTAGTTGTAAAATTTTCTTTGAATTTAAATTTCTAAAAACTTTTTTTCTCTTAAATACATTTGCCTTGAACTTTTGTTTTATTTTGATAATAGATGAAAATAATCCAGTAACATTCCAGTATGACGAAATATATTAAAATGCTTTTTTTCTTAAATTTCTATGGTTTCCATGTCAATTCGGAGACAGAAGATGATATCCAACTGTAATGAAACTTTATATATGATTAAAACACGTCATTTAGCAACCTTTTTTCACTATTAGAATTCGATACATTGTAATTTTTTTTCCCCCATACAAAAATGACCCACCCTAATATACAGCCGCTTATGAAATCCCCCCCGGACACCGCCCACCTGGAAGATCGCCTAAGAGATGGAGGGACAGCTGGATCTCATCATCCGACGAGATATGATTTCTGTGTCACAGATCGTCAGATCTATTAAAATATGAAGAAGAAGAAGGTTTCCCCAGTAGGCCTACTCCACGGGTCAGTTGTGATCCTGTTTGATTTGAAACTATTGCAAAATTGGAAAAGATAACAGCTATGTAAATTTAAAAATAGTGGTGAAGTTCATTCGCCTGATTCGTAACTTTCAAATTCTTCTTGTTCCTCTTCTTGATCTTCTTCTTGTTCTTCTTCTTCTTCTTCTCCTGCTTCTTCTTCATCTTTATTTTGGATGCAAGTAAATTGCGACAATAGCGATGTATCGCATGACACTTCGTTGGAATCAAACGAATCCTCCTCTGTTGGGGATTTAACATTAGAGCACGGCGATAACAAATTTTACAACTTTATGAATCGTTATATCTCAGAAACGGTGGCTTGTAGGAAAAAAAGTATTGATACATTTTTTATAGATAATTTTAAGATCTTCAATTTTTGTCTGAGGTACTTTTTTGATAAAACTTACCGTTTTGCAGAAAATCGCGGAAAACTTGTTTTTTTTACCTTTGACCTCGGATAAAAAAATTTCCATTCACATAAATGATGGGGACTTTTTAAATTTTATTTATAATTATGTTTCGAACAATTTTACTGATTTTCAGCTTATTGGGATTTTATGCACCTTCACTCTCATTTTTTGGTCTAAATTGACCGGACTAATTAAAGATGACAGAGGTTGTATGTTTCAAAAGCATGGTTGTTTTTTTTTTTTTTTTAAATACTCGTATATAGTCTAATTCTAATTCCGTCTAGTTTTTTTATAAACACTGTCACACACACACACACACACACACACACACACACACACACACACACACACACACACATACACAAACACTATTGCAAAGATTCTCCAACTTCTAACACGACCAACCTTTAAAATTTGATTAATTTGATCATGACATGTTTTCCTTGGTCTACTTTGACTTTATCGTACACCTTCTTGACCATTACTTCTCCACCCATGCGCTCCATATGACCGAACCAACGCAGCGATCCTTTCGTAATTTTGTTAATAATACCTTCTTACGCTCTACAATCCTTTCTTATATGTATCTGTATTTAAAATTCTGTCGCACATCCTTCTAACACACATACATCTTACGGACCTCATCTCTACTGCATGTGTATTGCTCTCATTCTTCTTCTGCCCATTCCATGCTTCGCTTCCGTACATAAGGGTTGGGACCAGAACTTCATTGTGAACGGCCATATTCGCTTTCTTTGATAAATTCTTGTTTCCGATAAATGTTTTTAAAGCTATATCAACTTTTTTACCCGCACCAACACTTCTTTCACCGTCACTATCTGTTCGGCCATCCGCTGTGAACATGCTACCTAAATACACAAATTCCCTCACTTGCTCTAATTTCTCTTCGTTCACACTTATGTTACAAGCTGTTATTTGCTCTTCCCTTTCAAAAACCATCACCTTTGACTTTCCGACATTCATCATTGAATCGTTTGACTTACATACATCATATATTCTCGACACCAAGACTTTTAATTCGTCTGCACTATCAGCAACGAGAATCGTCCACGTAAAGCAGACAATTTACAGACAAATCACTCGTCTTAGCACCAGCATTTATTCCTTTCAATTCTTTCATACACTTGTATATGTACAGATTGAACAACCATGGATACATCACGTAGCCGTGCTTAATACCCTTTGTGATATCAAGCCAGGGCGTGATATCCCCATTTACCCAAACACTGAAAGTGCTTCCTTCGTAGAGAAAAGCAACCGCCCGTATCTGTTTTGTGCTCACTCCGTATTCGGACAAGACTGACCATAGTTTATCACGTTCACTTGATCGTAGGCTTTTTGCAAATCGACGATCGCACAGAAAAGCTTACGCCTTTTGGCCATAAACTTCTCCGCAAGCGTTCGAAGTGCAAAAATCTGATCCATACATCCTCTTCCGGTCATAAATGCGCCTTGTACATCCCACACTCTTTCAGTCGTCGTCTTTTTTACTTTTTCTATTAAAATTCGACCGTAGAGTTTACCAACGGCGCTTAACAGACTTATTGCCCAGTGATATCTACAGTCCATACGAAACCCCTTTTCCTTATGGAGGCATGACCCTCCTTCAGTCGAACGGCGTATATTCTTACATTAAACACTGGTTAAAGAGTCTATATAACCACGCTGAAACCACCGGCCCGCCGTTTTAATAAACTCCAAGGCGACACAGCCATAACCAACAGCTTTTCCGTCTTTTATACAGTTTACAGATCTTATACTATCTCGTTCAAATTTATTTTTGTCATATCACTTTCGCTATTCGTGCAACTCACATTTGTAACGCTCATTCTCATTGAACCCTGAGTCATTTTACTGCCATAAATATATTTAAAGTACTTCAACCATCTTCTTTGTATATTTTTAAAATCAGTAATCATTCTTCCCTCACTACTCAAAATTGCTTTCGCGCAACCACTTTCGGAAGGATTCCGGGCTTTTTTGACTTCCTTTCAGAACATTGATATGTTGCTATGGAAGTGGTTCGTCATCTTAGGTCCGTCTTCCTCCTTCAGTTTATCCTTTTTTGCTTTCACTTTCAACTTGACGTTCATCTTACAAACTTTGTACGCTTATTTTGCTATTGTATATTCCTCGCAATCACTATTATCCACAGATAACATATTTAACCATGCATCCTTCATTTTTAACCAGATTTTTTACAGTCATCCCACCAAGCATCTCCATTACTCCTTCCTTGCACACATGTACAACATGCCTCTTTTGCTGCTTCACATAGACTTTCTTTCAATTTGTTCCAGATCTCACCCATGTTTAAACATTCTGATTTCCGACCACTCAGCCCCTCATCCACTTGCATCTCAACTACTTGCATAAAACTCTATTTTACGTCATCGTTTGCCAAGATGCAAATATTTGTATAGCCCATGTAACATGTCGTTTTTAGCCACAAAATATTTCACATTGATTCTCAGGAACACGTTTCCAAGTTTGACCGCACGAGTCACCCTGAAATACCTCCCTTTAGATCTCACCCCTTCCGACCTCCTTACCCCGAAACATCCGGGGTAGTTACCGGACAACGTACTTGTCAGATAAATTAATGAAAAAAAATCACAAGCGGAAAACATGAATTTGAGAAAGAAAAAAAAACGAAAATCGTGTATTTATGCTGAATGTTATAACGTTATGTGGATAAAAGTTTGAATTATAGTTAGGAAAGTGATATTTTTGTGATTTTAAATATGCGTTAACGTAAAAATCAGCTTTTTTTTTACTTTTCATTTTATTTTTCTCCACATGTTTCGAAATTTTTACACCTACATCATCTATGTACGGGTATATGTATTTTAACGGGTTAACGGTTAAAGACGGGTGACCCAGACTAGACACAGCAAGGCTATATACTCGTATAATATTATAAATATCTTCCAGAATTGTATGCACAATTTTTTATCTTAAAATATAAACACCATTTGTTTAATTAAATTTGGATAAAAAAATTTAATTAATTGGGAAACTTCATAGAAATTATTAAATCATCTGTTAAAAAATATAATTTTCCGGCAACTTTTTTTTCTGTGATATTTTATGAAAGCTATATTATGAATTTCCATCAGTATTGAGCCAAAAAGTGTGTTTATTTCATTACGTGAACTATTTACAAATACTTCAAATATTTTAAAGGAGGTCGGTTTTCGATTTGCAAAAAGTATATAATTGCTTAATTAGAGTTAAATTGTAGAAAATATTGTCTGAATATGGAATAAGTACAAAACTGATTAACACTGCTAGTATCAGAGTAAATGGGGATCTTGCAGCCTGGTTTGATATCAATAAAGGTGTCAAACAGGGTTGCGTAATATCCCCGTGGTTATTTAATCAATATATGGAAAAGTGTATGAAAAAGCTGGAAAGGTTGGATGTAGGTGCCAAAATGAGCGGGGTCTCGGTAAACTGTATATTGTATGCGAATGACGCTGTCCAACTTGCAGACAACGAGCATGAACAAGTCCTGGTGACTAGTATGTATGAAGTATGCATGCAATGACAAACGTGAATAAGTCTAAGGTAATGACTTTCGAAAATGAAGAAATCATGACAGTTTGCAACATTAGCGTGAATAGTGAAAATCTGGAAAAAGAAGATAAGTTTTTATGTATAGAAAGTATGTTTACAAAGGGTGGGCGAATGGAGAGGGATACTGAAAGAAGTTTTGGAGCAGGCAACAAAGACAATGGTTCACTTAAAGTTGTCATGGACAACAAAAGCCTATCAATAAAAAACAAGCAGTTCACAATGGTGTTCTTGTACCGACTCTTATGAATGGAAGTGAAACATGGAACTGGCAAAAGAAGGATGAAAGTAGAATAAATGCAGTAGAAATGAGATCACTGTACTGCGATGTCTTCCAAACAAGGAAGAAGCACGTTCTTTGTTAAAAATGGCGCAAAAATGTAATTTTTGCAATCATATATATCTGATTGAAAGAGAAACAAATACAAAATTTGGTTTCAAATTACCTTCTAATAAAGTATTATAATTTAAGTGGAGTAGAATGGGAAATTTCAACAATAACTAGAAACAAGAAGGTTGACAGATTTCCAGTAATTATTTCCGCGACCGGTGAATATAATATTTTATGAGTCTCTCAATTGGCCTCTTGCAGTGGAGACGACATGGCAGTTGTTTGCTGATTTTTTTTTGATACAATGCAAACCTCGTATTGTAACACCAGTGCGTCAAATACAGGAAGAATAAAAGGTGCTTGCGTTTTATTATAATGAAAATTGGGAAATGATTTCTAATACATAACTTTCAGGCACCATATATAAAAATTGGTTTATACTCGTAAGTCAGCTTTTATAGCATGCATTGCTATCCGTCTAGACACGAACCAACAGTTTATAAATATTTGATATTATTAAGTTTACCAACGTGAATAAAATTTCGTTTTATTTTTTTTTTAATATTGACGATCGCAGCCTTTGGGGCGACATAAAATTTTTGGAATGATCAAATTTTTTTCTGGCATTTGTTTTAGACCAGTTTGAAAAAACTTTCATCTTATTCCTCTTAGTTGTCGTATGACCTGTTTGTGATGGTAATCCGCTCTGGGATGATGACGTCCAGCCATCCTTCCGTCACTTTAGCGGCCTTCTGATAATTGCTGCTGGGGTTTTTATTTTGCCAATTTTTGTATTTATTGTATTCTCCATGCGGTCCATATGATTCCTCTGGTACCCTTCTGCTTTTTCTCCACCTCACTTTATCTTCAACACCGCAGACAGACCTTATCGTCTAATTTCTGATCCGATTTCTGAGGGCGTAGGGTTCTCATTTCTGTTACTCTGAGAAATTTCTTGGTCCTATAAAATTAACTGCATCGATCAAAATATTCCTATTGACTAAACATCCGTCATTTGATAATGCCTTAGCAGGTAAAATGGTAGTATTTAAAAATATAATACTACATCTAGGTAACGGACGTTTACATCAACATTAAATATAAAGATAAGTGCATAGCATTCGGAAGTGATTGGACATAACTCAAAGATTAATATTGACGAACGTGTTTCAAATTACTTTGCGCCCTCCACCACGTAGAGATATCATTTATTTTAGGATTTCAAAGGTTCAGTCGGTATCTGGGTACTTATTGAGCGATTACGTTTTTTTCGACCGTAACACGAGAATGAAATATTGGTTATGCATACAAAACTCGTAAATCGTTCTGGAAATGGTAATTTATCGCACAGACCAGCATATGAAATTAATTTGTTTTCGACCCGCCACACTGAAACTTTACGGGTAGATGATATTTAACCAACGAAAGTAATAAACAACATGTTTGAGCGCGGATAAAACATTCGGCATCAACTCCACACACTATTTAAACGACATCGTACTTTCTTGTATTGACACAACCGTATTTACTAAGCTCATAAATCAAACCTAAAACTTTCTCTTTGGCTACTGAATAATGCACATTTATACTCACACTACCGTTTCAAAATATCTGGGTCCATAGACTTCATCATATAAGGATGCATCTGTACATTACCAATAACTATAAATGACGCCAGGAGTCTCTCTTGCTTTATTCCTTTCATAAATATAAGTTAACGTCAGTCCCGCATGGACGTGGGACGGGACTGCGTCCTATAACAGTTTCGGGTATGTGGCGGGCCTCCTATACTCGTATATGTACATTATTAATCTATATATATAAAACAAAGTCAAAAATCGTGTTAGTTACACCATTTATAACTCGAGAACGGCTGGACCAATTTTGAAGATCTTATATTTGCTGGATTTGTCTCCGTTCCGGATAACAGAATAATTATTAAAACATTTGAAAAAATCACTTAAATGATTTAAAATTAATTATATTTGTCGTACGTTTGACTAAATTTGACTTAATAAACGACGTATAAAATCAAAATGGCGTGTATTTTAGTTTCGGTATCGCCCGTAGGTGGTGTATTGTTGATGCCAGATGTCAATACTCAATGTGAAAGATTTGAGTTGAGGTTATTTTTTAATCGTCGCCGGGATTTTTGGTTTTCTTTATTAATTTTAGATTAACAATGCCCAAAGTTATAAAAATCAGTATAAGAGAGACTATTCTAAAAGTTAAACCCCTTTTGTGAAGGAGAGCAGAGAATATTTGCGCCATTAATACCATTCGAAAAAGATGACAGATGAGTGTTCCGTGGAGATTAAATAACCGATTTATGATTAGTGAATAATAATAAAAATACGTATTGTATATTTTGTATTGATTTTATAGGTGTATCTGTGTACATTCGGTCCAGAGAATTGTTACCATAGGAAATTCAGCCGCGAGTACTTAATAAACGAAATATTTGGCTAGATGAAGACGAGAAATTTCTTTTTTCAATTGATAGGGACACTGAATCATCAAACTCTTCAGATGATGAATATGATGATGCTAATGATGAAAACGGAGTTCATTGATGGATCACACTTATTCAAAATTATGTTGTCTGCTATTTAATTGTTTTAACGTGTTTTGATGAATGTCGGAAAGTCAAAGGTGTTAGTTTTTGAAAGGGAAGAGCAAATGACAGTTTGTAATATAAGTGTAAATGAAGAGAACTTGGAACAGGTGAGGGAATTTGTGTATTTAGGTAGCATGTTCACAGCGGATGGCCGAACGGACAGTGATGTTGAAAAAAGGGTTGGTGCGGGTAACAAAGTGAATGGAGCTTTAAAAACATTTATCGGAAACAAGAATTTATCAATGAAAGCGAAAATGGCCGTTCACAATGGAGTTCTGGTCCCAACTCCTATGTATGGAAGCGAAGCATGGAACTGACAGAACAAAGATGAGAGCAGAATAAATGCAGTAGAAATGAGGTCCCTAAGACGTATGTGTGGTAGAACGATGTATGACAGAATCTCAAATGCTGATATTAGGAAGGAATGTAGAACGAAAGAAGGTATTATGAACAAAATTATGAATGGTTCGTTGCGTTGGTTCGGACATATGGAGCGCATGGGTGAAGAAATAATGGTTAAAAAAGTATACATTAACGATGTAAATGGAGTAAGGAGTCGAGGTAGACCGAGAAAAACATGGCATGTCCAAATTAATCAAATATTAAAGGTTGGTCATGTCAGAAGCCGGAAGAATCGACGTGCGTGTATGACTCGATGTATGAATGTGGAGGAAGCTAGAGAGGTGTGCCAGGATAGAGTAGTGTGGCGGTCCATTCTCTCTGCCTACCCCTGCGGAGAAACGGCGTGATGGTTTGTTGTTGTTGTTGTATTAAATTCATTTATTTATAATAATAAAATAATAAGAATGATAATAATCATAATAATAATTCAAACAGTAATTAGAAGGAACAATCATACATAATATAGAGTCAAAAACGATGAATCCTAATATATTAAAGACGATAAACATTATAAGGAAGCAGATTACATTAGTAAGAAAGGGACAAAAATGGAAGGTAGTATTAATATTTTTTTGGTAGATTGTATAAAGGAAAAGTTTTTAATGTACTACATATATACTAAGGGGGAATAAGCTGGAATTTGGTTATTTATAACATTCAATTCACGTGCCTTTGCTTTAAAAATTTCAAAATTTTCTAATTTATCTAATTTTTTTTAAATTGTTTGCTATATGCAAAAAAAATGTGTTTTTGGAATTGAAATGATGGTCAAAATTCACACAATGATTCTGTTTTTGTATTAAATGTTGTGTTCATATAACCTCTTCAAAATGATCGACCCGTCTTTCCAATATACACGGCATCACAATCCTCACAATTAATCTGGTAGATTCCACTTTGGTTGAATATATTGTCGCGAAAAAATAAAAAACACAATTGTGATACATAAAACAAAGTTTTTAATTAACAATTTATAATTCATTTTAAGTATTAATGCAGGCTTCCACGTGAATTATATTCCATTGTAATTAATATTTTTAATTTTGACATTTGCACATTTCATGAACTTAATTCATTTTAAGTATTAATTGTAATTCAATAAAAAGGTGAATTAAATTTAGCTAATAAGTTAACACAACATTTATTGATTCTGAGGCGGTACGAAGTTCGTCGGGTCAGCTAGTTTTAAATACAATAGAAACCCACAGTGTTAACGTCTTAATCTTTAATAAAGTTTTATGGATTTTCGAATTAAATTAATATTATATTGTATCAAATCTTTAACTCATGAGATTAAATATTTAAATTCTTTGAGACATAGTACGTCACTGAATATTCTAAGATGGCTCCGTCCATCAAAGCAAAATGTTAAAATAAATAAAACGACTCGGTTCTTTGATTTCAACTGGAGTAAAATTGCCACAATGAAATCACAAGTAGAATAAAACTCACAAACATTAAAGTTCCAGAACATTTTTTCAATTGTCAAAGTCAGAATAGGGCACTTTGGAAAAGTCAAGTAATAACCCGTAATTCGTTTTCTTTCCTCCTATTTCCCTCGCAAGTTATGAGTATGTGATACTTTGTAGTAAGTAGATAGACTAAATTTTATTCCACAAGGAGGTTAATCGATTCTTTAACCTTTTCTTTGTACTGATACACGTCATAGTTCTATTAGTTGTGTTTCTTGGTACCAATTTATCGGGATGTTTAAAAATATATTAGGTTTACAAGAGAAGTGGGGCACGACTTCTGACAGAAAACAAACTTTTTATGTTTCACTTGAGCAGAACATTACTACCGAACTTCTTACGGATATTTAATAATTTCCTTAGTTTTCTCTTCGTAATATTTTAGTTGTGTTATACAAAACACGCATCGTTTTATTCTTTTTTCAAATAAACAAATTTCTTTTCACAAAATAATGTTTTTCCTCATTATCCAAACAACAAGGTAGTACCGACCAATAATTTCAATGTTTTTGGTGAATTTTGACAAAGTTTTCACCAAATATTAATTTGATTCGTCAAATTTAAAATTATTAACATTTCAATGCTGATTTCGTGCTAAGCAGAACATAAAAATTGATATAATTAAAGCTTAAATGTACACGATAGAAAGCCAAACATATAATTGAAATAAAAGTTACTCGTGTTTTTGTGAATAACGTTCATATTGTTTGAATATCATTTTATGTTTTATTTTTATTTTTGATAAATTATAAACGTACGGTTTGTTAGTAGGTACTGTGTGATTTCACACTTATGTGTTTTTTTTAATGAAAACACTGTTTTATCACTTTTTAGTTCATTTCATTTTGAAGATATTATAACTTCATCTTCGAAATAGCTTGTTCTCCCGACATATTCTTCTGATTTCTCTGATGATCTTATTTCCGTTTTCCGTTTCTCGGTACCTAATTTTTCACTGATAGGCATCTTCTTCCTCAAGTTCTAGGGTCTTCGTGTTCCTCTTGACATTCGTCAGCCAGGTGATTTGAGTATTGGTCTCTCTCTCTCTTGTTATACTAGCCACGAATTTTTTCAATACACGGTCGTGGGGTTTCCTCACTACATCGGAGCCGTAATATTGATAACTTTTCAATCATTAATGTAAGTATTATATTATTTGATTGAATAGCTCTTTACATCATTACACCGCGAGTTTAATCGATGTAAAGATAAGAATAAGAAAATAACACCAAAGGAAATATGCATAGAACCATGTCAATAGAAATGTGACAGTTATCTCCTTGTTGGTCTTATCGTAAGGGTATTATTATTATTACTATTATTATTTTGTTGAATCGCTCTTTACATAATGACAGCGTGAGTCAAATTGATGTAAAGGGTATTATAGCTATCATAGTGATTCTCGTGACATGTGATAGGTAGCTAATCTATCGCCATTTTATTGTCGCGTGAATTCTACACCAGACCAAAGACAATGTGACAATCACCCTGCCCTCGCCGGGAATCGAACCCGGAACCTTCGGAGTGGCAGTCAATGCACTTACCACTCGGCCACGAAGGTCGTCATTCAACCCCTCTTAACCGGCCGCAACCTGGCCGGTTACCCGTTTAGCAGGTTGATCCGAAGTTCCAGAGAAAAATAAAATCAATCAAAAAAAATCTACATATTTCATCAGGTGTCATGAATAAAAATACAATTAAGACGTTATTGCAACTTATTTAATTGTATGTGCTGTATATGTATATATATAAACAAACACGATGAACTAAATATTACGAAGTTATTAATATAATCGAATGATTATACTGAAATCTGTTGGCGAAGTTCATTTTAAATAATAATTAAATAAAATGATTACAAATATTTTTTTGTGAATGTATACTTATACTTGTACACGAATCCTGGATTTTACTCATGGTGGAAATTAATCTCCATAGATGGCGTTAGTGTGTGGATTATATGGATTAATCTTAAAAAGATTAACATGTGTAATCAAATCTACATAGATGGCCAATTGAAACTGACATGTGAAAATAAGTATAGACTTGTAGCATATATACAACCTCCAAAAAATTTGTCTTACATGGTCATAAAGAAAGTAGGTGGAATGGGGAATGTTGTAATTACATAAAGCGTGCGCTTAACCCAACCAATGACAGGTCATAAGTCCTGTAAACACCTCGATCAACCATATTCAGTTTCCAGTTTGCATCTTCGTCTCTATTGAGATACAATTAAAATTTCATGAAATAAAATGATGTTTTTTTTTAATTAACAGTTGGAACAGTCTATCGAGCCTAGCGAAACTGGTCGCTATCGAAATAAAGGCAAAATTGGAAGTAGTTTAAAAACTTCGTGTTTTTATTATTTTTACAATGTTACTAAAACTTTGTTTGAAAAAATCAGTTATTTTTCGCTGTTTTTTCCTGTAAAAGATTTATGAAAGCCAAGCTCCCCATTTTATTATATTCATCACGTTCAATGCAGTTGAATCGTGTTGTTGTTCAACATTTCGCAATAAAATGTCTGCAGTTTTTTTTGTTTCGTCGTGACCTTCTTGTGAGACCTCCAAATCTGCATTTTTGATACTGTCTTCGCATTCGCAGTCATCTTTACTTGGGACAGCGATTTCGTCCGTTTTCGAGTCCTTTGACACTTTTTGTCATTCATTCCTCCACATCTTTATACTGCATTTGATTCCCACCAGATAACGACTGCAGATTGTGTAAAATGGCTTGGTATTCGATTTCTTCAATCTCTGAATCATTGCTACTCTCGACCAAACTTTTCAAATCAGGCCAAAATTTTTCCAACGGTTTCCAAAGGTAGAAGAAGGCATTTTCTAAAAAACACTGGCCAACATAAAAATTATATCCTTGATCTTTGTTTGTTTGTGATCCTCACACCTAAGTAAAATTAGAAAGAAACTTACTCCGGTACCCTATTTTAAAACTCTATATCACTCCATGGCCCATAGGCTTCACCAAGCTAGTGAAAGTCACTCCGCTTTATTTTTTATTTTTTTTTTTTTTTTTTACGTATTTTTTTTTTTACCCCAAACAATCAATGTATGAGTCACCTGCTATCTATTATACGATATTTAATATATATAATACTCGTATTATAGGTCTATTAATTCGAGCACCGGTTGATCCGAGGCCGGTTAAGAGGAGTTAGACTCTAATTGCATCTAAAGAGGTCTATCTCCGTTGCCACCTCGTTTACAAGACGTTTGAGACATAACGCATGTTACAAGTGCAACCACGATACTTCCTCTGACATATTTGTTAGGAACCTTCAAACGACTCTTCCGACAATCGCAGCGTGGACATTTCCGTTGAATGAATATTTTCATAGTTTTAAATGGCCATACTTCACTTCCGTTTAGTAATGCCGGTCGAACAGCTGTTTCATAGAGCATGCCTTTTTATTGACATTTTTGGATCACAAAGAATTTCAGACGATTTCAACGATGAAGGTAATATTTTCGCGAGATATCAAAATAAACAACAAAAACAAACAATCACGCCGTTTCCCCGCAGGGGAAGGCAGAGAGAATGGACCGCCACACAACTCTATTCTAACATACCTCTCTAGTTTCCTCCACATTCATACAGCCAGTCATACACGTACGTCGATTCTTCCGGCTTCTGACATGACCAACCTTTAAAATTTGATATATTTGGTCATGCCATGTTTTTCTCTGTCTACCTCGACTCCGAACTCCATTTACATCGTTAACGAATACTTTTTTAACAATTCTTTCTTCACCCATGCGCATCATATGTCCGAACCAACGCAAAAATAAAATAAAAGATAAAAACATTGTTAAATATTACGGTGGATTGGGTGGCTCTGGTGACACCGGTGGGAAGAGCAATTAGTCTGCTGAACGCAGTCTTCTCGGAGATCGACATTTTTCATATTAGTGAAGGTACATTCAGAAGACAAAAACTCTTGACTTTAGAAAGTATCTTGTCCTCCTTATTTCGAACCATCTCTTATGCGTTCCTGGTATTATGTTATGTGTACATAATATTTTACCTGTACTCAATAGATACTTTAAACATTTATGCTATTTATAATGTCTTTTGAGTAAATAAACAGATTTGATGTGATTTGATTTGATTGATTTGAATATGAATGTTTTGTTAATTGAAATTTCATGGTGGAGGTTCATTGTACAAAATACAACAATATAATTAAAAATCTATATAGTATATATTCAGTTTCATTCCAATTAATTTTTAGTTTAACCCGGTTTCGAAGGCAGAAGATGGCAGTGAGCTTCCGAAAACTGGTCGAAACTAAAAATTAAGTGAAATAAAACTTAATATATTTATATTATTAAGGATTTTTTTTCCATTTCATTGCGATGCCTGAGTTTGATTATTAGTTATGAATTTTCCTCGTTAGAAAATAATTACAACATATTTATAACGCTTTTTGAATATATATTAAATTGGCGTATTTGATTTACCCTATTATCCCAAAATAATCATTTGCGTCGAATAAGACATTTATAATAAACAATAATTGGGTCGAGCAACCCCCGAAGCTGTTATAAATATGTATAATCAAAGGTCTTTACAACTTGATTTGAATGTATAAACACAGGGAAAGGTGTCCCGCCGCCCTACATTTTACTACTACTGGCAATCCTAAACCAGTCCTGAATCGTAATCGCAACCCGAATATTTTATCCGTTTCGCGTAATCCTCAGGATTTTAGCATCAGAAATTAGTTACAAGGACAAAAACGCGTCTTAATCGAAGACGTTACCGCAATTAATTTGAGATCCCTAATTTGCGGCGGCCGTCAACGATAGCTACTTTCCAATTACATCCCCTGAGGAGCCGGATGGAGGGGACGGGAGCAAGTCTCGCTGGCTACACCACCTATCGATTGATTCCGCAAACGTAATTACTCGTGAAAGATCAACCTCTCGATATCTAGCCGTTCCAGGGCCCACCAATCGCATTATATTTATTTATGTGTCGATTATGACACTCAAATAACCGCACCGTCCTAGTTTTATCTCTATTTTAGTGTTCGTAAATCTCACACTAAATTAAATAATGCGAGAAATGTGTAGATATAATTGAATCCGTCAGGCTTATCAATAAAGACAGAAATAATATATATTTCATATTGATATTACTCTTGTTTGACTAAAAAGTACTTATCCAATCAATATTTGAATTGTGAACTTGCTTTTTGAATCTTATTGAACACTTAATTGGGTCGAAGGAAAATAAATCCCACTTGATATTATCCATGTTACCATGGAAACAGGTTACTTTTACTCACAACATTCTAAATATTCTAAATTTAATTATTTTTGTATATATTTTTTCACCTCTTCTTGAAAACGTTCTTCTATATTCGCCATCACTTTATGTTGTGGATACACATTTGAATAATTTTTAAAAACACTGTATTTTCACAACACTCTTTGCATTAAAATTGATTTTTAACACTGACTGAGTTTGTAAGAAGTGTAAAAGTATGATGTGAAAACACAATGTTTTCAACATATTATCATTATTGATGACCTTCATGGCAGAGTAACAAAATCTATGACTACCACACGGAAGGTCCCGTGATCGATTTCCGGCGATGGCAGTGTGATAATCACACTGTCATTGATCTGGTGTAGAATTCACATGACAATTAAATGGGGAAAAATATTTACCTGCCTGCCTTTACTTTGCCTCCCTAGAACGGATTACCCCAAATGGGAGGTATTAAAACCATGTAATTGGTAAATAACCAATTAATAAATATCATTAGAATCAAAATTAATAGCTAGAAAAGCAATTTTTATACAGTAATTGGGTTCAAGCTACCTGTTGTATACAAAAAAAATGTTTATTATGAAAACTAACTCGTTGTTTCCTCACGTCCAACATTGGGTTAAGGGACAAGTGAATTGTTAATAAACCTTGAACTCTCTGAAATTGAATTCAATTTACTGTTATCTTTGTTTCCACAAAAATAAGTTTTATTCCTAATAAAATAAATACACATCAAATTGTATGTTCTTGAGAGGAACCACTCATATCTTACCTGCTTTAATAATAACACGATATTCTCGCTGTACCTCTGAATTATAATACGTAAATGAATCCATACCAAAAAACTAATGTCAACATAGTTACTTCCGGTGTCTCGAGTCAGCTGGTTAACTAGTTAATTCGTAATAAGGATATTTCATGTAAACTTTGAATCACGCGACGGAAAGCTTTTGAAGAGACCTACCTTAAATAGATACTATTTAAACTGTGTGTAAATAGTATTCAAATAAATTATATATTTAAGTTCCCATTTACTTACATTTAAATACTCAAGAGTTTGTGTTGAAATTCAACCATTGAATCATTTGACAAAAAATAATAAAATAAATGATCGACTAAGTACTTCTGAAGAACGAAATCATATTGGAATGGAAAACGCATATGATTTTTATATTTATATTAATAAAAAGTAAAATAAGACATTCGTAATGCGCCAGTTAAGTATTTAAAAAAATATGTAATCTATGTGCAAATGAACTCCGCATCCATAAAAATACTCTTCGCTCTAAAAATGGCATTTTAAATAAATCACCGCATACTTATTCAAAATGGCGACCCGAAAATGAAGTTGTTTTCAACGTTAAATAAAAGGAAGTGCTTTCCAAATTTTAAACCACTGTCCACGGATGGAGGCAGCGGTGATTTATGGGGTCTTGACAAGGCGCAGAGGGTTTTGGTTCGCCGGGATCCTCGCTGCCCCATAAGCCAAACCGTGACCCGATGATTCGGAATTTAAATGATTGATATACGCGGGAAACTTTCCCGCGCCATCACAAACCGACACGGATTTTCAATCACGAGGACAATATTTAAAGAAAAATGTGTCGCGCCATGAAGGAGTATTTTTCGCGCCCCGAAAAACATGCGCGGATGACGTCCTCAATCAATCATAGTACAAAATATTGTTTGTTTGCGGGAACATGAGAAACGCGCGCCTCCTCAAACAGCCCGCGGCGCCACGCTCGAGCCGCGCTCAAGGCGCTCCGGCGCCGACGCCGCCCCGCGCAATAATTGATTAATGATTCAAATGATACCAAGCAAATTATTTGTCCTTAGATATTGACGTTTCAATCATTTACTATTCCCTTCGCGATAACTTGTGCCTAAAGTAACCTCAAACCATTTTAAAAAGATTATATAATATATCATTTCCACAGCCGAGATAGAATAGAACAATAAATTTAAGTCATTCAAGTATTTGCGGGATTTCCATTTTCCACCATTAAAGAGAACGTGAGACAATGCAGAACCAACATTCTTCTAGTTATGCTAATAGAGAAAGTAACGAATTGCTAAAATTTGATCACTAAGAAAATACACTTATTTTATTTTGATAAAACTGTTAAGAATATTCCTGTTTCATTTATTTATTTAAAAATATCCTAAATATCACAGAACTACATTTCAATACACTAATGATACATAATATTATTAATAAATAGTTTGAAACACACAATAGTAAATAATATACCATAAATAAAATAATATAATGAATTCACAATTATAACAATGCCAGAGACAGCGCCTCTCTCAGGTCAACTACACTATCACAAAATACGTCAATCTCCGAGGTGACACAATTTATCAAAGATATTACTCTACCTACCAGCATAACCATTAGCAGGTTTGTTCTTCATCGTGGGAGACAAAGCAATATGTGGCCCTTTTGTCGAAGATAATTATCAGGGACGAACAGACCTACGTGAACGTCAAACTGAATAATTCATCTTCTCCCTAGTGACTGGTAGCCTAGCATCCTTAGTAAGAAATCAGTCGTAAAGAGCCACTGATAATATCCATACTCCTTAAGATAGAGATATCACAGATATTTTTTCTGCACCCTCTCCACATTCATGGAATATCGAACGCTCATACGGCGCCAAGATAATGGAACTAAATTCCAACAGACTTTTCACCAGAACATTGTATAGAAACTTCAGCACCTGAATATTACGAAATCTTGGCGTTTCTGGGGACAAATACAAGCATTTTGAGGGAGCTATTACATAATGAAGTTAATCGTTTAAGTTGCTCGTGTAAACGATAAAACAAAGCACTTGGAGACGTTGAAGAACAATTTATTATGTTTACTCAATTGCATGATTATTTGTATGTCGCGCTGAAGATTCAAGCAGTTCGAAGAAGACTGAATTTCACTGAAAATTTTTAAGTGATCAGCAAATAAGATAAGTTTTGAAAACTTAATTACATTTTATATATGATTGATGAAGATTCTGAAAAGAAGCGGTCCTAAAATGGAGCCCTGTGGTATTCCAGAAAAAATGTGGAAAGTTGATGACTATTACAGTCCATCAATAGGTACTGCATTCAAGAAGACAAATAACTAAATAACTAGAGAAGAGCTTCAGCAAAGGATAACTAAAGCCCAGTTATTGATGTTTCTGAATTAACGGTTGATGGTCCACCATATCAAATCCCTTTGAAAAGTCACTTTTACAGTACAAGTAGACTAAATAGTCTACTTTTGCACCTTTATCCGGGGGTCTTGATGACAAAGTTCATAAAAACCGTTAAACTTGTGATTGTTGTGCGGCCTGGTCTAAATTAATGTTATTCACTGATTAAGAGAGGTTCAATTGAAGGATTGATAAAATTATGCCACCTACCTCACCTACCTCAGCGGGAGAAGACAAGATTACCACTGGTCTATAATATTCAATACACGATTTTGAGATATTTTGGAAATCTTCCAGTTCTCCGGAAAGACACTCGTGAGAAGCGAACAATGAAATATTATCAACAGTTATTTTTGAGGATATACTCGTACTACAACAACAACAACAACAACAAACTATCACGCCGTTTCCCCGCAGTTTCCCCCACATTCATACAACGAGTCATACACGCACGTCAATTCCTCCGACTTCTAACATGACCAACCTTTAAAATTTGATTCATTTGGTCATGCCATGTTTTCCTCGGTCTGCCTCGACTTCGTACCCCATTTACATCATTAACGTATACTTTCTTAACCATTCTTTCTCCATCCATGCATTCCATATGTCCGAACCAACGCAGCGATCCATTCATAATTTTGTTCATAATACCTTCTTCCGCTCTACA
The DNA here is from genome assembly GCA_022606425.2 of Lepidostoma basale. Taxonomy (NCBI): domain Eukaryota; kingdom Metazoa; phylum Arthropoda; class Insecta; order Trichoptera; family Lepidostomatidae; genus Lepidostoma; species Lepidostoma basale. The sequence goes on from JAHDVF020001261.1 coordinate 375,460, forward strand.
TTCCTTTCTTATATCAGCATTTGAGATTCTGTCATATATCGTTCTACCACACATACGTCTTAGGAACCTCATCTCTACCGCATTTATTCTGCTCTCATCCTTCCTCTGCCAGTTCCATGCTTCGCTTCCATACATTAGGGTTGGGACCAGAATTCCATTGTGAACGGCCGTTTTCGCTTTCATTGATAAATTCTTGTTTCCAATAACTATTTTTAAAGCTTCATTCACTTTGTTACCCGCATCAACCCTTCTTTCGACGTCACTATCCGTTTGGGTATCTGCTGTGAACATGCTACCTAAATACACAAATTCCCTCACCTGTTCCAAGTTCTCTTCGTTCACACTTATATTACAAACTGTCATTTGCTCTTCCCTTTCGAAAACCATCACCTTTGACTTTCCGACATTCATCATTAAATCATTTGACTTGCATACCTCATACTTACAACCTTTTAATAAAATGATTGGAACAAAGTCTGGTCCCAGAGAGTTTGAATTCTTAAGTCGATTTATTGACTTATAGAATATACATCACCTTCAGTGACAAAGTCCAAACAGATATTTTGAGCCCCTAGGGTCACGATTGGAGATTTATCGCGTATATTCACATTTGAAGTAAAACTAAACACAGATTCAATGTTCTGTTTTTAGTTCTACTTCAACTAAGCTCTAAACAAGGGTTCAGCGAAGGCATTCGCAACCTCAATATTGAGGTCCTTTTGGTCTTTCCAGGTCATTGAATCGATGATACCACCATCCCGACGCTTAGAATCTATCATATGTATTTCCAAAAATCGTTTGGTTTTCTTAAGGTCTTAGTCCAAATATTAGATATATACTGTTTCAAATAAGAACTCATTTCGCATTTTTTGTGTGGCTCGACAATAACTAAAGAGGCTGTTAAATTATATACCCCCCCCCCCCCCCATAACTGTTTAGTAATTGAGTATAAACTGCGACTCGCTTGAATATCGCTGCCTTTGCAAGGTAAAACTTGCGATTCCCATATAATATAATCATACTTAGAAAACAGTGGTTTTTATTCGTATTACGAATTGATTGTGATTACAAATCTAAATCAAACAGGAAATTGCATTCGTTTCAATGAAATCGTTAAATCTGTCGAAACGAGTGGAATCCCATGAAATGAAATATTGTATAATCTATAGATTAAAAACAATGTTTACAATTGAATGTTGAAAATAGCACAGTTATATACATTATAGCTACGTGACTTATGGATATTGAGTTGAAAATGTGTTAATGTTACGTTACTATAGCCCATCGGTCGCGAGTTCTAGTAAGCAGACAGACACACGCATATTTTGTCTGTTATAGAGTATTGATGAGCAGAGTAATAAATCATTTGTTAAGGAAAAAAACGGTTGTTAAAAAAAAATCTATTGTCCATTTTTTAAAAGGTATCTCTAAAAGCATGGTTCGTAATTTAAAAATAATTTCATCATAATTCAACCGTTTCCACGAAATCAAATGTCGATTTAATTCTCCGCCGAGCTAGGAATCCTTTTGGCGCCGAACAATGGGCTCGTTCATCTGAATGGCTCCGTATTCTGGTCTTTCGTATTAAAATTGAAAGATTAGGGACAAAGAAAAACACTAGCTGGGTGACAAACCGTCAGAAGAAAACGAGAACGTTAATGACGGGAATTTAATGGAGATTTGAAGGGAAATTTCTTCTAAAGGGATGGGAGTCTTATGAAGATGGCAGTGTAGTAATCACATAATAATAAGAGCTTATAGCAGCAGATCTGCGCCACAAAACTAGACTTAAGCCTTTCAGGGACGAGATGGATATATTATTTGCATATATATAGTATTATATTTAAACTAAGTTCACTGGATCTCAGCATCACTGTTTTAAAAATGTTGTATTCTATGTAAACTGTAGATGTATGTAAGTAAATTAAAATAATATTATTTAATGGAGACAAATTAAGAAATGGATGTTTATTATAATAAATAAAACATCTAATTTACGACAATACAAAGATTAAATACGGAGAAAAATGAGAAGTTTATACATCAAATAAAGCAATCGCTCTTATATTTACCCATTAAGAGCTTTCTTTAAGAAGCTTTACATGAAGTAAAGAGGTCAGCCGACAATGCTACCTAATTGAGACCTTAGATACTATTACTTAACATATAGCATAATAAAATAAGTGATTTATTGGGTCAATTAAGAGCATTAAATAAGTTACAATTATTTTTAATTACACTTATTTAGTTTTAATAATTTGTTTGAAATTGTGAAAAATAAAATAATTAAATATGATAAACAAATATTTCATTTAATCAATTTAAACTATATTCTATATTCACCATCCGTTGTATTGTTAATTCTTTTTTTTTTTTATTAATAACTATGTAAGTTCATACAACTTTAACTTATTAAAATTAGAAATATAATTGTCATCCTTTATCGTAACATCGCGACTCTTAAACAGATGTATATATGTTTTGAATATGTTGATAAATTTTATATGATAACTAGAAGAAATAATTTTGTCAAAATACCGAAAACCGAAACTAAAGATTTGTCGGGAAAATATTACAATTAATTCAATTTAACTTTTTAAATAATGCCCAACTGTGAAATATGGTATTCTATTTTTTTTTAAAACTATTAAAAAAAGTGAATGTAAAAATTACTGAAAATTAATGGAATTTGCACTCCTCTATTTTTAAATGCGTCGCACAATTTTAACTAATCTGTGAAATGGATTTGGATATTTTATTAACCCTTCTCAAATAACGTAGTAACAAAATGAAATTAAAATTACCCCGTTTCATGGATGTTATATTTAGTTAAGCCGATTCAATGGAATATAAAATTATATTTTGCCAAAGGCAACAGATAAGTGTCATTCTGACCGAATAATATAATAATTATTTTAAAAATGTAACAAAGTGAATGACAACTTTAAGTGGAGCACTTAAAATTGTCATCGCACACAAAAACCTACCCAAAAAAGTTAAAGTATGGAAGCGAAGCATGGAACTGGCAAGATAAGGATTAAAGTTCTTTAAGGCCACGAACACGGTGAAGTTATGACCGGAGCGGCGCGCAAAGCGGTGCTGCTTCGAGCGGAGCGTTAAGGAGCTTTCGCTTCGCTTCACTGTGTGCACTCTCATTTGATTATACGTGTGCAGTTTTGTAGCTGTACTACGCTTTGAGCACCGCTCCACTCATAGCTTCACTGTGTTTGTGGCCTAAGAGTGTCAAATGCAAATACATGTAAAAAGTGAATGCGGTGCGAATGAAAGTGTTGAGCAAAATAATGAAAGGGTCGTTAAGATGGTTGAAAATAATGAATGAAGACAGAATGGTGAAGAAAGTACATGTTAACGACGTGAACGGAGCTAGGAATAGAGGAAGGCCGAGGAAAACGTTGCACGATCAAATTAATCAAATATGAAATGTCGGTCACGTAAGGAGTCGGAGATACCGACTTTCGTGCATGACACGATGTATGAATGTAGAGGAAGCGGGAGAAGTGTGTCAGAATAGGACAATGTGGTGGTCCATTATTTCTGCCTACCTCTCCGAGGAGACAGGGTGATGGTTAGTTAGTTATCTTAAAAAAATAAGAGAACAGATTTTCATATTGAATTTCACTCTTTCACTATTTCATATTGAATATCTGTTATTTGTATTTTTGTAGTTTTAATTGAAATTTATATAAAAGTGTTAATATAGTTCCCTCATAGAATGATTCGAAGAATGTTTAATTTCTTAATGACTTTTACAACTTAAAATCATTGATTTCAATAAACTTTTTGTTAATATTATTTTCTATGGGAAGCTTTTCCTTATATTATATCATAGATCGCCTCTGTTGAGAAATCGTCATTTTTACATCTAATTATTTTAATTTTTGATTAAAATTTGGGTTTTCTTAAAGCTTTATTGTATTTTGTAGAAATGAGATGTTTCGCCTTGCTTAGGCTGGATATTTAAAAACTCATAAAACTTAGCATGGCGAAACATGACTCTCTCATAAAACCTAATAAAATTTCTTAAAAACAGACGTACTAATAAATATTTAAGTTTAATAATCAATATGGTATTTTAGATCATTCTTTATGAAACAGTTAATAACAATAAATACACAATCAAATACATAAAAAAAAATGTCGGATTATGAAACTTTGAGTTTTCATTTCAATGCATCCCTATGTTGATTTCATTCTAAAACCCCGTCGTTGTGATTCTTTCAAAAGACTCATATGTTGAAATGGTGTATATTAAATAAGTTGATTGAATATTTTAAAATCTTTTCTATAATACTAGCACCCTACGTTACACCGTCGGGAATCGGTAGTGGTGACAGGAAGAAATCTCATTAGAAGATTCGACCCTTTTAGAAATTTCAAAGGCCGCGAGGGTCCTCTAGGAATGTGCTGAACGGGGTGATAATTTATACAAATTAATTTTATGGTCCGGGCTAATGAAGAAAGGAAAAATGGGGGAAATGTCCTAATTTTTACATATGTGTTATTTAAATTTTTAATCGATTTTACTATTCATCAACTGTTTTATAATGTATGCAACAAATGTCTAAAATTATACTCCATGCATTTGCTCTATAAGCATCTTGCTCTATAAGCCATATCACCAATTTGAAAAATTATTTTATCTCGGTGGTTGTCTAGGACAGAGATAGGCAAACTCGTTAGCCAAAAAAGCCAAATATCAGCATTACATCGATTTATAATTATTTTGAGAGCCAAATTAATTTCCTAAGTATCTTGTTTATGGTTGTTAGATCCAAAAACGTTTACTAAATAATTCTAGATTTAATATTTATAATGTATTTTTTCTAAAAACTACAAAAATTAATAACCTTATCAATTTCTAAAAAAAATATTGACAAAATTAAAATACCGTCATGTTTAATTTTATCGATCGTTGTGGATTTCACCAGAAAGAACGTAAATTTGTCTTTAGTTGTTTGGAATTTTCTAAAAAAAATATCATAAAATTAATATTTTTACGTATTTCAAAACGACAATGAGGCACATTTTTCTCGCAAGCCACAGTTCGCCAATCACTGGTCTATGGGATATAATGCTTTGATACTGATCCAGTGGATTTGGGTTCAAGCCTGGACACGACTCGGTTCCATCTCCATCAAAATAAGTTTTTATGTTTCCTCACATTAGAGATGTGATTCAATAAATTATTATTCCTAATGTATGTTTCTTGAACAATATGTAATAAAACTCCTTATTAAATATTTTTATGAATGTCTTTTGATAATGTTTTAGCACGGTGAAACACGTCACTTTCATAAAATATAGCTTAACTTTTAAAGGCGTTTTCATTCATATTAATTTAAAACCTTTTATTTTTTATTCTTCAATTGATTTAAATCCATTGTGTTCGTTTTTTTCGGTAGCGTGCAAAATTCTGATATGAGTTAGATTTTTAATAATTTTGTTAATACGGGAGTGTTTTCTGAGGACCTGTCACAAATAGCGCTTACACATATAAATAAATAAAATGTCATCTATATGCGCCATTACTTGGTATTGTGGATTAACGTTTGAATTTTTTTTTTAAAAACATTGTATTTTCTCAACACTTTTTTGCACTAGAATTTTTCTACCTCTTTTTAACAATTTAAAATTTCTACATTGAGGAATGGCTTCTGTGTCCTGAAACATGTTTGTGGAAAGGGCAAAAATAAACTATACAAATAAATAAATTTTATCTTCACCAGCATGCACACATAAAATGATTACATAAAATGATTTTTATTATTCAGAAAAGAATCATTTCACGTCGTTATCTGTGGCAGTTCTTCCGTACACTTTTTAGTTGGTCCAGATAGTCACTTCGTAGTACCCGAGGTTTCTCTCCGAGTATTGCTGCGCGCAAGTGTAATTAAAGAGATTAATAAGAGTGCAGAACTCGTTTCCCGGTTCTGAAGAGCTCCCAGCGCCAGAGTCAGGAAAAGACACACAACTCTAAATTGTATTACCGACGATTCGTGACAAGACTTTTCTCACATTGCGCTGCAAATAAAACTCTGAAAATTATCTACAAATGCAAATTATTTATTATTATTATTGATTATTTATCAAGTTTTAACACCTTCAAAGTAGGGTAACCCGTTCTAGGGTGGCATTTTTTGCCATCGCGTGTTTTTATCTATCTACTCGCATATAATTAAAAATGTACAAATTCGTTTTTTTTTAAATCTTAAATCTCCGAAAGTTGTGCAACGACTGCTTTTAAATTTTGACAGAACGTTGCATTCGAATACGCACGTGTTTTTACTATGGATATCGTCCATCTCCACCATATGTATGTACCCTTATAAATTCCTTTGTCATCTCACGTGTCGACTACTGCAACTCAGTATATGCCGGACAACCCAAGAAGCAACTGGATAGACTGCAATCCATAATGTATGCTGCAGCAAGATTAATTTTTGGCGCATCAAAATTCACCCATATAACCTCAATGCTTCATCGACTTCACTGGCTAAGGTTACCTTAGCGAATTGATTATAAACTGTGTCTACTTGTTCACAAGACCTTACATGGACAAGCGCCCAACTACCTCACAGAACTTTGCAAGCTGATAGATTTGAACCCTCGGCGGTCAACTCTACGATCCTCGAAGGAAGAAGCAACACACAAACTTCTCGTCCCGCGGCGCCAAGGAGCTTCAAACTTCGCGGATCGCGCTTTTGGCATCGCGGGACCGACGGCGTGGAACAGGCTGCCCTACAATATCCGCAATCAAGACGACGAAGGAGTGTTCAGAAGCTCTCTTAAAACATTTATTTTTAAGAGAAGCTTTCCGAACGTTGAGCGCCCTTGAAGTGAATCTCTCACAAAAATGGCGCTATACAAATCATCATCATATGAAATTTATTTATTGGATGTTGAGGTTGGATATTGTTGGATGGTGAGAGGAGGATTTATTGGAAGATATGGTGGGTTGGTCCGACATTTGGACCTGACTACCCGGGTAGGGAGGAGTGTGGAGGGGTCGTGGGTGGCCTTGGATTGAAACCGATGGAAGGTGACAAGGAGTGGTCATGGGTGGGCCACCATTTGGGACAATTTTCCATTTTACCAAACTGAGCCACAGCCACACGTGGCTGGCTACAGCTAGTTAAAAAAAATTATCTTATATGATATTTTTTTTAATTCTAAATTCAATGTGATCTTTTTAATTGTCTCTGAAGGAACTTGTTTTTGTATTTGTCTATTGTAATTTGTTGTGGGTCGTTTATATTATACTTTCATGTTCATTATGCTGTACAGTTTGGGTCCGAGATAATAGTAACGTCTTTGTGAAGTGAAGCTTGATTTTTAATTATTTGTACAAAAATGTTTATTTTTGTTTGTTACAGCCTCAACCTGAATAATTTGTAAACTTCTATATATGAGATAAATTACTATCTAAATAACTAACCATCGCATCGTTTCACAGAAGGCGTAGTCAAAGGATGGACCACCACTCCCCCTCAACACATCGATTTCTCAGACTACTAACGTGGCCGACATTATGAATTTGTTTAATTTAATCATTTTTCGTTTTTAAGTATGGTTATTAGGGCTGAACCTCTGTGTGCCAGAAGATCCAAGTCCATGCCCAAGTATTACTCGATCTACCTCTGTTTCATGTTCTATTCTCACCGCGTGTACTTTCTTCGCCATGATTTTATTTTTATTTCGCATCTGTGTTTTTCACTTTGTACAGCAGCTTCACTGGGAAACTGAAAACGGCAGAAATGCGAATGCTTAGGTGGTCCGTTAGGGTATCGCTGAGAGATAAAATAAAAAGTTAACGCATTCGCGGTAGTCTAGGAGATATGGATATATATAGTAAGCTAGAAGAAAGGCAGATAAGATGGTAGGTACGGGCATATAAAACGGAGACCACTAAACCACACAGTAAATAGAGCTATGTCTGTAAATCTTCCTCGTCAACCATCCAGAGGAAGACCTGGGAACACGAGGATGATTCAGTGCAATAGCGTCTTGCAGAGAAATGGCTTGAGTGAGGGCGATGTCAGAACCGAGCGAGGTCAGCCTGAGATCGAGAAGAGCCGACCCCAACAGTCAATACAGACGATGAGGTAGGATAGCGCCAGGAAGAAGAAAAAGAAAAATGAGATCTGCGTTTGTCGCTTTATCCCATAATTGAACCCCGTAGAAAATCTGTGGGTAACAAAAGGAACATAAATCAAAACAACCTCGCCAAATGTATACACTATTTTATTACATGTATAATAAGTGTATACTTGAATTTGCTACATTTTACTGCCCTTTGATTCAATAAGGCTAGTTTCAGTATGATATTTAAAGAACCAAACTCAAATTGCCCTTCGTGAGTGTTAAATTAATTGATAATGAGTTACCGAAATTCCACGAAAATTTGCGTTTAATCAGCTACCGAATCAAACAGATGAATGAATCCTGAAAGTCAAGAGTGAAAAGTCGTTAATTTCGCCAAAGTTTCGATAAATAATAATTGAAGAGACGTAATGAATATACGAAAATTGAGAGACCTGGCTTTTATTCAAATAATGATACAGTACGTATATGTACATTAAGTTTTGAAAGATTATCTAACTACGTAATTTGAAATAAACTTAAGATGTTAACACTGTGGAATTTTATAATGAATATTTTTTTATGAATTAAAACCCTTTTTTCCACATTTCAGTCTATTTTTCTCGACATGTTTCGAAAGCTTTATACCTTAATCATCAGGAAATGATATAAACAGTTTATATCTTTCTCCCGATGATGAAGGTGTAAAGTCTTCGATACATGTCGAGAAACATAAACTCAACAGTGGAAAAAACAGTGTTTTCACTCATATAAAATTCGTTCCTTCGTAATGTTTATTTTTTCGTGTTTGTTTATGTATATACAGTACATACACTAAAATAAGTTGCAATAATATCTTAATTGTTGTTTTACTCATGACACTCGATGAAATATTTTGGATGTTTTTGATCGGTTTTATTTTTCTGGGAACCTCGGATCAACCGGCCAAATAGGAAACCGGCCAGGTCCCGGTCCCGAGCAGGTATAGCTCTCCCGATTCTTCTACATTCACACACCGTGAGACGCATGCTCGTCGATTGTTCCTACTTCGAACATGGCCGCCTTTCAGTATTTGATTAATTTGGTCATGCCGTATTTTCCTTGGCCTTTCTCGACTTTTTCCACTGACACTACTTGTATATTTCTTTTTAGCCATTCTTCCCTCATCCATTCATTCCTTATGTCCAAACCATCTTAGTGACCCTTTCTTAATTTTATTTAGGACGCATTCATCCGCCTTACATTCCTTTCTAACTTCTTAGTGATTTCATTTCTACGGCACTTATTCTACTTTCATCCTTCTTCTGCCAACTCCAAGGTTCACTTCCATACATAAGGGTCGGCACTAGAACCCCATTGTACACTGCCATCTTTGCTTCAGTTCATATATTTCTATTTGCAGCGATGGTTGTGGGTGCACCATTTATTTTGTTTCCAACAACAACACTTCTATCGATATCTGTCTCCACTGTTTTATGAAAATTTTATATTATGTATATATGTAATAGAAACACAAGACACGATTAAATAAATCTAGCTGTGTGTTAGCCTTGTGTGTCTTTTGCCTTTTAGTGTACTCGTATGCATATCATAAAAACCCAAATATATGATTAGTTAGTGTATTATCGTGTTCCTGTTTCAGTGTTAGTTGTTAGTGTGTAGATTTCTGAAAAGATTACCGCTGATTGCTTCCTCTTTGACATATTTACGATCTTGATGATCGTTTATTAATTAATTACTTACTTCAATGAATTATTGAACCGACGAGGCGCCCCCAATTTCCTTCGCGATGTTGTGTGATACATTTGTATTATAAATACGAGTACCTACTAGTTCTGTGCACTTTGCTTCCAATATTGATACATTCTCCGATACGCCTTGCCTACTTCGAATATTATATTGCGTAATATTACAATAATAACGTCCTTATTAGTACAATATTATACGTCAGCCTCAAACTTACAACTAATTAATACATAAATTCTACCTCCCACAAAATAGAACCTCATTGTATTATCATTTTAATTAATGGCATTACTAAGGAGCTTAACAATTAATTCATCAAATATATCAGAGAATAATATCCTTTGTTACAATTTGAATATTATTATCATAAATATTAATAATGGTAGTTAAAGCTACATACTTTAAGGATACTACATTTTTATGGCTAGGACATAAGCCAGGAAACACATTGTAAGAGCAAACATTTTACGATCAGGTATAGAAATACGTCTTTTAGGCAGATATCCTACTATAAATATTAAATGACATCTAGGGTCTCAAATAATAAAAAAGACTTAAATTCTTAAGAGAGGGTGTCTTTTTATGGAGAAATAAAGTTCCTTCCAATATTAGCATTAAGTTTTTTCCCAAGTCGGTGTGAAGGTCAAAGAATTAATTTAATTTTTATTTTTGACAAAATGCCTCCTTATCTTCTAAAAAATATACTACAAGGCATCATTTACAGTGGTCAAGTTATACAGGTCGCTCCGGTCAAGTTAAGTCGGCATTCGGTATAGCTTCGACCCTGACTGAAGTTATATTCTCTGAAATTTCTATATTATGCCCCTGGTATTATGTACTCTGGTAATAACTGTATCTTTACCAGAGTACTCAAACTCTAGTGCGGGATGCTAATCATCATCAGAAACTAATACGGACACTGACCTTGAAAATTGTATTTTGATGTTACTCAAAATCAAGTCCAAGGTTCGTGGACATATCGAGAGGGTTTGTGACACTACACTAAAAATGTTGGACTTCATCGAGTTTTCAGAGATCCCAATGTGCTCAGAGTCCTGTACAACGCATTGGCTCGGAGCAGACTCGAAAGTGGTTCTGTGATATGGAGTCCTCACGAGGCGAGATATTCCGTTATGCTGGAGAGGGTTCAGAAATGTTCTGAGGTATCTCTACATGAGAGATTATGGTGGTTATCCATGGCTCTATCCCACGACATTTATTTTGGGAATGCTCGGGACCAATTTTCTGCAGCTTCGAAGAGATGGGCATCTCATTACCCTATTCTTTAGATTAATCGGGGGATATTTCGTATTTATTTGATAGTGTCACGTTTCCCTCGGTCTTCCTCTATTTCTAGTTCCATTTACATCATAAACATATACATTATATATATAGCAGACAGCAGGATGGCCCAAGACTGAGAATCATGGCGCTGTTATATTATAAGAACCGACCCCAAACGAATTGAAAATGACTAGGAGAGAAGAAGAAGAATTCATATGTGTACTCGTAAAAGGTATTGAAATCTTTCTCTAATGACTGGAGCTATTTTCTTAAATAATACTTACAAAACAGAAAACATTTATTTAAATTTTCAAAGTACTATACTTTAACGCCATATTTTTACATTTTGAAGGCAGTTAATTACGTTTTCGTCCTTTAAACTCTTTTAATCAGAATTTCTAAATTAATTCCATTGAAGAACGTGCTAAAGTAGAAAAATACTCAAAAGCTTTTGTTTGCGAAAGTTAAACACTTTTTTCAATAACGAGAGAACGGCCAAAGTGACGCGGATGTCGGGATCTCGACTAAAAGAAACAGCAAAATTGTACAGCGATCGTTATAAGAGTAAGTAGGTACGAGCGTCTACCTATTCCATATAAATATTCATGAAACGGTAGGTGTGACTGGGAATATTTTCATCCTGGTCCACCGGATATTACATTTTTATATTCAAATAAAAAGCAATTCAATTTGGAGTTCACGTAATATTTTTAAAATCTAAAAATAAATGTAACATTTCTGGTGTGAATCCACCAGAAGATGTCAGCAAACTGCCGAAACGTGCCATGAAATTTCAAATAACATAATTTATTTATTAAGTATGTATGATAAAAATATAATGTACTACAACCTATTATATTAATAAGGTACGTTCTTATAAAATACCCTTAAAAAGTATTGAAATCGTAGGTAATAATCGATTCCATAGCTGTTTTTATAAATATCTCAAGGGTCATATAGAAAATTATAAACAATACATATTTAGTATGAGGCATATGTTTTACAAATAATACAACACCAATTCGAAAATACTCACCTGTTTTGTCAGTGATTTATTTAAGCTACGGCCACTCGAGTATGAGCCTCTCTTGATGCTGAGATCTACGCGCTGGCGCTGCTAGCTACGCGACACATCTTAGCGAAACAACGCACGCCTTACTATCGCGACGGTCACACTGCACATTTTGCGTCACGTTATAATGCGTGACTATAAGTAGATAAGCGTATCACCTGGGCACTAAATGAAGCACTTCGTTGTAGCCTCAACATTATTTGTTTGTTTGCGCGTAGCTTAAGCACTCAGTGAACGCACAAAAAATGTTCGAACAACACACGACTATTTACAAAGATACAAAACACTCCGACTTTAATGAAGACGAAACAATGTAAAAGACGATATTGATGCAAAAAATAAAAGTAAAGGGGAATCTGTAAACAGTAATTCTCTTTTGTTTAATTTAGAATTCAGAATTGTTGATACTAGATACATATGAAATATAAATGCAGAGATGATACGACAAGTAGGTACCTACCGATTCGTATTTAGATTTTTGTTCTTCACAGAAATAATAATATTGTTACGTTAACATTGTGTTTATTATTTTTAAAATAGAATACTTTTTTTCCAAAATGTTAGATAATCGATTAACTTTTACACAGGTTATTTAATTAAAATTAAATTAGTTTCAGTTTATCTAATATTTGAATACTTAATGTGATGACATCTAGCAAACTTATTAACGGATGAAAACGAGGACTTGAACATAAAATTGAAAATATTTTTGAATGTTTAAAAAGGTGTATTTAAAAAAAACGATATGCGCTAATACGTTTTCTCAGCATTTTGTTTTTCGGCTAACTAAGCGAAATAATGCTCAAACATGTTTATAGAGAAAAGCGAATAAAACAATCTAAGAGACTCACCAGTTTTATGTCATTTTCAGGGTTTCAATAACACATTTGAAGACACTTGAGGACATAATAATTCTTTCTCGGCAATACCACCACAATGACACAAAAATACGCACTTTAACAAGGTGTTAAAAAAAAGAACGAGATGAAACAATGTGATAACACGATACTAATGCGAGAAAATAAAAATATATTACACTCTGTAAAAAACAATGCTTCTTATTGTTTAAATTGAAAATTTCAACGGTTATGTAAACACGAAAATTAAGCGGCAATACTATAAGTACCCACAAATCCTTTATCACTCTTATTTGTATGTTATTTATGTAAAGAAAAATAATATACAAATACATACGATTCTTTTACACTGTTTTTCAAATGGTTTATTCAGAACACAGAAGATTCTGGGGGAAAAAAAACGTAATGCGCTGTTACCTTCCCGACATTTTGGTAACTCTTTGAAATAACGTACAAACAGTTTAAAAGAGAAATGTGAATTACTGAAGGGACTCAACAGTTCTGTAACATATTGCAGTAGTATTAACTGCAGATTTGAAGACACAAAATTCGTTTTCGAACAATTCATCACCACAAAGACACAAACAATAACTGAGAGACACAATAAAAAAAACACGATTTTGAGGCGATAAAATATAAAAAATTAATCCGTAAGAAAAAAAACGACCTCTTTTCTTATAATTAACTAAAGAAACCCACATATAAATAACCGAATAAACAAAACCGGGAGAAATAAATAAAACGCACGATACTGACGCAAGAAAAAAAAGGTATACCTAGATGAATCTGTAAAAACAAAATATATTTTGTTCTTTTTTAAATTTGGAGCGTTCTGTGCAATATATAATTGTAATTCAAATAAAGCACTATTACAATAAGTACCTACCAAATCGTCAGTTCTGATATTTGTCTATCAACAAAAAACACTCCCAGAGTATTATCAACATCAAAAGCATATCTACAAGAGTTATATATTTAATAATAAAAATGAACTCATCATATTGTCTGAAAATAGTTCAAGTTTGGGCACCAACATCAGGGCATACAAATGAAAAAATAAAATTGTTTAACGAAGACATCAACAGCGTACTTCACAAGAACAAATGCAAATTTAATGTAATAATAGGAGATCTCAATGCAAAGGTCGGCATTAAGAGTGACAAAGCTGAAAAGTCCCTTGGTAAATTTGGCAGAGGCTCAACTATTATAGAGGCGAAACTCTATTGAACTAACTCCTCGAAAACAACTTGTACCTCATGAATACCTTATTCGGCAAAAAACTATAAAGACGATGGACTTGGTTTAGTCCAGATGGCAAAACATAAAAAAAAAAAATTATTATTGCTGACAAGATGGAGATTATTCATGATGTACCTAAACGCATTAAACCAGTTCTCAGTTGGAAGCAACCACAGAATGGTCAGAGCCTCAATATCCATCAACTTGGGATATGAAAGATACAAGATGGTACGCAAGAAAAAAGTCGACCTTCATGGCAGAGTGTTAAGAGCCCTGACCTCCATACCGAAGGTCCCGGGTTCGATTCCCGGCGATGGCAGTGTGATTGTCACACTGTCTTTGGTCTGGTGTAGAATTCAAGTGACAATAAAATGGCGATAGATTGGCTACCTATGTCATGAGAATCAATATAATAGCTAACATATATTGTCAGGAAAGAAAGGTGTGGCAGTCCATTCTTTCTGCCTACCCCTTCGGGGAGACGGCGTGATGGTTAGTTAGTTAGTTAGTTTTTTTATATTGTATACAGTTATTGGGTTCAAGACTTGTTGTATACAAGAAAAAAAAAAAAAAAAGTGGCAAACCCCCTTAAGAGTGGATAAATACGTAAAAACCATAGAGAACACACTACAAGAATTTGATAGCGAAAATTAAAGCGTAGATGACATAAATGAAAAATTCAAAAGGGCCATATTAGGTCTGGTCAGAGTAACTCCTCACAAAAAGAATGTGTGAATAAGCTGAGCCAAGATACATTAGATCTAATGCAACAGAGAAGAGATTGACAATTGGTAAGAGCGAAATATCCAAAATGGCCTATAAACAAGGAAATATCATGACAGACACTGACAAAATACTTAAAATAATTCAGGAGTTCTGCATGGAACTGTATAGTAGTCAAAAAGAACAAAATCTTAACCCTAAAGAAACAATTCACTTACTGGGGTTATCAAACAGGGCTCAGAGGATATTCCAGTAATAACAATCGATGAGATAAAATTTGCTTTGCAAGAAAATGAAGAATAGTAAGGCTCCAGGAGAGGATGACATTGCTATAGAAAGCATAAAACTCGGAGGTAAAACCCTCCATGAAATGAAAATCCTCTACAATAAGTGTCTGACAGAGAGCATCACGCCAAAGTAATGGAATAATGTTCAGATGATATTGCAAGTCTAACAGAGAGCATCACGCCAAAGGTATGGAATAATGTACAGATGATATTGCAACAAAGAGGGTCACAAAGCCGACATCGGAAATTACAGACCCCTTCCTTCTTACAGCCTTCTCTCTCATCTGTAAAAGCAATTCATGCGAATAATAGCAAACAGGCTAGAAAATAAGTTAGATTTCTACCAATCATGCGAACAAGCCGGTTTTCATTCAGGCTTCAGCACAAATGACCAGTTGCTGACGCTAAAGATTCTTATAGAAAATAAATATAAAAGACCTTTAGTGCTAATCATTGTTGACTTCCAAAAAGCTTTTGACACCATCAATAAAGATGCCATACTAGCAGCCTTACAACAGTGCCACATAGATCACTGATACACAAAACTGTTAAATTATAATATATACGATAACACATCAGCCTATGTAAAACTAGATAAACCCACTGACCAGTTTCCAATAGAGAATGGTGTTAGGCAAGGAGATACAATATCCCCAAAATTGTTCACAGCAGTTTTGAAATATGCCTTTAAAAACCTGAACTGGGAAGAAAAAAGTATCAAGGTGGATGGAATAAACTTATGAATAGAAAATGCATAAAATATTTTATATTCAAACATTGAAATAAACAAAAGGGTTTTTTTTTTAATAAAAATTCTATCAGGTACAAATGTAATAAGAAGCTAATGCCGTACAATCTGTCTACTGAGGTCCAGGAACCAATCAGATAGCGTTCTTTATTGAATTTAAATGGTGTTACTAACACTATTGCAAATCATCTCCCTGAAATGAATAAACTATATATACGAACCAACAGTCAATCGGTTAATTATAATACTAAGTAGGACATTTAATGTTATTTGCACAGATCTGCTTTTTTATTAACCAAAAAGTGATGTTAATAAAATTTAAAAATGGAACAAGGACATATATTCATCTGTTAATTGCTAATGTCAAATAAATTAATCAATATACAAAGTAAATCAAGGATAGAAGTGTAAATAAAATACATATTTTTTTAAATAATGGCTATAAATTAAAATAGAAGGTAATGACAGAATGTCTATAATGAAATGATGCGTGATGACATCTATTGATTTATGAACTGACTTGTTTACAAATTAGTTGATATTTTTCAATTTTCTGAATGTAATTTCTAATTGCATTTCAATGAATTCACAAATGGATAATAATGGACGAAACTGACTGCAACCCAAAGGCTAGAAAATATTCTGTGAAGACATCTGATGGAGTAGCACGAATATATACCATAGCATACTCGCCAGACTACACGCGAAGCAGTGGCAAAGCCAGTCAGAGTGGATCCCCATTTCATGACAGTGCTTATGGAAGTGAT
This sequence comes from Lepidostoma basale, assembly GCA_022606425.2. Lineage (NCBI taxonomy): Eukaryota > Metazoa > Arthropoda > Insecta > Trichoptera > Lepidostomatidae > Lepidostoma > Lepidostoma basale. The sequence continues at coordinate 392,283 of JAHDVF020001261.1, forward strand.
TGTGATCCCTGCTCCATAAAGCGCGTAGATGAATCGCAGTTACCCAAACAATCCCAGCCAAAGTGTTTCTCCTTCAAAAAGAAAACTGATAACCCCACCCCAAACAACACAGACGCCTATATAATCATGGATACAGAAAATAGCAATGTCATCATTTTGGATAATGGTAAACCCTTCCAAATTCCAGTTTGTCTAAGCGGAAAGTACCTAATAACAAACACCCCTTCGGTATTTAGCATAGTAATTCAAAAAGACAAATTTGGAAAAAGGCGCAACAGCATTCCCCCAGGGTGCGGACCTGCTGAAGACACATTAAATATTCAGAAGATACCTCAAGACTCTTACCCTGTGGAAGGCAAAGATGGCTGGTTTCAACCCAAAAACTTTAAGAAAAAAACTGTTAATCCCGGATGCAAAGCCAAAGGAAAAGAATGCTGTTGCAAAAAGTGTGATAAATGTTAAATAAATATTTTTAAGACCCAGGGGCAACTGCATTTCTACCTTCAGCGGGTTGCCCATCATCATTTCTTTTAGATAAAAGCCAGAGCCATCTTTCATTGCTATCTGTGTTTCACTTGGACATTGTAAAAATGTTTTTCTAATTTGAAGTATTCACTTTTTTAAATTATACATGTATTATTTTTACATAATGTAACTTTTTTTTACTATAAATAAAGAGGAGATATAAATATTTTTATAATTTGAATTTGTAGTGTTAATATTAAAATCCAGGAAAGACGAGATAAATCGTAATAAATTATTACAGCTTTTCATATTCTACATAAACATAAATATTTTTTTAAAGTTGTAAAAATTATCAAATACTATTCAACACACACCCAAGTCAGTGAATTGTTTACCACTAAAGAACCACACCTGAGTATACTCGGGTGGCTATTGAGACAACTCGGGCAAGCTTTACGTGCAGAAATAGCCACTCCCGAAATAGTAATAAAAATCCAATTTATGGTATGTGGAAGCGAGAAAAAGGACAACTGTGATGATTCAAACCAGATACCACCCACCCTATCTCCGGTGAGATCACACAATGTTTATACTGCTACTTATGTGCCTTTTTATATCTTCATTCCCTCTTATGAGTGATCTTGATGATTCAGATGACAATGCAAATATGGATAGATTTAGATTTTAAGTACCAAAAATACAAATTTATAATAAAGCAGAGTAAAATCCCAAATTACACCCAAACCCCAAAACTGCACAATTATAGAATTCCGAAAGAAAATATAAAGTGGAAGGATAAGGCGATGTATGTTTATTATCAACTGTCTGATCCGAATGGAGACTTGGTACTACTGCAAGCCCAGCTATGTAAGCCTTCGTGATGCTATATAATATCACACCAAAGAACAAGTTTTATGAGAAAACATGTTTTTTTTTAGTTCTTTACACTTATAAAGCATTATACGTTACGATGAATAATAATTACTAATTTTTTTATGCCCAACTATGCATCACATAAATTTCGGTTTTTTTGGACCATAAATGAGGATTTATTATATTTTCGGTAAAAAAATATCAATCATAATTTTTTTTTTAACCATTAATGAAGGTTTTTTGGTATACAACAAGGTTGTTTGAACCCAATTACTGTATAATTTATTTTAGGCATTATATTGATTCTCATAACATGTGATAGGTAGCTAATCTATCGCCATTTTATTGTCATGTGAATTCTACACCAGACCAACGACAGTGTGACAATCACACTGCCATCACCGGGAATCAAATCCGAGACCTTCGGTATGGAAGCCAGAGCTCTTACCACTCAGTCACGAAGGGTTAAGGAAACAGGGAAAATAAAAACAATGAAACATTTTTCTAAGGTTTATTGATCATGAAAATCTCAAGTATAATTCAACTTCTTTCATACTCATTACATTAATGTTAAGTGTTTATTGCTAAAATATTGAAGTTTAAGATATTTGCATGAAGAAAGGTTTAGTGCTCTATATTATTAAACTTCTACAAATACATTCTTTCCATAGCCGCAGACTCTCGCCTTCAAAGAAACTCCAACTCTTCCAAGTTAAACTAATACCACCTAACCTAGAAACCATTAACAGCTATAATGTATTAAAATGTGTATATTCTAATCAACTATGAAGTGACAATATACTGTGAAGTGTAAAAAGATAATACTTATTATCTGAAGTCAAAACAAAAATCTCTGTATTATAAGACGAACAAAAAGTTTACATAAAAAAAGGTTTCCTTGAGAATGCATACATTCAAGTTTTATCACAATAAAAAAACATCAACCAAAAATAAAAGGTATTCCATAAACATGTATTATTAATGAAGTTGTCTTTTCATTGACAACGAAAATGGAGATTTTCCGATATTTGATGAATGACAATGAAAACGGATATTATCCAGTGTTTCCTTCTGTAGTGTCCATTGTCTCCTGACCTTCAGTTTTGACCATCTTACCATCAACTGGAAAATAATGAATAAAATTAAGCAATAAATAAAATAAAAATCATTTAAATAATAATAGTTGATTTAAACTGTGAACTAAGAGGGTTGCCTTTTATGTTTTTACAAAAAGTGAAACAAACAAGTTTGAAACTAAGTGTTTTATTGCTTTTCGAAATATTTGCTTTATAGGTCTAAACATTTTTGCATACGTTCAAAACAAATCTGGAAACATTTTCTCCACTCTAAAGCTGATATTGTAGAGACATGGTTTTGAATGTCTTCAACAGCTTCTTGAGGTGATGAAAATCGCTGTCCATCATCATCTTTTGTTTGACAGTAGGGAACAAGAAAAAGTCATTAGGCGATAGATCAGGTGAATACGGGAAATGAGACATTAATTCGAGGTTTTTCTCCTTCAAATATTCAGTTGTTTGATGTGCTTTATGGGAGCTGGCATTGTTGGCATGTTTTTTGTTGTTTTTCCTTAGATCATCGAAGACGTTGGCAAACAAATCGTTGTATACCATTCGGCATTAACAGTTCTTCGATCCTCTAAAGAAAGGGTTTCACAGTACAACCGAAGAAACAAGCGATCATTTTCTTGGAAGTGCTCCGTGAACGAACAACTTTAGTGGGATTGGGTTCATCGTCAAACACTCTTACAGTATACTGTTGTTTGTTTTCAGGTTCATACGAATATATCCAAGTTTCGTGTCCTGTAACAATCGTGTATATGGATTTTGAACCTTCCTTGGTGAATTTTTTCAACATTTCGTGACATCAATCAATACGAGCCTTTTTTTCATTTCGGTCAAATTATGCGGAATCCATCTGGAACAAATCTCTCTCACACCTAAATGCTCATGCAAAATCGATTGTATTACAGTCTGCGATATGCCAAGAGTGGCCTCTATCTGCCTGTAAGTCACATGCCGATCTTCTTTAATCATAATGCGCACAGCATCGATGTTTCTCTGAATGACAACCGATTTTGGCCGACCTTCTGGACATTCATCACTGACGGACGCACGACCACGAAGATAATCTGCAAACCAATTGCAAACAGTCTTCTCTGATGGTGCTTCATTACCAAAAGTTGCACGAAGCGATTCTATGCATTGTTGTCAAGTAAGGTCTTTTTTAAAATCATAAAAAATCATCCAACGAAAACCTTCACGAGTGATCTCCATTTTCGCACAAACTTGCTTCTTTTAAACGTTCACTATCAACAACATAATCGGTCAATCACTATGTTGGCACTGGCTTCGCAATAACAAATGTCAATGTTCACAAATACAGTGATGTCATAACTTACTAACACCATCTACTGTTCGATTGTAAAAACATAAAAGGCAACCTATGTATGAATAAAAATTGGATGACTCAAAATCATTAATGATTATTTTATATAATAAATAAAGCAATGTTTTTAAGAACTACCTCCACATTCGTTTTGATTTCGACAGCGACTGAATTCACCAAGCTAGCTGACATCGATAGACTCAGAAGTGGAAGTAGTCATTAAAAAACTTAAAATAACATCCATCGAGAGATTTCAGTATAATCATAAAATTATTTCAAAGCTCAAGTTTTGAATAACCAAACTGCCTTTCGAGGCTAAAATTCTGAAACTTGCCGCGGCAAGTCAACATGTTGTGCCAGTATTCATTTTTCGTATAAAAATAAAAACTGTATTTAACAAAGACATCAATCTAACAAATACATAAGAATGAAGCTACATTAAAAAGAAAAAGAAAAATCTTTAGCCATACCTTCCGTCTCATTTTGAGATCGCCTTCTCTTTCTAGAAAGCCATGGTCGGGGAAGAGGTTCCATATCTAAGACCTGAAAAATTATATATATTGGATATGATAAATTTATTATTATAACTTCAGAAGGTTTAATTAACCTTTTGCATTAAAATGGGGGTGCTTTCAAACACATCAGATTTTTGCAGAGAACAATTTTTAAATCGGCATCCAAAATTATTCAAGATCAGAGTATACGAGGTCTGTTCAAAAAGTATCGCGAATTTTGTGTTTTTTTTTTTAAAATTATTTATTTATTCATGAATATCTATTTTGTCCCCTTCAAAGTAATCCCTATCAGATATTATACACTTGTGCCAATGTTTTTTCCAATCCTGGAAGCACTTCAAAAAATCATTTTTTTTCGATCTTGTTCAGCTCCTCCTTCGAAGAGACCCATGAAAGGACGATGCTACGCTACGATTGAGGAGATAAAGACGGCATCGAAGGAGGAGCTGAACAATCTTTATCTCCTCAATCGTAGCGTAGCATCGTCCTTTCATGGGTCTCTTCAGTTTCGGGAACAATAAAAAGTCACAGGGGCCCAGATCTGGGGAATACGGTGGCCACGGGATTATTAGTATGCTGTTTTTGGCCAAAAATTCGCACACAAGCAACAATGCGAAATTGAGCAATTTTGGAAAGAATTTCGCGGCGACCCGTCTCATGCCCAAATCATTGGTAAAAATCGAATGACACGCTCTTCGTCGTTCACATCTTCTCGGCCCTCTGAGAACACTGATAAATGTTGCTTCGGTCCAAGGTAGCTTCACCACATGCCACAGTCAACATTCGGAATGCGTCCGCACACTTAATTATGTTTTTCACTCAAAATTTGATACAGATTCTTTGATCCATTTTTTGGAATGGGTAAAAATCGAAGACGAGCCAAAACACATACAAGCAAAGCAGCTCTCAAAAATTAACTGAACATTCAAAATGGATGAACTTGTCGGCATAAGTGAGAGACATGAGTAACAACATAAACAAAAAAAAAATCTAAAATCGAATATACGTAACCTGCGGAAATTCAAAATTTGCGATACTTTTTGAACATACCTCGTACATGTCCAGTGCACTTATATATGAAGAAAAAAAAGTGCAAAAAACAATACTGTGTTGCAATTGCTACGGCTACTTAACAATGTATTGTAGTTATTAGTTATAGTATAGTAATTTGCTTAAAATTAGTAGTTAATGAAGTTGTTTTGTCAGAAAATGTTATTTTTTGTTTATAATAGAATGCCAGAAAAGCTGTTGTCCGGTGTCAACTAAGATTGTACACCTACATGAAAAATCCTTTTTAGAAAAAATTGTAATCCAAACATAAAATACCTTGTGAATTTGTTTAAATGCTATCTGTCTGAGAAACTGTTGAGCTGAAGCTGTGAGGTCTTCGCGTCGCTGTGGTGTCAGAACTCCAGCACCATCCTGATATATTTAAAGCAAATTAAGATTTAACAACTTAACAACTCGTATATAAAATTAATAAGTATGGTATATAACTTACAATTTTTTCTTTTTCGCAGGGATCCAAAAGTCCGGGACCAGACTCAAGAAGGATTCCACCGGCCACCACCTCCATTACACGGCGCAGGCAATCCCCGGGGGACAGGGGCACCCCGGCGCTGCTCGTTGCCTTTTCAACCAGCAGCTCCATAGCCTACAAACCACCATTATATTATATTCAAATCTCAACTAATCAATATACATGTTTAAAATCAACTCAAATTTATATAGACATCGGACAGTCTTCAAATCAAATCAGTTTGTTTTTCTCAAAAGACATACAACCATATTTATACTTTAAAGAAAATACCAGGAACGCATGAAAGACAGTTGGACTTTAGGAAAGCAAGATACTATATAGTCAAGAGTATTTGTCTTCTGAACATGCTTCCACTAATATGAGACGTCGATCTGCAGTTTGCTCTCCAATGTACAATAATTGTCATTTTTTATATTTTGACAAAATCTTTAACCCCTTTCTGCTTGCTAATTATTTTAATGTGGTACTATTATACATGATCTGCACATAATAAGCAATTTTTTCTGAGAAATTTGTGTCTATTTATAATTATTATTCTAGAAATGGTAAAGTACATAATTTCGAATTAAAAAGTTTAACCCCCATTGTGTGGCTGGCATCTCGAACTGTGGTTGGCTACATGTATAACCCAGACAGTTCATCGCAATACAAGAAAGGAACTAAATTTATAAGATACATTAAAAAATGAGCTGCGAATGTAGTCTGCGGCAGATTAATTTTTTTTAAACTGCAAATGTAGCCAGCCGCACTTTAACCCTTAGCCTGCGTGCGTATCGACGTATGATACGGCAACTCCCATATAAGAATTTGTACCGTTCACTGCGCGCGTATCGACGTATGATACACCGACCGGCCGGGATATTCAAATGTTGATAAAACAGGAATTTGTCCCTTTGAGATGTGTCAGCATTGATAAATATTTAGTTTATTTCATAACACCAACGACATCTACAATTATTCATCACAAATATTGAGTTAACTTGACAAAAACTTGGATTTACGGGGACCCTTGACATCGACCGCGATCTCTGTAATAAGTAGGTATTCATTCAAAGTTTCCCGCGTTCAGTCCGCTCACTCCCACTACTCAGCATACGAAGCTCGAGTCCGGAGATGTGCGCGGTTTTCAATATCGATCCTCGAGCTTGCTTCTAAATTTATTTTTGTATTTTTTAACATTTAAATTAGTACTATTGTCGCGGATTTCTAAGCAAGGACAAGTTTTTAAAATTGAGTGAAAACAAAAATTTGTTTTGTATTGCGAACTATATTTAATTTTAAAAAATACTAAAAAGCAATAATATAGTTTTTTTGTTTTGAAAAAAAGTAAATTTCAAAAAAGTTTTTAAGTTCATTTTGTATTTGGGATATTTCAAAAAGTGTGAGTATTTCTTATGCAAATATGGCGTATCAAAATATATCTGACGATAATATATCTGAAATAATTGGTGAACTAGATTCAGATTATGAAATGGAAGAAGAACTCGAGTCTCGGGAGAGGCATGTTCTTGATATTGACATGGAAGAACAATCTGTTGAGGACCGTGTTGAGGGAATCGTTGAAGAGCAATTATATAATTGGACATCTGGACCTCATATCCCCATAATTCACGAATTTTATGACTTTCAATCCGGTATTACTAATAATAGCCTTTCCGAAAATTCATCTGAGTGCGATTTTTTTTTAACATTTCTTGAATCACGATATCATGTCAAAAATAGTTACAGAAACAAATAAATTCTATTTATTTACATATACCAGGAAGGTACAAACGCCGACGACGTATCACATTTTTTTGTGACACGACGTATCCGACATCCGATATGGTAGAACATTTGCCGGAACTTCTCCAATCTAGTACCAGAAAAGCCCCTCGAAGACGTTGCCATATTTGTGGAAATTCCTCGGTTCGAGGTAAAAAAACAAAAGCTATCAAGATATTTTTGTCCTCCGTGTGACGTTAGCCTTTGCTTAAAGCCGTGCTTTAAAATTTATCACTACGATCCAATTTTTTAAAGTTATAATAAAAACAATCAGTAATTTCTGTGTCCCATAAAAAAGACGATTATATTTGTTTGAATATAACACATCAACATTTGAAATTCAAAACCAAACATCTGTGCTTGTTGAATTGAATAGTCCTTTGTAAAATTATCAGTGTGAACTTATAGGTACTTAAAAACGATCGTAGTAAAACAATGTTCCCTTTCAATATTAATTGTGTTTACGTTTAACGGCGACGCGATGTGTAATACCCGCGCAGGACTCCATCTTATCTGTCGGTAGAATTCGGACTTACGAACGTGTCACGTGATGAACAATTAATGGCGCCGCGTCTTTCGTCGAGTGATTTGTATTGAATTTGTTGTTTACATTTATTCAACTATTCAAAGAGTGTTTTTGTTATTTTATCACGCACAATCAGATGAAAAATCTGATTACCAACGTTTCGGCTATGATTATAAATTTTTAGACAACATATTTATCTTACGAACAGGAAACATAAAATCCCTGTCAATACGCCGCGTGGAGTGCTTTTCTTATAAAGTATTAGGGAACGCAGGTGCCAGGTTAAAGATTAATTAATACAGGAAAGGGTAGAGAAGAACTGTGAACAATCTTGTCTAAATATTTGAAAAGAATGAGAGAAACTTACCCAGGAGTTGAGTGGTGTCCAGGTGGGAATACGGCGACACAGATCCCGCATGATGCGTATGGTCATGACACAAGACTGCAGGTTGGCGGCAGTAGCCTGCGCACACAAACAAACATTAATGTCGCCGCCCGGGTCGCACACTTTCGCTCAAGTGTCTCCATTCTATTGCTCCAACTTTTCAAACTACATACTCGCATTAATGACAACTGACAAGCTCCAGCTCCACGGAGCCGTGTTAAAGAGATAAATGAAATCATTGTCAAGTGAACAGTATAGATAGGATCATGATTTGATTAGCTTGGGAGCAATAAACATGGCCCAACGACTGGCGAGAATAGTTTGGATTGGTGTGAAATGTCAGTACCTGGAACCATTTGGCGTGCCTTAGGGAAGCCAGAGCGTCGAGACACTTCTGTCTGGGAAGGACGTCCTTGTCATCTCTCTTGGGTGTATCCGCACTTCCACCGACATCTAACGGTAAAAGGGTGTTTGACCATTTATATGTAACGGGGCAAACATCAGAATGATGTATAAATCAACTAATTTGATATGATGCAAAATTAAATATTGAAAATTCATAAAATCTTAAAAATGAAAATATAAAATCTATACTGTCGAGTATATAAAAAAATAATATTATTCTTCCTAGCTAGAACCCACAATGAAATGGCTGTCTAGAAGCTACGTCGGCGATGATGTTTGCCCCACTACTGAAGTATATCACAGTGAGATGTCCAGAGACTGCATCGGTCAAACGTGATATAGATGATCAAAAATCCTTTCTGCTCTGGGACATAAAATAACCTAAAACTATAATAGGAAAACAATGTGGCACATTAACAAACAGGCTAAATGAAATCATGAACAAAGTATCTCTCTCTCAAGGTGTAATGGCATTGTTACAGTTGGCTCATTGCTAAGTTCCTGTTCCGAACAGTTCTTTGAAGACCCCTTCTCTGCAGCAGCCCCACTCATGACTTTCCATTTACATTCAATTACCAGCCAAGTGTCTTTAGTTTATTCACAACGCCCATCTATAAAAGTCTTTTAGAGAAATCTTATTTTAAAACTTATAAAAATAAAATGTTTACATGGCAAAAAAATAAAAAAATAAAAATGTTACAATAAAAGCATGTTTAGACTTGCTACAGAGAAATAAGTCAGCTTGTTCAATAATGCACGGGAAGTCGGGTTGTTGATAGAATACTAAACGTGAACCGGAGATGTAGCGGCGCATTAAACGAATGGAGCGAATCCAAGAAGACATCGAGGACAGAGCTTGAGATGTCCAATACTTGACACCACAAGTGATTCCGATATAGCTTCGTCAGATAATTTGTTCTTTTTCGTGTAGCCTTCTCACCTGCCCCAAATATTCTTGATAACCGATTTCGAATACCAATTTCAATCGCATCAAAGTACTGAAACACAGTAACATAGTGAATGGAGTATATTTAGGCGACTAAGTAAATATAAATCACTTCCTATTACTAAGTAAGATGAAATTGGTGTATCGAAAATCGCTGGGATTTGGAATGTGTGATCCCTTACCATTGGCCTCGCGCATCACCGGGGACGTGAGGCTCACCAGCACCGTGGTGCCCCCGTCTGAAATGCTCACGGCGCCTTCCGCTGGACACAGCTCTACCTTGTACTTGAACTCCTCCGTCACCTGCAACAAGCACAGCTTCTATGGATATGGGACCTCCAAAACAAGCTATGAAAAACCTCTACATACAAAGTATTTTCCATTTTAGCTATTTTCATATTTTCCCAGAATTTATATCATTGGCTTCCAAAGAATAGCTGCATACATGTTTATCTAATTTTGTAACGTCATACTCATTACCAGGCACCTGTGTGTCATTTTAACCTATCTGTATAGCTCATTTTAATGTATTTGATGACTCATTAATTGAGCAGGTATTAGATTTAGAATGCAAGTTATTTTTCTTTTAAAGCTTTGCTAATATTTTAATACGCGGTGTGATTTTATTAATTAAAAATAATAATATATTTTTAACATAATATCCTTACTATAAAACCTATTTTGTGTAATCTCAAGAAGTAATCATTACAAAAAAATATATGAAATTCTGATGAATGTATAACTTACTAACTAACTTACCATCACGCCGTCTCCCCGGAGGGGTAGGCAGAAAGAATGGAACGCCACACTGTTCTGTCCTGACATACGTCTCTCGCTTCCTCTACATTCATACATCTTGTCATGCACGCACGTCGATTTTTCCGACTCCTCACGTGACCGACATTCAATATTTGATTGATTTGATAGTGCCACGTTTTCCTCGGCCTTCCTCTATTTCTAGCTCCGTTCACGCCGTTTACATATACCTTCTTTACCATTCTGTCTTCACTCATTCTTTCCATGTGTCCAAACCATCTTAATGACCCTTTCCTTATTTTGTTCATAACACTTTCATTCGCACCACATTCACTTCTTATACTTGCATTTGTCACTCTATCATATACAGATTTGCCACACATTCGTCTTAGAGATCTCATTTCTACTGCATTTATTCTACTTTCATCCTTCTTTTGCCAGTTCCATGCTTCACTTCCATACATAAGGGTCGGCACAAGAACACCATTGTGCACTGCCATCTTAGCTTTTTTGGATAGGCTTTTGTTTGCGATGACAACTTTAAGTGCACCATTTATTCTGTTGCCTGCCCCAACCCTTCTTTCAATATCCTTCTCCACCCTCCCATCCTTTGTAAACATACTTCCTAAATAAACAAATTCATCCACTTGTTCCAGATTTTCACCGTTTACACTAATGTTGCAGACTGTCATGCTTCCTTCTTTTTCGAAAATCATTACCTTAGACTTATTCACATTCATCATCAAATTGTATCGCTTGCATACCTCATACATACTAGACACCAGGGCTTGCAGTTCGTGCTCGTTGTCTGCAAGTAGCACAGCGTCGTCCGCATACAACAAACAGCTTACTGACACACCTTCCATTTTTGCACCTGCTTCCAACCCTTTCAGCTCTTTCATACACTTGTCCATATATAGATTAAACAACCATGGAGACATTACACACCCCTGTTTGACACCTTTATTGATATCAAACCAGGCTGTAAGATCCCCATTTACTCTGACACTAGCAGTGCTTTCTGTGTACAGCGATGTAATTGCCGTGATCAGTTTTGTGTTTATTCCATATTCCGACAATATTTCCCACAGTTTACCTCTATCTACGCGATCATATGCTTTTTGCAAATCGACAAACGCACAGAAGAGTTTACGGTTTTTGGCCATAAACTTCTCTGTCACTGTACGAAGTGCAAAAATTTGATCCATGCATCCTCTGCCATTCATAAAAGCGCCTTGCACATCCCAAACTCAATCACTCGTCGTCTTTCTTACTCTTTCTATTAAAATTCTGCCATAGATTTTACCAACAACACTCAAAATACTATACTATATTTTTTCGGAATACATTAGTTGTTTTGATTTTTTTTTAGTATAATACAAGTTTAATTTTTATAATAACTAACTACTTTTAGATATGACTACACATAAAATTTAATCTGTTCCAAATATTAAAAAAATGCTACCTATGGGTTATATCATAATTGACACTTTTAGGAGAAAATATAATTCATAAAGATGCAGGTGTTACCTTCTGCAAATGTTGCGGCAGTTCCTGGGCCACACGCTTGAGTAGGGTCATCGTGGGCTTGTCAGCGCAGAGCACCACCAGGCGCACGGAGCGGTCTCCCTTCAGCAGCAGCCCCTTGGCCAGCAGCCCCACGCGCATCACCCCCTTCAGCACTCGCACCACGCTGCCCTCTCCTTCTTGCAGGAATGAGAACCTGAAGGGGCGGAGGAAGGATTTATAAATCTGATTTCTAATAGCCTATTGTAACAAAGATGATTTATTTCAATTGTGTTGTATTTTGAGATGTACGCATGAAACATTTTGTTTTGTAATAATAATTGTAAGTATTTTTTAATATACAATTATTTTAAAAAATGCACATCACTAATTTTATGGGAACTAGTGAATGTACAAGCTATTCAAAAGTCAACCAAAAAATAGTGTACTGTTTAGTTTTCAAAAAATCAAACTTAAATAAAATGTGATCTTATATCAAATAACAAAATAAAATAAACTGATCCAAATGAAATTTGTTTAAATCTATACTGACTCAAAAGCTGTAATATAAAAATGTTAGTTTTATAATAATGCACCAAACATAAAAAATGTATACGTACAGCTGATTGTCACGTCCATCTTCTTTGGGGGGGTTTTCTTTCACCTCACCCTCTCCCTCTTTCTTTTCACCATTGAGATTCGCTTTTTCAGCTGGCTTGGCCCCGGTCTCGGTTTTGACTGCTGGTTTCTAAACATACACAGAATTCAGTATCACCCCATGCATAAATAAACCCGAAAAGAAACAACACAATTTACATATCTCATACTTCGCAAATCGGTAAAAGGCCATCTAAATAAGTTCATTATAAGATAACAAAGTTAATTATTTCTTTGCACATTAGTGTGCAAAGGGTTAATACTTAAGAAAAATATATTTGATGATTTAATGATTTTATGTGAAATATTAATGCAAATATAAAGATTTAACATATCAGCTTACTAGATATTTTTTTATTTGTCTTCGTTCTAGACCGATGGGTTAAGAACCAAAAAATGTAATCATGAAATGAATGGTAAGGTTGATTTACCTTGGGTTGCTTATTAAGGGCTTGCTCTGTGAGGGTGTCAGAGAGGGACTTGAGAGCCCTCTCGGTGTGGGACACCACCCTCTGGATAGTCTGCAGCTCCTCCTCAGCTGGATAGATCTCAGCATGCCGAGCCACCATGTGTCTATCTTCCACGGTCTCTGGACGGCGACCAATCATCTGCGAGTAAAAAATATTATAGTGCCGATACAAAATTATTTAACCTAATTTAGTATTTCTCAAACAATTGTCAATCCCCATATGAGCACTAGCAAGGGGAAACATGTAACTCTCACATTTTATAATAAAACATTAAAAAATAAGTTGGTTTTATCAGTATTTCAATATATATAGAGATTCATTCAGTGTATTTCATAGGATACTGTGGTATTGAAGAAATTTAAATAAAAGCAAACAAATCTATCTATTTTTTAAGACAATCATACTGTTTACATACATTACTAAAGATTCAGTGCGAACTAATGTCTGGGTCGTCTCCCTCTATCTCCTCTGTGAAACCAAATGTTATATTTGTGCGACTTTATTCACAATTCCTAACATTTGAATGGCATTAACACATTGATGGCCATGGGAGTCACCGGTGACCGTAACTGAGGTACTTCAAGGTCATGGTGGGAATCACCGGTGATAGGCAAGGAATACCTACCTGCAAGTGTTATTCAGCGGCAACATGCATTCATTGTAATTTTCACTTGCTAGCACGAGACAAAAGACTGGAAAATGCTTGGCAACACGTAATATAACCATCATATTGGCACCGTGGTGGACACCAGTGACCGGCCCATTAAAAAACCCAACAATCTCGCAAAAAAAAAATATCAAAATAAAAAAAACCTCAACACCCTACATATCATATCAAACAAAACTTAAAAACAAAGAGTTTTTTTTTCCTTTAAATTTGAAATAAAATTGAGTGGCAACCAATGTGTTAAAATTGTCTTGGTCCATGTTGTAATGATTAAGATTATTTGAGTGTAGTTATTCACATGCGGGCTCGGGTGGTGCAGGCCGAAGGGATGCATGAGCGGCAGGGGGCGCGGGGGCGGCGCGGGCCCGGAGCGCCGCCACCAGTCCATGTAGTCACACTCCGAGTTGTAGCGGCGGCGCTCCTCCCAGTACATACGCTCCTCCTCTTCTATCTCGCACTGTCACATATCGTCAATTATATTAGATGCAACTTATAACACATGTTTGTAACTATCCATTACCTTTAACAAACATGCTTTTGATGTTTTTGAATTACTGACTTTTAAGATTTGTATGAATGATTGTAGAGCATCCTATGGTTGAAATTTAAATATAAAAAAAGAGGGGAGCATTAAACAACTTGGTGATAGCAGAGAAGTAAATTATAATATAAAAAAATAAATAATAAATTAGAATGGAGAAATGAATAGAGCTGACTAAATTACCTTATGCATACGCCTGCGGGCCCACAACTCGTCCATCATCCTCTGCAACTTCTGCCCGGGCATCTTTCTTTGGCGCAGGGAAGGCTTCACATCCACAACCAAATCTGGCTGGACCTATTGTAAATTTTACAAACACAATTTCACTATCTGTAGAAGGTTGAAACTAAATACACTCTATTCACTTCCAAATCATACAAATTCAAATCATATGAAAGATGGAACTCTTGACACAAAATGTCAGGCTCTACAAATTCCTCAAACCTTTTACTGCTAATCATTAAGAATTTGTAATAAAACTATCATCTTGGCATCAAATAATACCTTCTTCTTGTATTGCAGGCGATGTCTGCGACCTTTCATATGCATTTCCTTGGCATTAGGATCATTAAAGCGGCAGTCGCAGAGTTTGCAGTTGAAGCTGAGGACCTTGCCGTCATCCCCCTTGATCTCCTCAATGTAGTCTTGTCCCACCGGCTGCACCTCGGGCTCGGGTTCAGGGCCCGAGGCCTCCCCGTCCGTGCCAGCGGCGCCATCGGCCCCCGCCTCACCGCCCCCACCACCCACCGTGCTCAGCCCGCCTGAAGACACAAAGTTAATCTTGGCTGGGCCCGTTACAGTTGTTTTATCTGTGGAGAATACTATCTATTACTTCGCATCCTACACCACACCTTAAATCTACACTCTTTTGGCTGATAACTGAGATTAACTTACCATCCGACACCAGAATATGCCAGTTTTGCTGCCAAAACTGGTAGAAAAATATTGACTACCGTAAAAAATTTAAATCAATATTGTCATTATAATACCAACAACTTTAATTCATTAAGTGATTGTATTTCGAGATACATTCCGCATTCAATTAATGTGGAGCAAATATTTCTAAATAATTACTTGGAAGCCACATTTAGCCAATACCATGAGAAGTTAGTACAGTGAAACCCGGATTTTACAACCCCGGATTCAACGCCTTTAAGTTTTTTTTTCCTGCAATTCACGTTGAAAATATGCGAGTTACGTGCGCTTGACAATGAGTCAGTGCAGTAGACACATTATTTCGGCTGTGATTGATCAGTGAGCGACGTTGTGATTGGTTGGCGTACGACACGCAACGTGTTGATTGGCAGACATCTTTAAATTTTAGCCATTGACATTCAGTTTTCGACTCGATACTTGATTTGTTTACATACAGTTTTAAAGTTTTTTGCTTAACCACCCTAAGTATATGAACGTATGTGATACACATACTTTGACTGTACCATTCTGTGCTATCCCGTATCACATACGCACTTGAGAAAAAAATATGTACCTAAAATGTACAAACTGTTAGGGATAAGTGCATGTGCCAACAACACTTGAGTACAAGTCTTTACAAGTATGATAGTTTTACAAGGGTTAGACAAAGTATGCGGTCATGTCTTTAACATTCTGTAATTTAATAAATAAGTTGGTGCACACGTTTTGCTGGCGCTTAATTCAGGAATACCTATCACTACTTTGGTTGTAAAAAAAAATCAGGATTCAATTGAAAAACGTGCAATTGAATATGGTCCCTAGGTCCCAAAAAATGTATGTTTATAACAACATCAAAGTACAATAAACTGGAATTTTATTTAAAGGAGTGGTTCATTAGTCTATATTTCATTGTATACAAAAAAAAATGCAACTAACTAATTAATCTACATGATTTTAACAAAAAAATTTAATGAATTTGTTTTTTTTCAATAACCATTTGCATTTCCCCTCCATTCAAGTTATTTTATTATGTCCCTTAAAAAACATAAAATCGGGGTTTCACTATAGTTAATATAGTTAAAAATATACCTCCGGCAGATCCTCCTCCGATGACCTTAGGCTCCTGGGAAGGGATAGGCTTCCCGAGCCGAGTATGAAGTTTGACCACCTTTTGGTGCTTGATACCTCGCACGTGCGCGGCGTACGCATCATTACCGGTGCACGTCACGTCGCACAGCTCGCAGCGCAGCGAGTTGCTGGCGCCACGCCCGCCAGTGGATGTGGCTGTGGCAGCCGATACTTTCATACTTGCTTCTTTTTTCTTATGCTTCTGCCCCTCTAAATGTTCCCGATAAGTCTGTAAAATTAAAAATATATATATAAAAATCAAAACAATATAGCTAGAGAAAAGTAATTAATATGGATGATAATGTTTGTTTTCAAGAAATTGTATTAAATTATCAAATATTGATATGCCTTTATAGCACTTTATTATATTGCTTTAGAAAGGTGAAATATGTCATTCCCAACTGGTGTTTTCATTTATATTAATTATTTAATATGGAGTTTTACTTCATTGTTTAACTCTCAGCCCGCGGCTGTCACACACGTATGTGATTTCATACTGCAGACCCCTAACGCGGCTGTCACATACGTGTGTGATTTGCCTGAACCTAAGATTCAAACCACAATATCTACCAAGTTAAATATTCAAACCGAAAGTTTTTTGCATTAATACACAGCCCAATCTTCATACTATTGACATCTGTCCAAAAAATCTCAAAACGAAATAATATTTAATACAATATATGGATAAAAATCGGGAGACCTAAATTCGTCCTCATTCCTGTACTCAGTCGAAATGTATCGGTCTCTCGCTCGCGACGTGTGACGCAATATTCATTTCATCGCTCTATCTGTCCGCTCAGAGACGGCCCGTGATCATATTCTACCGTGAATTATTATTTAACTAATATTTGAAAGTTCCATTTATTTGTTTTTTTATTAAATTTTATTGTGCTTCTTAGTGATATTCTGATGATTTTAAAGTTGATTATTATATATTACATGCATTACCTAGACAGCCTAGATATATTTTATCGTTTTTCTACAGTGATGTGTACTCTGTGACCAGTGATTATTTTATTCTGTTGTTTTACAAATATGATTTTTTGACATTGATTTTAATTAAATACGCACTGAATTTTTTAAAAGAACAATATCGTTTTAGAAGTTTAAAAATAGTTTTTAAAATGGCTAGCCATAGAATGAGTGCAGAAGATATCGCTGCAGCAGTGGAGGACCTTGGATCAGATTTTGGGATGAGCGAAAGTGAAGACGATTTCCAAGCAAATTTGAGTGATATCGTGGAATCGGACGATAAAGAAAATACCAACTTTGCTGGTGAATCATCATCACAAAGAATTTCGTCTCCTTGGGTTTCAGGTCCACAATAAGAGTATGGGACTAGTAGATAAAGCAGATATGATGCTGAGTGGTTTGAGTTGCATGAGGAAGTCTGTTAAATGGTATAAAAAAGTTTTTTTCCATATTATAGATTTGTACCTATTAAATTCACACATTTTATTTAAATACGTAAATTCAAAATCAGTCACTCTGCCTCAATTTCAACTAGCTGTAATTCGTCAATTAATTGAAAAATATATGGTTTTAGTTACTTATAAAACATTAATCGTCCAACAACTTCCCCCGACAACCCAACAAGACTAGCCCCAAAACAATTTTTAAAACATGAAAAAGTATTCATTCCACCAACTCCAAAAAACAAAAAACCTCGTAGAAGCTGTCATGTCTGTGCGAAATCTAAAAAGGATAATATGAGAAAAATGACTAGGTACATGTTTAAAGAATGTAAAGTGTGTTTTGAATCTTGTTTTACAATTTATCACGATAAATTGTAATTTTATTAATCGGTACATTTGTATTATATATCCAAAAACTGTATTATTCATTAATTAGTGGAATTGACGAAATTAAAGACGTAATAAAAAGTGTCGAGGTTTTAAGAATAATGTGCATTAGAACGCAATCCGTCATCCGCGGTCCGCCACTGCTCTCGTGTTATCCACACACATAACACACACCACCGAACGCAGCCGCACGTGAAACACCAACACATACGAAACACGGCGAAGTGGGTAAGAGATGGCATGATTTAAATGTTTATTATTTTACCCATGGTATATTTTAATGAATAGTTCGTCTATTTCTAATCTTAAGTGGATAATTGTTGATGTAAAAGGTTTGTAACTTATATATTTAACGGGTGTTGTGATAAAAAACGACACCTCCATCAGAAATAAGTGTTTAAAATAATAAATAAAAAATGTCAACAAAAAATCGAGAAAGTGACGCGTAGCTTATATGCAATGATTCATATTTTAACGCGGCCCAAGGGTTAAGAAACAATATAACTAAAGAATAGTAGTTAGTAATAGAATAGTTAAATAATGAAAAAAGATAATAAAAATCATACAAATTTCTTTATTATTATATATTTAGTGGGCTTCTACTTGTGTTTTAAGTCGACCAGTTTCGGCAGCTTGCTGCCATCTTCTGGAATTTATTTCTTGAATAATAATGGTGTGAAACTCGAAAAAATAATTAATACGAATGAAAACACCAGTTTCATTATACAGTGAAACCCGGATTTTACGTCCCCGTATTTAACGTTTTCCCGCCATTTGCGTTTTATTATTTCAGTCCAGATATATTTTAGTACATTTGTTACCCGCTATTACGTTTTTTTTTCCCGCAATTTACGTCGAAAATATTAAAAAAATGCGAGTTACGCGCGCTTGACAATGAGTCGGCCCATCGTTTCGGCCGTGATTGGTCGGCGAGCGACGTTGTTATTGGTCGGTCACGGCACGCAGCGTGGTGATTGGCTGACATTTTTCAATTTTCGTCGGTTAACATCTGTTCTTCTGTCATTTAGCTTTCGATTCGATTTGGACGCTTCGTTCTTTTTGACATTAATCGCGATCGTCATTTACACACAGTTTTTACGTTTTTTGTTATTTAAATAAAGTTAATTACAATATTTTCTTTCTTTTTACGCCAGTTTTATTTAGGTTCATGCGTTTCGCGCACTAATCTACGTGATTTAAAAAAAAAACTCGGTCCCTTAAAAAACGTAAAATTGGGGTTTCACTGTATTTTATGGGAATGACATGTTTCACCTTGTTAAGGTATTATCAAATGTCCATCATTTGTTAATGCCTTAACAAAAGAATATTCTTTAATAATATGTTTCTCAGGATAGGTAGACAGAGGCTGGAGCACCACAATACTCTGTCCTGACATAACTCTCGAGCTTCCACTACATTCAAACATCCTAACACGCATGTTCATTCATTTTTATGACTTGGGATGTAGTAATTTGGTAAATTCACTAGAAGGGTAAATAATAACCTGTGGACCAGCACAAGAGATGCGACACACATCACAGTAATGAAGCTGCTGCGGCTTGGGGGGCTGCTTGGGCCTCATGCGCGCCGTGGTTGTCGTTCCTCCTTTCTTGTATCCCTGCCAGCCCCCACTGCTGCTTCTAGAAAACCATTCCCCGTAATAATTAGTAAACATCAATATGTTGCATTCAACTTGTCTTTGTTAAGTAAAATTGATGAATCATAAACAGTATTATCAAAGAGTTACCCTCCGACAGCACTTTTATTCTGCTGAGCAACATACATTGTGGCCGCACTGTAGAGGGCTGCGTCGTATCCTGAGTACGTAGTGTTGCTGGAAGATGTTGTCTCTGTAATAAAACATTTTATAGGGTGGTTACTTCCTCAATGGGATTAAACAAAAATTATCATTGAATGACCAGAGAATGAGAAAATGATTTTACCTTATTGCTTCAGATTCTTGGCAATGTTTTACATAGCTCATACAGAGTTATCGTTTTTATTTATTTATAAGAAGACTAACTAACTAGCCATCATGCCGTCTCCCCGGAGGGGTAGGCAAAAATAATGGACTGCCACTGTTCTGTCCTGACATACTTCTCTAGCGTCCTCTTCATTCATACATCTTGCCATGCACGAATGTTGATTTCTCTGAATCCTCACGTGACCGACATTTAATATTTGATTGATTTGAGTGTGCCACGTTTTCCTTGGCTTTAGTCTATTTAAGAAGACTGCAGTTGAAATAAAAACAGTGAGTGGAAGTAGTAGTAATTGAAAAATATTGTTTCATTTAATTATTATTTAAAATGAACTTCCATCGAAAGATTTTAGTAAAATCATTAGAGAAGACCTTTTCACTTGGATTAATTAATATATCACAAGCGTAAAAATCACAAGAACTTGAAGACAATTAATTGAAAATGACATCTATTTATTCAAATCATCTAATTTCAAAGCATCCTGCACATTTTTCTCTCATTTCTACGGTATTTATTATACTCTTATACTTATTTTGCCAGCTCCAAGCTTCACTCCCATACATAAACATTGGAACTAGAACTCCATATTATACTGCCATCTTTGCTTCAGTGGATATATTTCTGTTTGCAGTGATGACTTTGAGTGCATCTTTTTTATTTCTCGGTCCCACGCCATTTCTGGGATGCCTTTCTCCTATATTTCGTCTCTTGTAAACATGCTTTATTATATCCATCAGTCGGCTTCTGACAATCCCTTAACATGCTACTTAAAAGTAAAAAAATAATATTGAGTGGAAATTATATATATAGAGCGCAGCACTCACGTTTCGCGGGTGTAGTAGTGGTGTGCTGCGTGGCAGGTTGGGGGGGTGCGGAGTAAGACTGTGTGGCGGGGTATGTCACAGCGGCCACCGAGCTCCCTCCAGCGCCATAAGTACCACCATACTGGGTGCCCTTAGCTGGCTGGGCGTTGCGGGCGGCGTTACTCTGCCAAATAAATATGGGAAATCATCGTACAAGAAAATTGCACAAAGCCATTAAATGTACATGCAGGGATGATGTTTTTGTATTTTAACTTGAATGCCAGAGGAAGGGGTAAAGAAAAGCATTTTATTTCATTTAATGCGTAATATGTCAACATCTAAGACAACCCCGATTGACCAAAGAGATAGCTCTATCCACAGGCATAACCTTTGGAAGGTTGATTCTGCAGCGTAGCAAATAAAACTATCAGTGCTGTCTTTGAAGAAGGAAATTATGAGAACAAATTGACTTTACTCGGGTCATCCAAGTTATGTATACAGCTGCCAATCAGTTAAAAGAAGTGAACCACAAGTGGATATTTCTCCTTCTCTGTGATTGGTAGCTTAACATGCCTAGCAAGAATTCAGTCTCGCTCCACCATAAGAGAAAATCAGATCTCATGCGGCGACCAAATAATGGAACTATATTCCAGCTGACTTTTTACCAATGAATTATACAACACCCAAAGTACCTGAGAGTTGGAAAATATCTTGGCATTCTTAAAAACAAATGTAAATATTTGAATGGCATGACGATACCTGGGCGTACGACGTGTTGGTGGTGTAAGCGGGCTTGGGTGCCGAGGCGGCCTCGTACTGCGCAGACTGCTGCTGGGCAGAGGGATAGGCTGTGGCGGCAGCGGCTGCAGCGGCCTGCTGATAGTACGCACTCTTGCTGGCGTCGTAAGTGGGTTGCGCCGCCGTGCGTCCGTACGCCAACTGGTAGGTTCCCGCTTGTGCTCCTAAGCCAATTATTGACAAATCCAATTATCAAATCCCACCAATACCAGCTAATTGTCACGAATTAAACTAAACATTCATATCAACGAGAGTATGTTCAGAAAATTGACGACTTTAGAACATATTTTATCTTCCTCAAACCATCTCTCACGCGTTCCTGGTGACACAAATAGCACCTTAAACTGTGCAATGTCTTTTCAGAAAAATAAGCCGATTTGTTTGTTGGTTATGATAAATTGGTTATCACAAGACATAAACACTAATAAGATTGTATTTTGCCTGCTATTCTGTCAATGAAAAGAAAGCGCAATAGCCGGCAAATTTCTAGAAAAAGCCTAAAAACTTTTCAACAAGGCCTATATATTTAAGTATTTGGTTAGGTGGTCAAAGGGACGTCACTTCTCATTTCCATTGGCTGAGGGGATTCCGATTCGAATCCTATTCTTAGGGGTTTCTACAATACTGTTAAATCTCATCCCAAAGTCAATTTTCCAAGTTCGGGCCCGCCCCCCTAATTAATGAAATGACATGGTGAATAATTATTTTGATGTTCACAATATCGCCTAATAAACAATCTACATTTTCAAAGTTATCCCCTTATATTATTGCTCCACTCTGAATACCTTTCTATGTACTTCTTTTTTGTGACCACTTAAATGTTGAGAAACATGAGTTCATTAAATTGAGTTAATAGTGATTACTCCATACCAATATACTCATAAGAACGAAATGCAGCAACAAAGAAAAATATAAACAAAATTAATTGTATGACTCATCTATGTCATGTCATGTCAAATTTACTCTGAAATTTATGTCAAAGGATGAATAACGACAAAGGATGGAAATTGAATATAATGATATATATGTTATCTACCTGCGTAAGTTCCTTGAGTAGCAGCAGCCTGATAAGCCGTGTCGTAACCAGCGGCAGCGGCCCTTTGGGTCCCGTAAGTAGCAGCGGTAGCCGCGGGAGCTACTGCGTAGCCCGTTTGACCACCAGCATAAGCTGCACCAGCAGTTGCAGTACTAAAACAACACAGACCAGCCGTTAAACAACTAAAAGATGAGAACTCTGGACGCAAATTACAATTAATTTGTTTTAATGCTGAAAATCGATCGCCGATACTAACCGGCCACCATCTTGCTTTGCGGCGCTTGGAAAATCAATTCGATTAACTGGTGCAAAACAACCTGTGCAGTAATAATAACACAATATTTAACCCGAAACACGACAGAACTTAATAAATAAATAGAAAATCATACCCGTACTGCGTTCCACCATGCGTAAAACCGAAATAATTGTTTGCGGCCATAACTCACATACGCGATTTGGCAGTAAGCGCGTCAAACGGAAAGATCAAGATGGCGCCGGCAAACCGGATACTATAGATAAAACATATTTTCGTCTTTCCTCAAAAAATCTATGGTGGCTACCATAGATTCAAATTTTTTTTCGGTGTTGCCAAAATATGATAAATATACAATAATAACAAATACAATGAAGTACAGTGCCGTCTCGAAGTTTTGATGAAGTATGTAGTGATTTTGATATAGCCATGTTTCATGGCATAATAGGTGAGATTGCACTAGACAAATTTTACATGACCGAAAATACGTTTTCTCTCTGGAGGCTGGTGTGATCTTAGTTAAGTTTAATTTTAATTAGTGATAAGACTTTGAAAAACAATAATAGTGGATAGGAAAAAAACAATAATAGTGTTTAAAGAAGTGAAGTGACAATTGTGATGAGAAAAATAGCGTTCTGCCCCGGTATTGCAATTTTCTTAAGTACTGCCGGGCCGAATTATGCTGAACGGCAACACTTTGGGGGGGATAACCTAACCCCCTCACCCTGCGATTTAGAGCTCGAGTCGCCAGGCAGTCAGTCCGTTCCCCGGCCCTCGGGAAGGAGCATCGCCCCGGCCGCGCGCCGGGGGCGTATTCTTAAAAGTCGTCAGTAGTGAGTCCCGCGAGGGGGATAATCTCAAAAGTTCGCGATACGTGCCGCATGGCGCCAGATAATCACCACCGCTGTCGCTGTGAAGAAGACCCGTGCCCTCCGCGGTGTATCATCTGCGTGATGCCTCTCAGCCCGGGAGATAGAAGTGGATGCCGGGCATCCTTCTGTGCCGTGCAGCCTCTGGCAGTCCTCGTGCTAACCAGCCGCGCCGTCGCGCCGGCTTCCGTCAGCGTCGGTCCTCGCCGCCGTCGTTAGTTACGTTAGTTTTACCATAATTCGTTGGCTAACAAATAGCAAGTAAGTCCTCTTTAGTTTAAAAGTGATCTTGTTTCTTTCTTTTTGTTATATTGTATGTTTGTGTGTTTAAATATAATTGTAAATAGTAAATATTGGTTTCAATCTCATATCACTATACATCCCGGAGCACCTCAGAGATCAGATACTGATGAGCCATTAACGAATAAGCACATGGGCATGGAACACGTTGTGAGGAATTGCTTCGAAATCGGGAGTGAGATAAGAGTAATCTCATTTTTTTCACCCCATGACGTCGCCTTCTTCGTAACAATTTCACAAACTTATAACCTGTCCGATATTGAGTTTTTTTTGGATTCAACAAACTAATATGAATTCAATGCCAAATGATAAACCAAGCTATACCAAATTACAATTTATTTTTTACTTAGGACACACTTCAAAAATCATTATTATGTTTTTTTAAACATTCGTATGAAGCACTTACTCGTATATAATTTGTAGTGTTGTTACGAAGAAGTTGGCGTCACGGGGTGAAACATGAAATTACTCGTATCTTACCATACTCCCGATCCCGAAGCAACTCCTCACAACGTGTTGCCCAGTGTTTATTCGCTAATGTAACATCAGTATGTGATATCTGAGATGCTCCGGGATGTATAGTGATATGAGATTGAAACCAATATTTACTATTTACAATTATATTTAATGGCACAAAATAAAGAAACAAGATTACTTATGAACTAAAGGGGACTTACAGGCTATTCGTTGGCCAACGAATTAAAACTAACGTAACGACGAAAGCGGTGATTTCTGGCGAAGACCGACGCTGATGGAAGCCGGCGTGACGGCGCGGCGGGATGGCCAGTACAAGGACTGCCGGAAGCTGCACGGCACAGAAGCATCACGCGGATGATGGACCGCGGATGGCGCGGGTCCCCTTCGCAGCGACAGAAGTGGCCAGCATCGGGCCTCAATGATGATAATCTGGCCCTTGGTTGCTGGCGCCATGCGGCACGTATCGTGAACTTTTCTTCCGATTATCTCCCCGGCGCGCGTTCGGCCGGGGGAGAGATGTTCCTTCCCGAAGGCCGGGGACTCACTGACTGCCTGACGACTCGAGCTCCAATCCGCAGGGTGGGGGGTTAGGTCATCCCCCATAAAGTGTTGCCGTTCACGAAAATTGTCACTACACTTCTTTAAATATTATTATTGTTTTTAAATTGTCTTATCACTAATTAAAATTAAACTTAACTAATATCAAACAAGCCTCCAGAGAGAAAACGTATTTTCGGCCATGTAAAATTTGTTCAGTGCAATCTCACCTAGTATGCCATGAAACATGGCTATATCAGTGTAACATTATTAAATAAAATAATAGTACACTTTTAGTAATTTGTATTAACACCACTTTATTTAATTTCATTTTTGTTATTTAGTGGGAAAAATTAAATGATTTTTCATAAATTGTCGACTATCGGTGAATCAATCATAAATCAATAAGATATTTAACTCAATTGGAATTGTGTCAAAATAAATGACAAGCACATAATATAATTTTTTTTTTCACATAAAATTATCGAATTTATTTTAATTGTTGAATTACACATTAATCAACAACAACAACACATCAATCAAGCCTGCCATTAAAAGCCTGACAAACAACAGGAGAGTCATGACGTCACGGAATATTTAAAATGTTAACTCCGTCGGTATTATACATTGTTAAAAAAAACTTTGAATATTTGTAACAAATGTTTCACGGATGCCAGAATCGTTCGGTATTTGGAAAAAAATTGAAAGATACATTATTTGTAGACGCAACAGTCAATGCCGTCTTGACGAACATTATATTCGAGACGGCATTGCAACAGTACCTACATGAACTGGCATACTTGATTATAGTCATGTTTCATGGCATACTTGGTGAGATTGCACTAAACAATTTTTACATGGCCGAAAATACGTTTTCCTTTTGGAGGCTTGTTTAATCTTAGTTAAGTTTAATTTTAATTAGTGATAAGACAATTTAAAGCAATAATGGTGTATAGGAAAAACAATAATATTGATAGTGCCAATTTTGTGAGTGGCAACACTTTGGGGGGCGTGATCTAACCCCCCACCCTGCGGATTTTCAACTAGAGGGCTGTGTGGAGTAAGGCCGCAAGAGTTAGACACCGGACTCCGCTGGAGGCAACATCTCCCGGCGCTCGGCGGCGTCCGAAAGCCGGGGAGATAATCTGAAGGAAAAGATCGCGATATACGCGCCGCATGGCGCCAGCTTATCATCATTGGGGCCTGATGCTGGCCACTGCTGTCGCTGCGAAGGAGACCCGTGCCCTTCGCCGTCCACACCGACGTCATTAGCAGCCAGGTGCCAGCTGCCTCAGATTATCATCATTGGGGCCTGATGCTGGCCACTGCTGTCTCAGCGAAGGAGACCAGATCGCCTTTCGCTTCCACGCTCTTCCACATCGTCCGCCTCGCACGTCCCTCGTGATGCGGACGCCATAAGCAGCCAGGTACCGTGCAGCCTTTGGCAGTTTTTCGTGCCATTAGCGGCCAACTCGCCACCACGCCGGCTTCGCAGATCACCATCCTCGTGCTGACCACGACAGCGTCAGCGTCGTCCTCACGCAGATCACCGCCTTCGTTAGTGCTAATTAAGTGACTCATTAGTTTTAATTCGTTGGCCAACGGATAGCATGTAAGTCCTCTTTAGTTCTTAAATAATCTTTCTTTTTCTTTTGTGTGTATTTAGTTAATAAATGTAATTTTAAATAGTAAATATTGGTTTCAATCTCAAATCATAATACATCCCGGAGCATATCTCAAATTACATAATGTTAACATTGGCGAATAACACAGGCAACGTTGGGAAGTTGTACGAGATCGGGGAAGAATTCGATTAAATTCATCTTTTTCACCCCCCCCCCCGTGGCGACAATCAGCTCTTAACATACTAGCAGACAAGTTAATCAAACAGTTAACATAAATAGAAATAATAAAAACCATGGTTTAATAATTATCAATATTAAACGATGCGATGATAAATAATTTTTCGCAAAACGCATTATTCTTAATCTCATCGTACTGTAATTTACAATGAAACAAGAGGCAGAAAATCGTCAATTTCCGACGAGACCAGTTGAGCGAGCCATGTTTGAAGATCGGTGGATCATTCTGAATGACATACCTATGACTTTTGTTTCTTGGGGTGTCTTGAAGCGCCACTTAAAGGATTTTGAAGAAAACTTGCAATATCAGGCGTGCACATGATGGTCCCACTAATATTCACTAACGGCAATGAGTTGACGTCAAAAAACAATTACGCACTAATATTAGGTCCTTACATATGAAATTGGCGTTTTGTATGGGAGGAACATAAAGTTGATTTTTTTTAAATATAATATATTTATTTAATCAAAGTATGTACCATTGCTATCTATGCACTTTTGCCATCTCATAGGTAGTTCATCGATCCCTTTACTAAAAAAACCATTCGGACGGGAATCAATAAAATCTTTGAAGTCGGTTTGGACTGCCCCATCGGAGTTGAATTTTTTCCCTTGCAAGAAGTTATCCAAATTTCGAAAAAAATAGTAATCTGTTGGGGCAAGGTCCGGAGAGTACGGTGGATGTCTTAGACATTCCAATTGAAGCTCTTCTAATTTGGTAGCCGTCTGTTGTGCAGTGTGTGGTCTAGCGTTATCATGAAGCAGCAGTGGCCTAGAGCGATAAACCAGCCTCGGTTGTTTAGCAGCTAGCTTTTCCATCATGGTTTGCAGTTGCTGACAATAGACATCTGCCGTAATCGTCTGGCCAGATTTAAGAAAGCTGTAGTGAACGACACCAGCACTAGTCCACCAAACGCTCACAAGTAACTTTTTTGGAGTCAATTTTCGCTTGGGGCATGGTTTGGCTGATTCGGCAGGGTTCAGCCATTGCGATGAGCGCTTCCGATTATCATACAGGATCCATTTTTCATCACAGGTAATGATTCGATTCAAAATCCCTTCACTATTGTGCCGGTTGAGTAATGCAACGCAGCAGTCAACGCGCGTTCGTTGATTTGCTTCACTCAATTCGCGAGGTACCCACCTTTCAAGATTTTTCACCTTCCCAATTTGCTTCAAGTGGATTAAAACAGTTTTATCACTAACACCGCAGCCTGCAGCTAACTCGGACGTGGTTTGCGATGGATCCGCTTCCACAATAGCCTTCAATTCTTCATTATCAACTTTGGTCTCCGGCCGTCCACGGGGCTTGTTCTGCAGGTCGAAATTTTCAGAACGAAAACGTTGGAACCAAAAATGCACTGTGTTTTCTTTTGCGGCACCGTCGCCATACACATCATTAATCCTTCGAGCCGTTTCTGCAGCACTGGTGCCACGGTGGAACTCGTACTCGTAAATAACGCGATATTTCAAGTTTTCCATTTTGTAAACAGAGTGACGCAAATAAAAAAAACAATTGAGGAAAAAACAAATGAATGATAATTTTCGAAACACAAATACTTGAGTAAATAGCTGTATAAATTTGAATTTGGAATTCCTAACCAAAGAGAAGATATTTGAGATCAAAGTTGCCAGTACGGCAAAACGCCAATTTCATATGTAAGGACCTAATATTAGGTTGTGCATATTTTTCTCATATTTCCACAAAATTTAAACTTAATAATAAGTACCTACATGTCAAACATTGAAAAAATACTCGCAGTTTAAAATTAATTTAAGGATTTGATTGTAATAAAATATTGTTTTAAAATTATAATTTTATTCAAAATGCTTCGACGACGAATTTGCCACGTAGTGATGACATTTATACGAGTATAGTAACGTTTGCTAGGTTGTTAATGTAAGATTCCTATTTTTAACGCGCATAAATTAAATACCGTTATCGTTATAAATAGAAAAATCATTTCCAGTGCCATTTTAAACAACAACAAAAAAATCGCCAAATTGTCTTTTTGTTACTTTTCGTAAAACCGTCAGAACGCATTCCGACACGACAGAGATGTCCACGTTCGCCGTCACGTCAGCATACTCCACGACACGACACGCCACATTGGTATGTTTCTGGCTTAATAATTAATTATTAATTCAGGGTCTGCGAAATTTATACATGTCATCAATCATTTTATGACTTAATTCACATGTTAAACATAGTGTTTTTGTTACGAACCCCCTGTGGGACCAATAATGTATTATATTAAATTTATATTGACAGTTGGTTGAGTGTGGTTTGGTTGCGGGCTTCTCCAATAAAACTGGAGTTTTTAGGCGTATAAGTGATTTTTTAAAAATGTTTATATGTTTAAAACAGTACTTTGTGGTTCGTTACCTCGTATACGTGTTGGGTGTGTCCTGTTGGATGAGCAAATTGTAATATTGACCTTTTTTTAAAACATCGTCAACTAGTGGACAAAATTTATATATAAATGATCCATGTGAGAATAATCCTGGCCAATACGCATCTTGCCATCCCAAAATAATATTTGATTGTGAAAATTTATACCTTTGTGCTGTTTTGGTGGTGAAAAATATAATTACATTGTTTATGTGAAGTGTTTTGACAGGTGCCAAATTGGTTTTCATAATTTTATTTTTCGAACGGTTATGTACATTTGTTCCGATGTCTATTTGAAAAATTCTTTTGATTCATATTGAAGTGCTTGCTGGAAATTAAACTATTTAAAGTGCCTAACTAACTAAAATTTTATTAATATAACGGTGGTTACGGGAGAAACAAACTTTTAATGAAAGGATATTATCTTAGAAAATAGCTTATGTGTTATAACTTTTTTTTAATGTGTTATATTTTGTTATTTTTATTTTATGATTTATTTTACTTTATTTGTTTATTTTATATAATTGAATTTTATTTAAGATATAGTTTGTAAATGATTTAGCATTTAAGTGTGTGCGGGTGATGCCTACTGGTGGCGATGAGGTCCGCAACCCATCACACCGCATCTCCCGCAGGGGCGAACAGAGAAGGGTGGAGTGCCGCATCGGTACATGGAATATAAGGGGAGGTATGGAAGGAAAGTTGAATGAGATGTGTGCAGAAATGGATAATAAGTGTTTAGATGTTTTATGTGTGACTGAATGTATGATGAAAGAGTGTGGTTCCTTGGAGCATGCGGATAAGCTTGTTCTGTGGTCGGGTGTGCCGAATGACCACAGAGCATGCCAAGGCGTGGCGGCGGTGCTAGCTCCAAGGATGGTAGAATGTATGAAAGGTTATAAATGTGTTAGCCCAAGACTCATGTGGATTCGCTTCAAGATCGGGTTAACAAGAGTTTTCCTTTTAATTGGATACGCCCCTGGTAACAACGAAAATGAGGCGAGTAAAGATGAGTTTTGGGACAAAGTGAGAGAGACATTGGTGTGTAAGAGTGAAAACGAAAGATTGATAATAGCAGGTGATATGAACGGTTGGGTGGGAATCCGTAGGAGTGGGTACGAGGAATGTCTGGGTACGTTTGGTGATAGACGAATAAATGATAATGGAAGGAGACTGCTTGAATTGTGTATAGAATGGGGTCTCTTTGTATCAAATACCATCTTCGATCATAAGAGAATCCATCTCTATACTTGGGAAAGAGGATTTGAAAGGTCCATTATAGATTACGTCATTGTAGACTCTAGATTACGGGCGGATACTGTTGATTCAAGGGTCTTCAGGGGAGCCGAACTGGAAACGGATCATTTTTTAGTAGTGGCAAAAGTGATCTTATTCCGGGGATGGCGAACCAGAAGAAGCAAAACAGTAGCCGCACCGACTAGAGTCAAAGTTGAAAAACTGCAAAACAATGACGTAAGAAATAATTTCGTAAGAAAAGTGAAAGATAGATTGAGTGAGCGGGATGTAAGTGAGTTGAGTATTGACGAGACCTGGAAATACTTGAAGGAGAGTTTGTGTGAATCAGCGAAAGAATCGTGTGGTGTGTGTGTACAAGGAAGAAGGAAAGGGGATGCATGGTGGAATGATGACGTAAAGATTGCTGTTAAAGAGAAGAAAGATGCTTGGTTGAATATGTTGTCGATAAATAAGAATGACAGAGTTAAGTATGAAAGAGCAAAAGATTTGTATAAGCTATGCAAGAAGAGAGTGAAGTCGGTAGTGAAAGCGCGGAAAGAAAAGCTGAAGGAGGAAGAAGGGCTCAAAATGACAAACAACTTCCAAGCAAATTTAAAATGTTTTGGAAAGAAGTTAAAAAAGCCCGAAATCCTCCTGATAGTGGATGTGTGAAAGCAATTTTAGACAACGAGGGAAGAATGTTAACGGAGAGTAAGATCATACAAGAAAGATGGATGGAATATTTTAAGGAGATGTATGGTGGTGATACAAGTGTGATCGAAAATATGACAGCTAGTGCGAGTGCGGGACCTATGAATGATAATATTGAAAAAATAAGTACGAATGAGATGAAAAGATCCGTGAGTGCAATGAAAAGTGGAAAAGCTGTTGGGTTTGATTGTATTGCCATAGACTTTATTAAAAGCGGTGGCGAAGTGGTTTCTACATGGTTATGTAAGTTATTTAACCAGTGCTTGGAGGAGGGATATACGCCGCTAGACTGGAGGAGAGCAGTAATTATGCCCCTGTACAAAGGAAAAGGATCGCGTATGGAATGTGGAAACCACAGAGCTATTAGTCTTTTGAGTGTCGTTGGTAAAGTCTATGGCAGAATTTTAATAGAAAGAGTAAGAAAATTGACGAGTGACAAAGTTTGGGATGTGCAAGGTGCCTTTATGAATGGCAGAGGATGTATGGATCAAATTTTTGGACTTCGTACATTGACAGAGAAGTTTCTGGCCAAAAATCGCAAACTTTTCTGTGCATTTGTCGATTTACAAAAAGCATATGATTACGTTAATAGAGAAAAGTTGTGGAAAATATTGTCTGAATATGGAATAAGTACAAAACTGATCACGGCCATTAAGTCACTATACACGGAAAGCACTGCTAGTGTCAGAGTAAATGGAGATCTTACAGCCTGGTTTGATATCAATAAAGGTGTCAAACAAGGTTGCGTAATGTCCCCGTGGTTATTTAATCTGTATATGGACAATTGTATGAGAGAGCTGAAAGGGTTGGATGTAGGTGCCAAAATGAGCGGAGTGTCAGTAAGCTGTCTCTTGTATGCGGATGACGCTGTCCTACTTGCTGACAACGAACATGAACTACAAGTCCTGGTGAATTGTATGTATGAGGTATGCATGCGAAATGATCTGATGATGAATGTTAATAAGTCCAAGGTAATGATTTTTGAAAAGGAAGAAACCACGACAGTCTGCAACATTAGCGTGAATGGTGAAAACTTGGAGCAAGTAGTTGAGTTTGTGTATTTAGGTAGTATGTTTACAAGAGATGGGCGAGTGGAGAGGGATATTGAAAGAAGGGTTGGGGCAGGCAACAAAGTGAATGGTGCACTTAAAGTTGTCATCGCAAACAAAAACCTATCCAAAAAAGCTAGAATGGCAGTGCACAATGGTGTTCTTCTACCGACCCTTATGTATGGAAGCGAAGCATGGAACTGGCAAAAGAAGGATGAAAGTAGAATAAATGCAGTAGAAATGAGATCTCTTAGACGAATGTGTGGATACTCTGTGTATGATAGAGTGTCGAATGAAAATATAGAAGTGAATGCGGTGCGAATGATGGTGTCATGAACAAAATAATGAAAGGATCATTAAGATGGTTTGGACATATGGAAAGAATGAATGAAGAAAGAATGGTAAAAAAATTATATGTTAATGATGTAAATGGAACCAGAAATAGAGGAAGACCAAGGAAAACGTGGCACGATCAAATAAATCAAATATTGAATGTCGGCCATGTGAGGAGTCAGAGAAATCGACGCGCGTGCATGACACGATGTATGAATGTTGAGGAAGCGAGAGAAATATGTCAGGAAAGAAAGGTGTGGCAGTCCATTCTTTCTGCCTACCCCTTCGGGGAGACGGCGTGATGGTTAGTTAGTTAGTTAGTTAGTTTAAATTATAATTCTGATAGGTTAATATTTGTTTTTTATATAATAAATAAATATAATAATGGATAAAATATGTATCTTAAGAAGAGTTTGCTTGTAGAGAGCGCCCTGATTGAATGTCTGATTATCTCTGATAAAATGGGAAAGCCTATAGAAAGTAAATATATAACTGTCTTTGGACTTTTTATAAAACAGGAATCTTAAAATTTACGATATTAAATTTAATTTAGTAACGTAAATTAAAGAAATATGGAAAAAACATTCAATGCACTTCACATTATCTTAACATGTCCGCTAGTGAATTTTGTTGAACTCAACAAAATAAAAATAATTATATACCAAATCATAGAATACGATATTATTATACATTTTTACTTACGAACAACAATATACAAAATCAATATTAAGCGATTTAGAGGGAAACAATAATTGCTTTTTTATAAACAGTCTACCATCCGTCTGTCAGAACAGATCATTCGTTGATTTAACACAATCGGGGCAATATCAAGATAAATTAGAAGTACAATACAAAATCTTCTTTTTCTTTTCACAAAAAATTATTGAACATTATTTTTATTATTAAATAACACATAAACATTTGGAAACTTGGAACATTTGTAACTAATTCAGTATTCGGGAAAAATAAGTAATAAATTATTTGTAAGCGCAACCGTACCGGTACGGTCACATCATCAGACAGGTTAATTGTCGGATATATTAATAAGCTTTCTTGAGTCGTAACTCTAAAAATTTGATGAATAATATGTTTTGCGTGGGTCCATAACAGGTACATAATATTTTCTTCAATTTTATAAATTAGTCATAATATACGTATACCTATTAATATAAAAACAACAAAATGTCCATAAACTTGTTCACAGATTGTATGTTAATTTGAATATAAAATATTACTTTTATTTTAAAATATATACTGAATAGTAAGTGTATATTTTGACCGCAGTTCACGACCTTTGAGTTCATCAGAGTTCATTTGATCAATATCCATAAAGGTCGCAGACGAATTAACCAATAGGCCAATAGAGCAATTTA
Organism: Lepidostoma basale; assembly: GCA_022606425.2. Classification (NCBI taxonomy): domain Eukaryota; kingdom Metazoa; phylum Arthropoda; class Insecta; order Trichoptera; family Lepidostomatidae; genus Lepidostoma; species Lepidostoma basale. The sequence continues at coordinate 426,561 of JAHDVF020001261.1, forward strand.
TTTTACTGAAGATATATGAAAGATTATATGAGTATCTTTCGATTGGGTAAGACCGATTTATAAAGATAAACTCGTTATTATTATTTTAAGTTGTTTACTATTTATAACTATATGTAATACATTTCACTTGAAAACTTTTGAAAATTCCTTCAACATTATCATAAAAATACGGATGCAATTATATTCCAGTGTTTTTTTTAAATTCAAATGTTATTTCTTTTCAAAGCAGTTTTTTTAAGTAACACAGCTTAATATCCATTTAAGGCAAATTAATATAATCTGTTTTATTATTGGTGTTTATATTATATTATAAGTATATCACCATTGTTTGGTAATAATTTTGAATGTTTGCCGGTTTTAGATGAAATAAGTATTATATTTAAAATATAAACTATTAAATTATAAAGCTCTATTTTATGTATCATAATTTTAATTTTTATTTAATAAAAATAAAAATTGTGATACATAAGTTTTATAATTTAACAGTTTGTGATGTTAAAGTATCATAGTGTTTCGGCCAAAACAATGGAATATTTAAAATAATAACAAAATTAGTAATGATATGCAATATCAAAGTCCAATTATTTTTATATACTAGTACATTTAATGGATTATTCATGATAGTGTCGAACATTTGAATAGGTTTGATTCATCCGGTGAAGTGTTCAAATTTCTACTATAAACAAAACGTTTTTTTTAGAAATCTGGTGTAGTCGGTAATGAACTCACTTATTAATTTTTCATAAGTTAAAAAAAAAAATTCAGTCTACTGTGATGTTTTTTTGTTGACATTAGTAAAACGACCGCTTAAAACTTTATTCATTGTGGCTTGAAAAACATTCATAGAATCCAGATAATATTTTATTTTGATTCTTGTTTCTAATTTCTAAAATGATTGACTTCTCATATGGGTTCATTCCTGGAAACCTATCTGGGTAATTTATCACAAGCAAAAGTTATAAACGATGTTATATAATCTTGTTTTTAATTGATAAATTCCTATTTTTATACACTGGAACTTGATAATTAAAAATGCAAATATCTAAATATTTATAATAATTAATTGACGAATGAAAACATCTCTTTTCAGAAGTTTTATTATATTTTATGGGAATGACGCTTTGTTAAGTCATTATCAAATGCTGATTTGATGATGTAAGACATTTGATAATTAGAAAGGCGAAATATGCCATTTCCAAAAAATATAAGAACACTTCTAAAAATCAGACTCATTCATGCGTATTAATTGTTTAATACATAGTTTAACATCATTGTTAAAAAAAACAATAGTTACCGATTATTTTAAATAAAATTTACGTTTTAAAAATGCTTCAATATTATAAATAAGATACATAGCTTCTTTTAGATTATAAATTGTTACAATGCATGAAAAATTAAATACGAAAATGTCATTTTGTATATTTAACCTTGTATGTGTAGCAACTTTAATACAAATTGAAAAATCTACTTATATTTGTAGTTAATATTTATTTAGCCTATTAAGGTGCTATTCGTGGGTACACATGCTGTCGCTAGTAGCTCTAGTTAAAAAGGAATTAATTTGCTTCGACTACTGGCAGTTTATTAGATACATTTGGAGTTTTAAAAAAATGGTCTATTCTATTATAATAAATAGCTAAATTGCAAGATGTGTATTTTTATAATGATCCATAATTTATAACTAACTAACTAACTATCACGCCGTCTCCCCGAAGGGGTAGGCAGAAAGAATGGACTGTCACATTTTAACCAATGCGGCGCTCCATCATTTTCCTTTCGCCCCCGCTGGACACGCGATGTGATGGGTATGTAATAATAAAATATATCATGAAATATTATCAAATTTAGCTTTCTACTAAATTTGCTAAAACATATATTTATGGATATGAGTATATAAATAAAGAAAATTAATTTTCAAAAATCCGTTTCCTATTTTCTATTTTGCAATTAAAATATTTTTTCTATTAAATTTTAAAAAAAATGTAGGGTAAATATTTTCTTTCCAATTGCAATATAACAAAATTTGCAATATATCGCAATATATAACAATTGCAATATATCGCATAACAAAATTTATTTGAAATACAAACATATCAAATAGTGAGATTATTGATGTATGGTACTTACATAAAACAAAACCGTCTCGTCTCCGATATCACGTGAATTTCTGTTTCGGATTTACTGCACATGTTCCCGCAGACGGAAATACGTCACTGAACCCGGTGGCTCCGGTAGCCGCTATTCCCGTCACAGTAAACACACAACAGGTAGTTTACGTTGATACATTATGTCAAGTATATCCTGTGGTAGTTTCCTCAGACGTAGAAGCAAATTGGTAATTGATCGGTTAGTTACATTCGAAGTAATAGTGACGCTGAACTGTTCCGGTACGAGCAATTGAAGGAACAAGGTCCTTTGAGATAACTGAGTAGGTACGCAAAATGCTGATCATGTGCTATAAAACCACCGGCGAACTGACTTGCATTGCACTGTGGACTTAAACTCCAGGAGACGAGCACGGGAAAACAACAAAGTGTGTTTCAATCGTGTTGATCGCATTACATAATATTATATACATATACTTAATTATTTACCAACCGAATACAAACGATTAATTATTATGTGACAAAATTATACTAACTACTGTGCTAAAATCATGAATAAAAAAATCATATTTATATTTATCTTAATTAGTTCGTGTTTAGTTTCATCGGTTCCAGTTTATAAAATTGATAAAGACGAAAGAGGTAATTATTTTAATTGTGCATTTTTATTATCAGCGTTGTACAGATTTATTTATTTTAAATACATTATCATAATTTAATTATTAAATAACAATAAAAAAATAAGTGTAGGCCAAGTTTTTGGAACATGTGTTTTTCTAAAATAATTTTAAAGTACAGCTTCATTTTAATTTATTTTCTTTGTAATTGTATCATTAAGTAAATAAAAAAAATAATGATCTTAATGTAAACGTCTGTTTTATAGATATATTTTTTAACATATGGGAATAAAATGTTTCGTTTTTGTAAGGCATTGTCAGATTTGCATTTGTTACAAATATATGTTACAAATGCACATTCCAAAATATTACAAATGTACCAAGAAACAATAAATAACATGACATGACATTTTTTCACAACACAAAATGTCACACCAAACCTATTAAAAAAGCTTTCATATTTCTTAAATATATAGATTGTAAGTAATTCTTTTCAAGCAAGAGATTAAAATAAAATAAATTAAAAACCTTATACCCATATAAAATAATATGTATATTTTATTGTAATACTTAATTGGTTCAATGATGAATATGAAAATTTGAGGTTACTTTTTTATGTAAATATAAATATACTCAGCTTAAAACTAGCCGACATATTTTTTTATAGTGATTAAAATATATATTTATAAATTACAATCAATTGTAAAACTCATATACAGAGGTAAACACAAATAATAATTATAAACATTTATTTATATAATACATAATAAACATTTATTTTAATAATTTTAAATGTGCATTTTCAAATATCATTGTACTGGTATATTTATTTTACTTATATAATCATAATTTATTAAATAAAAATAAATAGTTTAGGACACGTTTTTGGAATAGATGTTTTCAAAATATAATGTTGAATAATTCCACTTGATTTTATGGCTTCGACCGGCTTCGGCACCTCGTTGCCATCTTTTGGTCAGACCAGAAGATGGCACGCAGAATGCGTGGCATGAATAAATTAATCAAATACTAAAAGGCGCCCACATTCAAAGCAGGAAAAATCGACGAGCGTGCATGTTACGATGTATGAATGTAGAGGAATCTCGAGAGTATTTCAGGACAGAGCAGTACGGCGATCCATCCTTTCAGCCTATCCCTCGGCGTGGTAGTTATTAAGTTTGTTCCATATATGCATTTCTATATACCTATTTATAATATAAGCTGTAATAAATAAATTGTCATATTAAGTACACGCCTACTTCTTAGTACTTTTGATGACGTAGGTATATGTAGGCAGAGCTTAATGCGAACCTTAATCGCTAGCAAAACTTAAGCGAGTAACGTCAACTGAAATTGTTATGTAAATGAACAGGAATGATAATAAATAATGTGAAGTGATTGATATCTTTCGGAACATCTGTACTCAGTAGTGCTCTACGAGCAGATACTTAAGGTGAATTACAGACGCACGCGTTAACCCACTTCATCGCGGATGTTATGTCTCGATCGAAGAGCCGAATCAAGAAACCTTTATATTATTTAAATCTAATAATTTATTAAAATATCTAAGTTTTCTCAATTTTTTATTAATTTTATGTGAGTGATTATCAAATGTGACGATAATCAGACGTGTAACTGGTCGCATTGATGAAAAATAATGGTTAAGAGATTGCAGAAAGGTGGAATGGGGAATGTTGTAATAAAGCGTGCGCTCAACCCAACCAATGACAGGTCATAAGTCCTGTAAACACCTCGATCACAATATTCAGTTACCAGTTAGCATCTTCGTCTCTATTGAGATAAAAATTAATCCGTTAAGAGATTGTACGCAAACTGTGTGAATAGAATCAAGTAAAGCTGAGGAAAACATGACATGACCAAATTGATCAAATTTTATAGGACGGTCACGTTAGAAGCCGGATGAATCGACGTGCGTGTATTTTGTTAGGATAGCTTAGTGAAGTTAATTATTATTATTTTGTTGAATCGCTTTTTACATCATTACAGCGCGAGACAAATCAATGTAAAGGGTAAGGTGTAAATGCAAATATATCATATTGATTCTCGTGAAATATTGTAGGTAGCTTATCTATCGCCATTTTAATGTCACGTGAATTCTGCACCAGGCAGTGTAACAATTACACTGCCATTGCCAGGAATCGTACCCGGGACCTTCGGGGTGACAGTCAAAGCACTAACCACTTGGCCACGAAGGTCGTCTCTATGTACCCTGAGAAACAGTGTGTTGGTTTTTGTGTGTAGATAATAGAAGAAACACTGACACATATAAAGAAACTGAAAAATAAGAAGGCTCCCGGAAGTCGATAACATCCCTAATGAACTAATAAAGTACTCTGGCTTGGAATTGAGAAAAGAGATCCATAACTTATTTAATATAATATTAGCCGCTGGGACTATACCACAAGAATGGAGAATAAGCATGACAACACCTCTATTAAAAAAAAAGCAAAAGAAAAACTTAAAGAACTACAGAGGTATCTCCTTAAACACACTGCTACAATGCTTAAACTGTTCACTTTTATTTTTAAAACGAAACTTGAGCAAAATATTACTAATAGGGAAGAACATCATTCTGAGGCAAAGAGAAGACAAGGCAATATTGTTTTTTCGATTTGACTAAGGCATTTGACAGGGTGTTGCTAAGGGGTTTTGTGATAAAATTACAGGAAGAAGGAATATCAAACACATTGATAAAGACATTCCAAGATCTGTATACCAATTGCAAAACAAAAATTAAGATTGACATTGAACTGTCTAGGGAAATTCCTGCAAGCAATGGTATAAGGCAGGGAGAAAGTTTGAGTCCCTTTCTGTTCAATTATTTTATGGACGAAATCATAGAAGGGGTAGCTGGCTTGGTACTAGGTTGTAAAATAGGCAGTAAAACTGTGAACGTCATTTGTTATGCTGAGTTGTGCAAATTCCACACAGTATCACAAAGGCTAAATGTTGCTATATCATAGATACACATAAATTTAGACAACCTACAAGATGTAAGCTGACTGTTGATGATACGATATACCTGTGGAGCAAGTAATGAGTTTCAGGGGAGTAGAGATCTGCAGCCATAATGACCTTTATACCGAAGTACGAGAACAAGTCAGTAAAGCCTCTGCCGTGTCAGGGTATCTGAAGAATATGGTCTGGAAGAGCAAGCACATGCGTGTTGACAGCAAGGTCAGAATTTATTAGACATACATGCGACCTACCATAACGTATTCTGTAGAGACGCGGGCCGACACTGTGCGAACCAAGGGTCTACTAAGAACATCTCAGATGAAGGTCCTAATATCAATTATGTGTATCTATGATATAGCAACATTTAACTCTCCGAGATCGTGTCCGCAACGTAGACATAAGAAAAACGAAATAGAGGATATCGTTCGGTGGAGTTGATCCAGAAGAAGATACTGAGAGGACCATGTAGCCCGAATGGATAGTGACAGACTCGCATATACAGCCACTTATGAAATCCCCTCCGGACACCGCTCACATGCAAGACCACCTGAGAGATGGAGGGACAGCTGGGCCTCATCTTCCCACGAGACATGATTTCTGTGTCACAGATCGTCAGATCTATTAAAAGAAGAAGTACGAGAAGAAGTACTCGTAGAAGTCGAACTTACATATTTTATTGTGTTACTGAGAAACATGTTTCCTTACCAATCTTATCAATGTAAATTCCATTAAATTGAAACAAAATATACTCGTACATTTTACACGATTGTCGAAGGTATGAAATATGAAGACCCAAAATCGAATACAATAAAAAGATAATTTCAATAATATGACTGCTATTAATTTAAAGTATATTGTAATCAATATCCTTTTAATAATTAATTTTCACCATCAAATATTAGAATTATCATTTTTGTGTAAATATCGAAAGCATACAATATGAAAACACATTATGACAATTTTATTTCTAATAGCCTCCATATTAAATTTCTATTTATTATAAACGTGTATCCATTAGAGGACTTGTATGCTATTGAACTTGGACTTGGATCGTTTAACTTACAGAGGTTCAGTTCTTGTGGCTATTACTCTTACGTCTGATGGGAACATTGTTAGAAAGGTGATTTGGTGGGTTTTTGGTTTATGCAGGGGCTTGATTTGTGTGGAGTGTTCTTTTGAAGGAGGATCGATTTTGGACGCTAGTGACGGCTGGGGATGTTTGGGTTGTTATTTGAGAGGCCTTTATTGTGGGGTAAAGGGGTGAAGGGAGTCATTTGTAAATGGCAAGTTTCTGAAATAATTAATTGATTATCGGGATTCCCGATTCTATCAGTATGCTAGGTGCAATTGTGTGATTCGGGTCCACGAAGGCGCACCAAGCGATAACCGGATAGCCTTATTTTGCAGGATTTGAAGTTTTCGTATGTGACTTGAACCTGCATAGCCCCAGATCGGGGATGCGCAAGTGAATATCGACCTTATGACCGTGTTGTGTATTAGGAGTAAACTATTGGAGATAATCCGTTCCTGTAGGAATATGTTTTACTACGTCATAGTCACATGCCCCCTGCAGTGCGCGCTCGCCTCCAATGACATCGTCTTATTTACATATTTATTGGACGTAATGACTAAGGTCTATGTTAGGTTCATGGACTGGAATGTTTGCTGACTGTGTCACGTATATAATGTGACTGTCGTCGTACTGGGTTAATCCAGATAACTAGCCAGTTCATGAACTTATGTACGGAAGTGAAGCTTGGAGCTGGCAAAAGGAGGATGAAAGTACGATAAACGCCGTAGAAATGAGATCACTAAGAACAATGTGCGGGAAAACGTTGTATGATATAATACTAATCGACGAAATGAGTAAGATATCTAAGGCAGAAGATTGCATTGTAAATCAAATAAAATAATAATCACTTAGAAGTTTTGAACATATGGAACGATGGACAAGATAACTAACTAACTAATGAACCATCACGCCGTCTCTCCGAAGGGGTAGGCAGAAATAATGTACTGCCACACTTCAACCGATGCGGCACACCATCCTTCTCTTTTCGCCAAAGACGGCAGAGGAACACGACGACCTTCAGTGGCACAGTGGCAAGAGCTCAGTCTGCTATACTGAAGGTTCCGGGTTCAATTCCGGGCAAAACTTATGGGATTTAATTGTTCGTTTATTCGTCTTAATGGACCTATCAATATACTTGCGCCCTTGAGATGAGTAATTCATAAAAATGGCGCTCTATAAATTATCCAATTTATTATTATTACACTTCTTGGATTTTTTACGACCTTCGTGGCAAAGTGACAACTGCTACGACTGCCACACCAAAGATCCCTGGTTTGATTCCCGACGATGACAGTGTGATTCACATTAAAGGTCCCTGGTTTTATTCCTGACAATGACAATGTGGTTCTCACACTGTCCTTGGTCAGTTGAATAATTCAAGTAACAATAAAATGTTGATAGATTAGTTACCCATCACATGTTATGGGAATCAATAAAATAACAACTATACCCATTACATCAGTTTGGCTGGCGCTGTGATGATGTAAAGAGCTATTCATATTTAGGTATAGTAATAATACAAACATATTTCGCAAAACCGTGTTATTAAAATAATGTGTTTTTCAAAAGCTATTAAAATTGTAATGAATATTTGATACATTTTTTAGGTGGATCTGTGGAGCTGGATGAAGTCGTGGTTATCAGAATGGGGTCTTCCAAGCCGCGTGTCTTTAGTCTCTGGCCGATTCCCCGACCGCAAGAGTGGGATAAAAAACCCGGATCCAGAAAGGTCCTACCCACGCACTATTATATATGGGTAAGACACCAATTTAAAAATTAGGTTACTTATTATTTGCTACAAATTAATAATGTCATAGCTAGCAATACAAACAAAACTCCTTTTCACTTACACAAGCCATTAATGTGTTTTCAATCAATTAAATTATATTATAATTCCACATAAACATAATTCAAAACACCTTTATTTTGTTTTTACACCTCATTTATTAGATAAACTTAAGTTTTAACACTGGAACTCGGTAATGATGACTTTTAATGAATAAAAACACTGTCGAAAGTGGAAATAACAGTATTATATTTAAAAAAAAAACGCCAATTCACATTGTTTTATCGAACCAACCGGTTTCGCTTCCGTTGGAGCTTTGTCAGGGTTACAAAAACAAACACACTGTGAAGCATAGTTTGTTTTTGTAACTCTGACGAAGTCCGGCGGGAGCAAAACCGGTTGGTTCGATTAAACAAAAAAAAGCTGTAAAAACAAGCAACATTAACATTAATAAAGATTTTCTGCTTAATGCTTATACCTGATCTTAATAGATAGTGCTAGTGTATATTGAACAAAATTGTGTGAAGTGTTCCTCAATATATAAGCATAAATACATCTTTCAAAATTTTGTCCGACGTGGTGGTCGTAAGAAGGGCGGAATGAAGAATGTTGTATTACATAAAGCGATCGCTTAACCCAAGCAATGACAGGTCATAAGTCCTGTAAGCGCCTCGACTACCATATTCTGTTTCCAAAAAACAATTTACATCTTCGTCTCTATTGAGATAAAATGAATCCTTAAAAATAAACTTGTTTAAATTATTTTTAAATTACGTATATTACCATAGAATCTGATCTTTATATTTCATATGTTAGAATCTTTTCACAGGACCAGAATAATATGTGGATTGTACTCGTATTATATATGGTAATAAACAACAGTGTTAATGTCAATATATTAGTTATAACGATACTGTTATTTGTTATTTTCAGTTCCAACGAGTCCCGTGATAAAGGCCAGATTTTCAACGTAGTCCTATATTAGTTGATGACTGAAGATTCCGGAATTTTTTGAAGCGATAGATACTTAACGAAAATTATAGTTGTCAAAAATGTGTTCATTTAATTATTGTACTTTGCTTATTGGCGTCGTAAGTAACAAATAAATTGTTTGGCGTATTTTTATTATGATATTAAATTAATATTTATTCGTAGCTGTACAATGATGGACTAAGATAAATCTATTACCTGTGTATAATTACTAATCTTTAACTTTTCGTGATGGCTGTTTTACCACAAATTCAACGAAATAAATAAATAATTATAATACATATTTTTAATTGTATTTATTAATATTAATAGCATTACATAATTAATTTCCAATAGTATAAAGATACAGATATAAGAATTTTAAATATTGATAATGTATACACATATACACAATAAAATGAACTCAGTGAAAAAAACTGTCATTTTGAACAAATTGTTAAAATAAAAATAAAAATACATTAAAATTCTGAACAAAGATAGTACTTTCCTCAGGTGAGCCACGCTAGTATAAAATACGTCAATCTCCCAGATGATACTGTTAACAAAAATATTGCTATAAGCATTGGCAGATTGTTTCTGCATTGTGGGAGATAAACAATTTGTGACCCCTTTGTCAAAGACTACAAGGAAAGCCGCCGAAGAGATTAAGGAATGTCTGGACTTCATCATCCCAGGACAGCCCACCGTCATAAACAGGTCATACGACCTTAACCAAGAAAAAAAAAACTAAGTCTCCGTAAAAGTGCTCGAGTAGTAATTTCTGAAACTGTTTATTTTTGGCAAAAAGTATGAACATTGAGAAACCACCATTTAGATCAATTAAACACCAATAAGAAATGCTCAATACCACAATATTAAACTGTAATGAACGAATAATGGTTCAAAAGCCTAATGCAATGAATGAATAATGCTTCAAAAACATTCTAAAAGAATGAGTGAGACTCAGGACACCTCACATGCCCTCCTCAATACATAGGTTGTTTATTATGCTTCGAAAAGCTAAAACATTTTTAATTAAGGTGCAAATTTTGAAAAGCTTTTTTTAATACTGTATTTTTTTATTATATCTTCAAAAGATTTCTTGTTTAAGTGTGAACTTGTCTGAAAATGAAAGTTTATCTGAAAATAAAAATGACAGTGAAGATTCGTTGTGTCCGTTGTGTTGTAAACATTAATTTCATTAATATGAATGAAAACGTCAGTTTTCTAGAAGTTTTATTATATTTCATGGGAATGATATGTTTCGCCCTTCTAAGGCATTATCAAATGTGACGAAACTTCAACTCGTTGCAGTTTATATATAATACATTAAGTATCCCCTAACTATGTAATCATTGTCATAAAATTTCTTAACGAGTTCCAAGAAACACTTTCCAAAATTTCTGGACCTGCCCAAATAATTATTTGTTTAAAATGTCACATTAATTTTCGTTAATAACCATATTCTGCTCCATTTACTAGTGAATATAAACTGCATCGAGTTTCGTCACATTTGATAATGCCTTAGAAGGGCGAAACACGTCATTCCCATAAAATATAATAAAACTTCTAGAAAACTGACGTTTTCATTCATATTAATGATTTAATATTGAGTTTTACATCATTGTTCAAGAAACAATAAATTAATTTTAATAACTCCAAGTTTGTAGCAGCTCTTGATAAATGGAAGTTAAGTGGTAGATACTCTGTCAAAATATTAGCTGTTTTTTTGGTAATGTTTAATATGATCAAAACTCGTTTTTGTATGATAATTAACCAGTTCTATTGATTAATGAATTATTGTTACTTCTCAATATTCGTTTTAAACTTAAAACCGATTTAATAAAAGTGTTATTGCCAAAAGTTTGGAATTTAAATAAATTATTTCAAATTTCACCCCGTTAAGGAACGTGTTTTTATTAAATTTTTAAATTACCAGTTACTAGCTCCAAATAAAAGAATAAGGGGTTGAGACTTATAAAAATATATCCCAACATATATCTATAAAATAAAGTCACAATAGGAAATAATGGAACTACAAACAATAATACATCTTATTTTTGGCATATTATTATTGTTTTTAAAGTAAAGAAACAATCATTTACTCCGTTTCGCGCCATTGTACGCTCGTTCGGCGCATGCGCGGTGCTGCCGCCTATCGATTTCTATGGAAAAACGATGCTGTATGGACCGCGCAGTACTGGTGGCATAAGGCTGTACTACCGGTAGAGGAAGGTTCACTGCTACCGCCCACTTTTCCTAACCTAACCTCAATTGTTTATTTACCACCTTAATCTCCTCCATTTGCAAGTAGTAGAGTTTTAAAATGTTCAAAGGAAATACATGGCTATAATATGGGGTACTTTGTAAGAATATTTTCAATATTTTTAATTGTGCGAGGAATCCACGGCGGTAAGTACCTTCTATATAATAAATATACGCTCATTTGAACTTTTTAGGATACCTTAATTTCTGAGCTGAACTATTTTGGATATAAATATAGTAATTGGCTTTAAATAATATTTCACATGTCAACTTACGCGTGATGATGAGTACACATTTTTAATAATTTTTTTTTAAAAATTGCATGTATTTGCCAATCCAGCTTATTAAAAATAATTATTTAATAATTGATTATTAATATATTGTCTAAAATATGTTAATATAAATAGTGAAAACGATAAAATTTTGCATTTAATGTTTCCGTGAAAAGTGTCGTGATGAGGGTTGATAAAGGGGAGGGTTTTAATTTAAAGTAACGAAGGATGCTACAAATATATAAACGGAATATCAAAATTCCAGGTTTGTTACACAAAATAAATAAATACTATATGTTCTACCAGACACATAATTGGTGAAAAAAAATATTGCTTTTAATGTGCGCCTTCAATCGGACAAGATATATTGTACGTCTTCGGAAACATGTATATAGCAATTTTATTAATAGCGAGTTGGATAATTATATAATTAAAGTAATCTAGTATCAATATTTCTTATGGTAAAATTTGTATGTATTATAGTAATTTGTTAAAAATAAACCAAAAAATCTGAATGCATTTAAGAATGGCAGTGAATCGACTGAGGGTACAATAAGAATAAGCAGTACAAATGTAAATTGCACGAGTAATGATAGGAATACGACAGATATAAGTATGGATGACCCAGAAAGATCATTAACTTGTATGAAATTTACTGTTTTTAGAAATATTTATATAGATAAACAAAAAACACATTTGTTTATAATTACACATGACTAGTTTCGTCTTATGAGAAACATTGTCAACCAAATTTCTGTCGTAAATATTTTATCCGAAAATTATTTACCTGACTCCTACAAAATATATAATACAATCAGTCAATGTGGGTTTTAGTGATTTATGGATCCTCAAAAATATTTCAGCCGCCACTGTGAAGCACATTGAGGCAAATCCCGACGCAAAACGATTGTACGATGACCTCCTCAGCAATTATAACCGCCTCATTCGACCCGTCAACAACAACACGGAGACCCTCACGGTGTGGCTTGGCCTAAAGTTGAGTCAGCTTATGGAAGTCAACCTTAAAAATCAAGTCATGACTACCAACTTGTGGGTGGAGCAGGCAAGTCAAATTTCATAATATTTAATATTTAAGCAAAAACAATTGGTGATATCCAGTAGGTATGTTGGTAGTTTTTCTTCGTCCTTATCTAGCCATGCACAATATACAACCTTTGCAGCATTAGCAGCTGTGCAACAAGTACTTATATCATCTGTTTTATGTTGTCTTATGCCAATGTGATGACGGTGGAGAGAGCAATCAAACTGCTTAATATGATTGCTCCAGTGATCGATGTTTTTCATATTAGTGAAAGTACATTTAGAAGACAAATACTCTTGACTTTAGAGTTTATCTGGTATTTCTAGAGTCCAACCATCTCATATTGTTCCTGGTACTTTACCAGTTCTCAAAAAGATGCCTTAAAGTGTTTACATCTTTGTAACGTTTTTTGAATGAATAAAAAATTGAGAATTATTTTTTTCCTAACTTTTAGAAATTCTCTTATGCAACTTTTCAATTTATATATTAAAACTGCGTAATTTTAATGATAATTTAATATTGCTATATATCATATTATACACAAAGATGCAATGATGAGTTGTAAATATTTTGTTAAAATCTAATTTATAACTCTGTCCATTATTACATCTTAGCTTTGACAAATAACAGCTGAACAGAGATTGGTACAGAATTTATACATTAAAAATTTGAATGGAGAACGTAGGATAATGTAAAAATATCTCAGAAAACACGGCATCATCACTTTTAATAAAAGTTAACGTGCATTTTGGATACGTCGTATAAATTCAAAACCTAATTAAGATAATTATGATCAGTCCATCCACAACACACAAATATGACGACTCGAACAAAAATTAATCCTAGCTAATTCCAGCTACACCACGACTCACATTTTATCTATTTTTTATTTACAGTAATTTTTATTATTTTTTGTATACACTAGGTTATTTGAACCCAATGGTTGCATAATTTTTTTGTCTATTGATTCTCATGATATGTAATTGGTAGCTAGTCTATCACTTTTGTTGTCACGTGAATTCTACTAGACCAAAGAGAGGGTGATTTTTATTCACTTTGTCATCTTAGGGAATCGAATTCGTGACCTTTGACGTGGCAGTTATAGCTGTTGCTGTTCTTTGCGACTAAGGCCGTCATTATCATAAGCCCGTACATTAAAATATAGTAAAATTATTGTTTCTTGAACAATAATGTAAAAATCCATATTAAATAATTAATACGAATGAACACATCTGTTTTCTAGTGTAAGTTTTATTATATTTTACGTAAATGACATGTTTCGCCTGTTTAAGGCATTATCAAATGTGTTTTAACATTTGATACAACCCTCATAAATGAAAACATACGTTCATTATAACATTACAACCTCATAAATAAAAACATAGGTACGTTATATTCGTATTAATATGTTTTTATTTTCAAATAAATAAATATGTATCATTAAATTTATTTCCATCTAAATTACAGAAATGGTTTGATTACAAGTTACGCTGGGATCCTGAGGAGTACGGAGGCGTGGAGATGCTGTATGTGCCTTCAGAACACATCTGGCTACCAGACATCGTCTTATACAATAACTGGGATGGAAATTATGAGGTGTGTATTAATTGAATTCCAAAATTTAAAAAAAATATACGAGTGTATATTAAACGAGATTTGACTTATGTGATTAGATAAATAATAGTTAAAATTTTAGAATTTTCCATCGTAGTTATGTAAGAGTTGTCGACCTTCGTGGCTGAGTGGTAAGAGCTCCGACTTCCATTCTCAAGGTCCCGGGTTCGATTCCCGGCGATGGCAGAGTGATTGTCACAATGTCATTGGTCTGGTGTAGAATTCACGTGACAATAAAATGGCGATAGATTGGCTACCTATCACATGTCATGAGAATCAATAAATTAGCTAAAATAAATTGTATGCAGTAATTGGGTTCAAAACGACCTGTTGTATACAAGTAAAAAAAAAAAAAAAAAAAAAAAAAAAAAAAAAAAAAAAAAAAAAGAGTAGAGTTTTGGGATTTTATTAAATATAATATATTCATGAAATTCAAAAAATATATAATATATTTGTTATATTTATACCACTGATGAAAGGCTTCTGTGTCCGAAATATGTTTGTTTTGTAATTTTTTTTAATAAAGCTGGTGTTGTGTATAAAGTTAAAAAAGAAACACTGTGTAATAATTTAATAAATATGATACAATTATAAATATGCTTGTTTTTTTATAGACAATCTTAAAGTGTTAACACTGTGGAATTCCATAATGACGATTTTTTTATGAATGAAAACACTGTTTTGTCCACTTTTGAGTTTATTTTTCCCGACATGCTTTGAAGGTTTACACCTTACCTTCATCATCGGGAGAACAATATAAACTTTATATCGTTCTCCCGATGATGAAGGTGTAAGCCTTCGAAACATGTCAAGAAAAATAAACTCGAAAGTGGAAAAAACAGTGTTTTCATTCATAAAAAAATCGTGGTTATATTTTGTATATAATGGTTACAGATTTTTATTTATTTCTCCAGTTTATTATTATTGTGACCGGTTTCGTCGATGATATCGAAAGACTGGTGACTATTTATCTCAGCTCTATTTATACATGAAGTGGATTTGCTTATTTGTAATGGGATAACAATGCCAAATAATGATTGAGAATTGAGGATTTTTTGACATTTATAATTTGCATATGTATAATAATTTTAGGTAACGTTGATGACTAAGGCGACATTAAAATTCACTGGAGAAGTGTTTTGGAAGCCACCAGCAATTTACAAATCCTCTTGTGAAATAAACGTTGAATATTTCCCATTCGATGAACAAACCTGCTTCATGAAATTCGGATCTTGGACGTACAACGGAGTGCAGGTTTGTTTCGTTGTTGATAACTACACTATAATAGGTGAATTGTGTCTTTCCTTTCTTTTAAATCTTAAAGAAAACTTAATTTCACATTTTTCTGTTTAAGCATAATTAATATTCGAATATATTATAACTGAAAATACCATAAAATGTAAATACCAAAAAAAAAAATCTAAGTACGGTGGAACCCCGGTAATCCGACAAACTCCAAGTTGTATTCATATAAACGTGTTTATTGTTTCTTTAACGATGATGTAAAACTGCATAATATTAATTAATCTCAATGAATTCATCTGTTTTCTAGAAGTTTTTATTACAATTAATGGGAATTTTGTTGTATTTCATTGGAATCTTTCGTCTTGCTAAACCATTATCAAATGTTGATTCGAAATTTGATAATGCCTTAGCTAGGTGAAACATGTCATTCTCATATTATAATCTAGTATTTTATGATTACAGTCCTGGTCTTCGATACATTAATTATGCGAGGATATTGATTAGGGTTGTATCAGAACACTAATTAATCGTGCGTCGATCACATCATTTAGAAACTTAGAGAAATGAATCTCTTCGTCGCAAAATGTATCAATGTATCATATTAAACTAATATAATAACACATTGAAAATTTTCAGGTGGATTTAAAACACATGGAACAAGTTCCTGGCAGCAATTTAGTGCACGTGGGTATAGACTTAAGTGAATTCTATCTCTCCGTGGAGTGGGATATTTTGGAAGTTCCTGCAACTAGAAATGAGGAGTTTTACCCTTGTTGCAAAGAACCATTTTCAGGTACAAAATTCTCTACTAAACACAACACAACTCCCTCGAGATGATTAATTAATAAAACGGTTATTTATAAATCTTTTTTTATTTTTTTAATATGAACTTATTGAATGTTAAGGCATTGACACTGTGGAATTCCATAGTAATATACTAAGGAAATTAAAAATAACTTTGTTTAATCTTAATATTTAAAAAATAATTATTAGTACTTAATTTTTAATTTTAAAATTTGAATGATTGTGTAGAATTTTAAATGCGTTTTTACATTAGTCTTTCTTTGTTTAGTTTTTATTGTATTTTTACACCTGAAGATGGAGGTATCCTCCGTAACATTTCGTGTTTTTTAAATATTTTTTTAAATAATTAGTGGATTAAACAAAGTTTGTTTTATTTTCCTAAGTAGGTATATTAAAATTAGTTTTATTACTAACAATATCAAGAAAATAAGTTACTTAAGTTATGAACATTTGCTTGTATGTATTACAGATATTACTTTCAAGCTGACAATGCGTCGTAAGACGCTTTTTTATACCGTGAACCTGATCATTCCCTGTGTAGGGATTACATTCCTGACCGTCCTGGTGTTTTATTTGCCATCTGACTCGGGAGAGAAGGTATTATGGTGGTATACGAAAGTGTATGCACTGCAAAGTTTGTGCAATGTGCGATGAGAGCTTTATGCTTTTGTATGTCGCAATATTTCATGATAACGAACGTCAGAGTTATTTGGTAAGCTGACGTTCATATAAAATATTCAATAAGTTCCATGAATTAAGATTTAAATATGGAATATAATTGACTACTATACCGTTGCAGCGGAGACGGACCGATACACTTTTCTATCTTGACACGCATGCACGCGTGCGTTTTTTTTGGACTCATCAACATTGATACTTGTTTTTTTTAATTACCTTAAAAAATCGCTGTATTCGATTCACTTGCTTTTATTTTGTTTGGTTGTTTTATCATAGATCCTATAAACTCATTTTAATTATCAATTTAATACTTTGTTCATAAAGCTTTCATCCACCCTCAATTATTTTTAATAAGCATTTGATATTCTACCATACAAATATTAGATCTAAGTGATCTCATTCTTACTTAAAATATTTTAAAGAATAAATGGACAAAATAAAAATAAAACTGTTATCTGAATATTGCGACATAAAAGATAAGAAAATCTTGTTCGATGAATTCGGGATCCGAATTCATAAGGTAAGTATAATATTTGTACCTGGAAGTCAAATATCAATTGTCAAAAATTTTCGTACACTTGTGAAAACAAAAACCGATAAAAAGGAACGAATTTACGACTTGACAGAAATTTACGAATAGATCTTTGACTTCAAGAGTTCAGATAATTGCATTTTATTACACCGAAGCTGATTATTTTCACCTTTTGTTAATGATAATTGAAAAATCAATAAAATCAAAACCGGAAATTCGGGCTTTTGATAACTTTTTAAAATGGAAATAAATATAAAGTGTTATGCGCTTAATGTTGAGCAAGTTGAATAAAGTAATGATTGTTGTATAAGCGATAAATATAACAATGTTAAATGTTAGCAGCATGTGGCATGAAAATGTCCTGCGAATGATTCTCTTTAGGTATTTAATATATTGTCATTTAAGGGCTTTGAATTTTTCAAGTCTAAAAGGCATAGTCGTTCTACTCCAATCATATTTTACTTTAAACATCCAGCTTGATTCAGATTCGGATGAGTTTGATATATTGTTGTCCAATTGAACTAAATTATTTAACCTAATATACGACCAATCCATTAATGCTATAAAAACTTAATTTGTTGTTTCTCACTTACGATGACTGTAGCAAGTCAAGATTTCGAGAACTTATGTTTATAGAATGATTTAGATTTTATTTAATAAACACAAATATATTATATGCTTTAAGTATATTGACAGGAATTGAATTTTGTTTTTTCAATTTGTTGAAACAAGTGTATGAATATTTGAAATCTTTTATAAGATTAATGTGTAATGTATCATGATTACCAGGTAAGTATTTCTGTGGGGCTTCTAGTGATAGGAGAATTTGATGATGTTGTTAAAATGTAACCTGTGTTTGTTTTGTGTTTAGCAACCACACCTAGTTACCTTACCCATTCGGTTGGACCATCACAGACAACAGTTCACATTACAGAGTCTTTATTGCATTGTCATATAATAAAAAGACATAGAAATTTGAACTGTTTTTGATCGTTCATAGAGCTGCCTGTCTTGTCCTAATGCAAAAGTAATCCCACCATATAGGACCACCTTTAATGTAGTTTTGATAGTTGACATAATATCGTCGGTTCAAAGGTAAAACTCATTAAGTGACATTTCAAATTTTTCTCCTTTTCTTGCAACTTCCGCATCAGACTTGTGAATTCTACGTCAGAAAACAATCACCAAATGTATTTATTAAAGAATAACAGTTATTCTTTAATAAAAACACTTGGTGATTACTTTCTGGCGTAGAATTCACAAGTCTGATACAGAAATTGCAAAAAAAAGTAAAAAAATTCAAATGTCACTTAGTGAGTTTTACCTTTGAAGTGACGATATATAAGAGGTTAAAACAATGCCACGTGACAGTCTAGAAAACCGTGTAAATGTTTGTAGTTTGTTCAGTGTTAAATGTTATAGGAAAAACTTTGTTCAATGTTATAAGAAAGACTTTGGTTTGGTGATAAATAGATTTATTTTTCCTTCAACAGTTTTCTTAAATTAGTTAATCCAAAACTGAATAAATAAATTAAATTTAACGTTTTCGTGTTTTGTTTTTGAATTTACTCAACTTAAAGTTTTTTGTTTTAATGAACAGGAAAAATATAAATCACTAGCTAAAACTATCAGCTATTAAAATATTTTTATCTGTCGATTTAATACTTTTAACCATATCCAGAACTTAGGAAATTATGTATTATGTATAAACAATAAATACAAATAAATACACATAATATAAAATAAAAATATCTAAAACTTAAACATTAAATAAAAAATATAGTGAAATATTTGTCCACCTGTCCTGTAGATAATTATTTTGGATACATTAGATCCCTGTATTTTTACCACCCTACGCTAAAAATCAAATTAGATTTTAGATAACGCCCCACGACCCTTACATTAAAATAACTGCCCATTTAGTGAGATAGAGAGTGACGTACGAACCATAGTTTCGTGAAATAAAAGCTTTTTAAGCACTTGTTATTTAAAAAAGTTATTTTAATTACCCTAAAAAATGTTTAAAATATTTGGTTGGAAACCTATTATTTGCGCTTTAAATGTAATATTATTGTTGTAAGTTGTTGTTGTTAGAAAATAGTTATTGTTTGTTAAATAACTTATGTTAAAAAAGTTATTTAATAAATTGTTCATAGATACATATTTTTAATATATATTCAAAAATGTTTCAGCATGGTTATAAATATAAAGAAGACAAACAATATTTTAATATGATCATATGATTTGCTTTCTATGAAAATATAGTTGGCTTTATAATGCAGAATAGAGTGATTAATTGATAATAACATTTGTTTACGTTTTCATGCTATTCCAAAATATATTTTCATTAGATTCTGCTATGGACACTAATAAAAAATAATTAATAAAATCTGCATAAATAATATAAAAAATTATAATAAAATTAATTTAAATATTTATAGTGAAAAAGAGTTGATAAAAATTATCAGTTTTCTTGTAATCAAACTCTTGTTTTTATGATTACCACAATTCTATCAAAAATTGACGATCAGGTGTCATATAAAAAATGCAGTCGAATTTTTTTTAATGGGTTTAAGGGGTTTCATTCAATTCTTGCACATAACTTGTATTGGATCAGAACGAAACATCAGAATGATGGATGGTTTTTTAGTATTTTATTAACCCCAAAGTAAGCATGATTTTATTGTACTTACTCATTCTTACTAACCGTAAAGTTAGTATGAAGTGTTCTTACATACTCAACAACTTTAAAGTTAGTACGATGTGTTTGTCCTCAAACAATCTTAATAACCTCAAATATTGTATGAACTCACCGGAGGGTGCGGATCTTATCTGCATTATATTATTATGTATTTGCAACCAATAATTCAAAGTGGTTGTTCGTTTCTTACCGGAAAAATCTATTAATCATATAATATTTCAAAAAACATGTTTTAATTTTATCATTTAAAAAGTATGAATAATCCATGTTTTAATTAAATAATACATTTAAATTCAATAACTCAACACCATAAGTATATATACTCGTATATAAAAAAAACCAAATAGAATAATTCTAAACATGTGTATTCTCAAATTCTGGAGGTGAAATTTAGATAAAAGGTTTAATGTTCTTTTGCTACCCATATCTCAGAGTTTAAAAAAAATCGGGTTGTTTGTCCGATTTCGGAATTAGAGCGTCAGAGTAATAAACTTGTGCTATTGCCGTTACATTGCATAAGAAAAGTTTGCAAAAGCGAAGTTCACGTAACTAAAAGGGATATTAAAGAGAATCCCTAGAAGATTGAACTTATCAATTATTTACTCAGGAAAAATGTGATCTAAAGTTTGTACTATATAATATAAATGAAGAAACAAAACGAGTAGCTTACCCCTCTGGAAAACATATTTTGAAATTATTCGAGATTCTTTTGAAATTAAAGAAACAGGTAACCAGTTAGGTCTGTTAGGTAACCTAATAAATCTTTTAGGTTGATAGTTAAGTGGTGTTAAGTTTGCTAGGGCATTTCAGGTAACTCTGTGCATTTCGATCCTCCTTTCTCTGACGGTGTTCTTCCTGCTCTTGGCCGAGATCATTCCCCCTACTTCCCTCGCCATTCCTCTACTGGGGAAGTATCTGCTCTTCACTATGATACTAGTATCCCTTAGTGTCTGGATGACAGTCTGCGTTCTCAACGTTCATTTCAGGTGAGTTATTACGAATATATTATTTTTAAAAGATTAATGTTGTTATTTGAAATTTCATGGTAGAAGTTCACTGTAAACCATAGAAATAAAAAAAAAACACATACTTAAAATTGTCTTTATTGTATGTATTAAGTTAAATTCCACTTAGGTTAATGGCTTCGACCGGTTTCTTCGGTAGCTAAACCGGTGGAAGCCATAAACCGAAGTGGAATTTATTATAACTACTATAATTTTTTTATTTATTAAATTTTTATTTTTGTATTATTTTTAAACAAGTCAAATAAGTGCGAGGATCATTATAAAGATCTGAACACATCTTTTAAAATTTGTTTATGTATGTAACTAGTGTTTTTGTTCT
Source organism: Lepidostoma basale (assembly GCA_022606425.2). Lineage (NCBI taxonomy): Eukaryota > Metazoa > Arthropoda > Insecta > Trichoptera > Lepidostomatidae > Lepidostoma > Lepidostoma basale. The sequence continues at coordinate 448,586 of JAHDVF020001261.1, forward strand.
ATTATTGCATTTTCAGGGTATTTAATCAATCAAACACCTCAAAATTGAACACTGTAAACGATTTTCAAAACGCCATTTGAAGGGGAAATCACAAGATACAAAATACTCAAGATCCAAATAATTATTATGTTATATAATGAGCCTTTCCAAATATTTGTCCCCAGCGTTTCGCTATTTGACCGTAATATTCGGTATCTCTGTATCATTGGGAAAGTTTAGATTAATTTTTCAAAGTCATCATTAAACCGTTTTTGATTGAACAAAACTAAATAACTCACTAACTAACGATCACGCCGTCTCCCCGAAAGCTGATGATGCTGTGTTAACCACTGGCAGTATGGAAAATCTGCAAGTCTTAGTATCAATAATGTATGAAGCGTGCAAAAAGAGTCACCATGTAATAAATGTGCCCAAGTCTAACGTGATGGTATTTGAAAAAGAAGAATGTATAACAATTTATGACATAAGCGCGAACGGTGAGACACTGGAGGAAGTTACAGAATTTATCTATCTGTGAAACATATTTACAAAAGATGAAAATATGGAGAAAGATATCAAAAGAAGGGTCGGTGCTGGGAACAAAATTAATGGCGCTCTCAAAGTTATCACTGCAAATATAAATGTTTCAACTAAAGCAAAGATGGCAGTACATAATAGAGCTCTAGTGCCAACCCTTATGTATGGAAGTGAAGCTTGGAGATGGCTAAAAAGGATGAAAGTAATATAAGTGTCGTAGAAATGAGATCACTGAGAAGAATGTACGGGATAACGATATATGATAGAATACCGAATGACGAAATAAGGAAGAAATGTTAGGCAGATGATTGTTTAAGTAAAATTAAAAAGGTTTGATGGTTTTGACATATGGAACGAATGAATGAGAAAATAATGGTTAAAATGTTATTTACAAACAGTGTGAGTGGAAAGATAAACCGTGAAAGACCAAGGAAAGCACGACACGACCAAATTTATCAAATACTGAAAGGTGGCCACATTCGAAGTCGGAAAAATCGACGAACGTCCATGTTATGATGTATGAATGTGGAGAAAGCAAGAGAGATATGATATATATTGGTATACGTTATACTAATAAAACATACATTTCTCAATAAAAAAAATAATTAAGTGTTACCCACAAATCTTCAACGTGAAGGGGAGGGGGTGTATTAATAAAAAATCCAATTTTTCGTCTCATTTCCCAAATTAGGAATAATTTAATCAAATCGCTTGTGACCGTACATGAAAAAAAAAATGTAAATAATACGATTGGCTTATTTTTGTCTTATTCAGAATTACCATTTACCATAATTGCGAGAAGGGTTTTATTGGCAATTTAAACGCTTTAAAACCGGGAAATTGGCTTATTTTCAAAATCGTGTATGTGAAACATAAAAGCTGAAACGATCTCGGGGGTGCAGTGCTTTGGTTGATGAAAGGAGCTTTGCATATCCGTCAAAATACTACGGAGAACTCCCGGCAATAATACGTTTATTCAAACGGTGGAATTATACAAGTCAACTACGGGCCATAACCCACAGAGCCCTAAGCGACGATAAAACCATCTATACGCTGCTACACGAGGCACTAAATAAGCTTATATATATCTTGCACTTGAACCAACGATCCGTTAGGGTAAGATGTTTGGTTAAAATATTGAATTATTTATTTTATATTTATTTTATAAATTATTTTTATGTATTCCCATGTGTACATAACTCATTGTGAGGAAAAAACTAACTAACTAACTAACTACTAAACTAAACATCACGCCGTCTCTCCGAAGGGGTAGGCAGAAAGAATGGACTGCCACACTTTTCTTTCCTGACATATTTCTCTCGCTTCCTCAATATTCATACATCGTGTCATGCACGCGCGTCGATTTCTCTGACTCCTCACATGGGCGACATTCAACATTTGATTTATTTGATCGTGCCACGTTTTCCTCGGTCTTCCTCTATTTCTGGTTCCATTTACATCATTAACATATAATCTTTTCTTTCTACTTCTTCATTCATTCTTTCCATATGTCCAAACCATCTTAATGATCCTTTCATTATTTTGTTCATGACACCATCATTCGCACCGCATTCACTTCTTATATTTTCATTCGACACTCTATCATACACAGAGTATCCACACATTCGTCTAAGAGATCTCATTTCTACTGCATTTATTCTACTTTCATCCTTCTTTTGCCAGTTCCATGATTTGCTTCCATACATAAGGGTCGGTAGAAGAACACCTTTGTGCACTGCCATTCTAGCTTTTTTGGATAGGTTTTTGTTTGCGATGACAACTTTAAGTGCACCATTCACTTTGTTGCCTGCCCCAACGTGAAATCAATGAAAAGTGGAAAAGCTGTTGGGAAAAAAGGATATGAAATAATAATTAGAGAAAATTAAATATGTGGGGTGTGTTGTGGTGAGAGTTGAAAGACGGTGGAGGTTTCAGCAATTATTGTGTCTCACAAGTAATTACACGTAAACAGTATGATGCCTTGTGATGGAGCGTGGCTGGATGTCGGTAGCAGCGGGGCGGAGTCCGGGTGGTGAGCCGTAGAGGATGAGGGCTCGCTGGGCGGTAGGTCGTCGAAGGTTTCGTGACGTCGCCGTGTAGACCGATGTGTACTCGGAAGGAAAGACGGGGGTTTCTCGTACGTAGACTGGGTAGTGGAGACTCGTGTCGTTTTAGAGATCGCGATACTGGCTGACGTTTAGAGTTGACTGACGTATTGGGTGTTTGGAAGTACCGCTTTTATATGCTTCGCTTTCGTCATCTACGATGCCCTGACCTAATGACCAAACTTGAATATTCGGGGCCCGCGAGTCATCAAATTTGATAATGAGGTCTTGGGTCAGCGTTTTTGTGTTTATTCGTGTCATGGAATATGCCGGTTCAGCGTCGAAGTCCACTTATGTGGGTCGCCTACAAATATATAGTAAAAACGTAGACTTAAATACATTTAAATCTAAAAAAAATACATTTTATCATGTAATCACCTTTAAAAATGTATTATTTGATAGACATAAAATACAATATAATACAAAAGTGATATCCATTAAATTTACTTAATTATAATATAAAATAAACTGCACAATTTCAAAAGACCTTAAATATTATAAGACCAAATCGAACACATGTTTAAAAAAATATTTCAATAACGACACTTATTTCTCATAGCATTCATATTAATATCCGTTAAATTAAACTTAATATTCATATCCTGTAATTTTTTATTTTTCACAATTGCAGAAGGTATGAAATATGAAAAGCAAATTAAGTAATAAATTTTCGACCTTCGTGGCAGAGTGGTAAAAGCTCTGACTTCCATGGTGCCAGGTTCCATTCCCGGTTCGTTCGATTTGGCAGTGTGATTGTCACACTGTCTTTGTTCTGGTGTAGAATTCACTACCTATCACATAAATTAGCTACCTATCATATGTCATGATGGTAAATATGATAGCTAAATTCTTTACAGAGATATGGCTCGAGCTGTAATGATGCCATAAGGGATTTAATAAAACACAACAACAATAATAATAATAATAATACTAATAATAATAATGATAATTGATAACACCTTATTCACAACCCCTTAATATCGTTGTTTGTAAATTGAATAATTTTATTTGAACTATGCTATTCGAATAATACCCTGATTTATTAATTAATTCTAATTGCTCTGAATTGAACCGCAACCGAGCATGCACATCTTAAATTTGTATGAATGTCACGGGTGGCCCCCTGAATGCTGCACGAAATGCAAATAGAATGGTTGCCTGCGCTTATTGTGCGCTGAAAATGTACCATAATGCGCATTATTCGGCCTTACAAACCATAATAATAGTACTCCAAATGGATTGTTAACTCGTCATCCGATAGATGCCGCCAGTTTGCGCGTAATCCGTAACTAAAATGTTAGCTGATTTCATGACGTTCGTACATTGCTGCAACTATTCTATACAAAAGTGTATAACTTGTTTAACCGTTTTAGTTATATAGGTACTTGAATTATTTCAGTCATCTTAAGATTACAACAAAATTTTAGTCTCTTGTTGATTATTAGCAATGATATTTACAATGCCAGTGATGAGGAGTAGTTTTTGAGTCTATAGGGAACACATTTACCAACATTGACTATTATTTTCACGTATAGAAGAATATGATTTTAACCATCTTCATAATTACTTACATCTTCTTTGCTAGTTTTATTTAACTTTTCAGTAAAGTGTAGCATTTTTGCTGGTTCTAGGGATGTCACTTGGGTCTATAGTGTGGTAGTTTCCCCGTTGCTTTCCATTTTTATACAGCAGGTTATTTGAACCACAATTACTGTTTCCAATTTTTAGATTTTAATCTCATGACATGTGATAAGTAGCTAATCTATCGCTCATTTATTGTAACGTGAATTCTACACCAGATCTAAGACGGTGTGACAATCACACTGCTGTCGCCGGGAATCAAACCCCGGACTTTTGGTGTGGCAGGCTCTTGCCACTTAGCCACGAAGGTCATGTTCATAACTTTTAATAATAAAATTATCTAGCTTCTTGTTTTCCACGCGAATAATGTATTATCACACCACAGTTATTAAGGGGGTTCACCCATGTGACGGCCTGTTTTTTAAGCATTTTTAGGGAATTTTTTTTGACGACCAGTGAAAAGATAGAACTTTCAGTTTTTTATCATTTATTTGTACCTATATACTTTAAAAGTACGTATAAACATATTTAGCCAAAAATATCTAATAGAACGTGAGTTATAGCGCTCTGAACACACCCGCCTCGAAAAAATGGACGCTCACTTCCTCCACGATTCCGGCTGATTGGATTCTCTGAAATGAAAAAAAAAATAACGGCGTTTTAATCAGTAAGCGTAAATTAACAGAATGAACTACACTCAATTGAAAATACCAAAATTAGGATTTTTGGTAGACCTCTGAAGAAAAAAAATCGAATTTTATGTTTTTTTAAAATGTTTTTGTTATAAAAAAATAGAAATATTGGGAATTTTTAAATGATCGTAGTTCATTCTGTGCGTCTGTATGTGTTGAGTCTACAGTATAAATTTGAAGTCATTTGGTTAAGCCGTTCTTGAGATATGATGGAGGAATATTTGCAAAACAGAGTTTTGAGAAAAACGCGTTTAAAGTTTCAAGTCCGATTAAAATTATGAAAATCTTAATTTACCTTCCATTGGCGATGCCTAGTCCATAGAGTACTCCTTCTTCTTTCTCTTGTAATTTTTTCAAAGCAGATTGTTCAGCTCTTGTATCAATTCTTTATTGTTTAACCCCATCATTCGGTTGTCGCTCAGAGCGCGAGATTCGCGTTTCATCTCGTTTCTGTACATAAGTATGCGCTTCGCGGCCAACAGGGCATCCCATAGTTGTCATTACTTTTAATACTCCTACAAAACCTTCGTTAAAGATTCAATTTCAACGATCTTGGGGCCAGAGTGTAGATGCTTTGGAGCAAAAGTCCAAATCAACGATTGCTCATAACCATGGCATCTAAAACTTTCCCGGTGTACTTTCCAATCAACGTAGAAGCACCAAATAGAGATGAGAAGCCTCTTTTCTTCCAAGTGCCATCACCTGAAACTTCTGTCAAATTCTGAAACAAACTCCAAAATGCAATACGCGAAACTTTGAGCGATGGCAACCTCCATGTTCATGCTGTTTTTTAGTTTTCTCGTAGAAGCTGGTGTAAATTCCGTATAATTTTGGGTGGTAAAACGGTTTCCAATAAGCTTTCGCTTTTTATTAAAGCATTGCATTTTTATTATAATATTTCCAATCGTACTTCCTTTTTGACCACTCATTGCGAAAATAAATAATTTGTAGCTGTTGTGCTCTTCGAAGCTAAACCATGACTAAAACAAGTTCGACAAAATATTGAATAACTATAGAAATTTCCTTTTAAACCTGTACAAACTTGTCTATACTTGTATGAACGTATATTTGCATAGAAGGGTCTCAGCCGACTGTACACAACAGGCCCAGCCCTCGACTGCCAACCAGAGCTCGGAACAGTTGCTTCTTCTAACTGCTGTATCTTTATAACGACTTCGAATTTTAAATAATCACTTTACCACCGTATTTTTGACATATTAAGGAAGCAATTTATGAAAGAAAAAAAAATCGATTTTTTAAATCCTTCACATGGGTGAACCCCCTTAAGTTCTGCGTTTGATGAAAAAATAAAAAAAGAGTTTCTCTATTTCAAGTGCCATATAAACAAGAATCTCAAAAATGCAATATAAAAACAAATGAATCATGTCTGATGAAATAATATTATATATTATTATTATAATAATTCATTGTACGAGCCTGGACACGACCAGATTCTTTCTTCATAATAATGAGCTATTTTCTGCTCATATTGAAGATTGTAAAATAAATTCTAATATCATTGATTTAAATCTTTGATGTTAGTCTTTTTTTAAAAAAGAAAAAAAAAATTGTTTTATAAATTAATTTTATTGTTAATTTACAATAAAATGAATTTATAAAACAATGTTTTTGATCGTAAAATTTATAAAACAATGTGATACATTTACTCTTCGTTTTTTCGTTACGTTCTACGCATTTCAACTCACATAGTCAATACAGCCGAGGGAGTACAACGAAATCAATTATTCATAGTTCAGTTAGAACACTTCCGCAATGACAGAGTTCCAACGATACGTATAGGTATGGACTAATTTGCTAAATTGCTACTCAAACATTCAGTTCCGTAGTGGTTACAAGTGGGCAAATTGCATCCAGTAACATGATGCAACTCGCGTGAGTTGTGTCCGATTTGATTATTCACTTCGCATAACAAGACGCCTTGGTACCCTTGGGAATCACAGTTAGCAATTATCTATAACATTATTTAGATAAATCAGTATTGCAACGAGAAAGGGCTTCTAGTTATTTTCCCTATCCAAACAAGACGCTCAATAGTTTAAACCACAGTTTTATTTACTTTTCCACATAATTACCACCATTATTAAGACACTTGTCATATCGAACTACAAGCGTTTGTATTCCGTCATAATAGACGTTTGCCGCCAGACATTTCTTGAGCGTTATAATGCTAAATAAAGGTGACGATCATTGAAGCTAAATTGTCACAGGCGACAAAGCATGGGTGGCCTAGGTTACACCAGAAACAAAACAACAATACATGAAATAGCGGCATTCAACATCGCACAAGAAAGTTAAGTTGGTTATAAACGATGAGTGGCAAAGGTAAAGCAGACAATTTCAGCCCGGAAAATCATGTGTACCGTGTTTTGGGACAGGAAAGGGGTGTTGCTTGTTGATTTTTTGCCTCCACTTTCTTTGGCGATGTTTAATGCCGCTATTTCACGGATTCTTGTTTTGTTTAATTGTTTTTGATAAAACATTTAATATTTTTTGCCTTAGCAAGACGAAACAAGTCATTTCCATAAAATTTCTAGAAAACTGACGCTTTCAATCATATTCATTATTTATTATGGAGTTTAAGCAATAAAAAATAATATGAGTAGCTTTTTTCTATCTAATAACCGTTACTTTTCTAATTTTTAAAGTGATGCTTTGTAGCGTGTATATAAAACTTTGTGAATACGTTAAATACTTTGTTGTAAATGAATTTTGTTTTAAAACAATTTGAGAATATTTTTTAAAATAAATATTCTGTTATATTATAGATAATATACAATTAAGCTGTGGATACAAAGGTCTTACAATTAATATAATAAATCTGACTATTCCTCAGATCACCATCAACACACAACATGTCGAATTGGGTAAAGAAATTATTTTTACACTTCATGCCTAAGATACTGATGATGAGAAGGACCAAGTATTCGCTACCGGATTACGATGACACTTTCATGTCAAACGGATACACCAACGAAATTGATCTAAGGTAAGAACAGGAAATTATTTTTATTATCATTTATAAAATATGCATTACCTTGATTTTCACTTCCTCATCAAAAATCACCTTAAACCAAATAATTGTTGAAGATTATGAGATAAACAGATGTTAAGGTTACCCAAAAAATAGGGAAAAATTCTAAGTAAAGCAGAGTTGCATTTTTCTCTTACAAGATCTGATTAGAGAATAAATGCTACATAACTCACTGCGGAACTAATCAGATTGATTAGACTAAAAGGTCACAAAACGGAATATATTTCTGAATGCAAAATACAATAAATTAAACAACATTGAAACTTTGAATAATACGCTTTTACTCTATATCATGTATACGATAAAAAAAAATTGCACACTTTTCACAAACATGTTTTGTTTTATTGATGCAAATTTTTAAAATACTGCCCCTACACGTCAACGAGATGAACATAATACGATGTATAGCCGGAAAAAGCCTTCGTGTCCAAATAAAAAATACTGAAATCTGAATTAATGGGGTTGAAGTCATTGTCAGATATGGGCGCTGAAGAAGGAGATACTGGAATGAGCATGTCTCCAGTAGGCAAGAAAATAGGATCCCAAAGATAGCTCGAGATAGTCTACTGGAGGGTTCCCCACGTGGCCTACCAATGAAAAATTAAAAGATATTTGGTAATCCCCATCCCAGGAAAACAGAGATGCAACCAACAACAGGTTATCAGACTTATAAGAATATTGAGAAGAAAAACAAGACACAAAATAAAATAAAATAAATACCCTTAGGAGTCTGCGGTTCGAAACGTTTTTGTGAACATTGGAATGAACTGCTGTGAAAATATAACGTTTTTCAAAAGATATAAAAAACTAGTCACTTTTGAATGATAGGCGTATACGAGTATAGCGTAAGCTTAGTACAATTTATTTATATATATTTTTTTCATCTGAAACATCCAATTAAGTTGTGTGTTAACGTTAATTTCGTTGAACACATCCTTGGCCTTTCCTATAACCATGAGATGGTTAGTATTCCGATGAACAATTTTATTTTGAAAGAGACGAAGCAATTTATAAAGCAGAAAAAATAAAAAAAGATGTACCTGGAAAATCAAATTCTCGGTATAATTTTGAGATTACAAGATAATTGAAATTTGTTCTTTAGTAGAATAAAATAAAATATTTTTTTGTATCTTGATTCGTTGAATATATTAGGAAGCAAACATCTGTAGTGGTTTCGGGATAGAAATTCTTCGAAGAGCTAAACAGAAATGAAGGTTTTTATTCTCCATGGAAACTCGAGAGGAAACCCATGTTACAAGTTATATAATTGTTTTCATCCCCTGACCCGTCACTTAAGGGTGGCTTCAAAGGGACATTAGTTGCAGTTAGCAGGGTGCGAAAAGGAAAAAAGGTTTCAAGAATATTCACATGTGTGAATGTTGAAAAAATGTCCCCAGCGATTACACGCCGGGAAGTCTAATGTGGGTGGATTGCAGATGGGGGTGGCAAGTTTCCGCCGAGGAAATTTATAGGAGAACTTTATTCGCTTGCAAAGAAAGATCTTTCTTAGTTTATAACTAAACACGTGAGGTGTGGCGACGGCTAGATAGTTTACGTAAAATGTTTATAACAATTAATTGTATAAAATATTAAATATACAACTTTATAGAAGATTACGGCGTTAACAATGTGGAATTCCATTGTTAATTTGGAAATAGAATTTAAACACTGTAAAATCCACATTATAAAGTAAATAATTCAGTTGTCAAAACTCTAATTAAAAATATCTGTTTTTAAATACATTGGGTTTAAATTATAAAACATGCATTTCTTCAAAAAAATTAAAAAGTAATATTTTTTTTCGTTTTGCTGAATGTTTGGACTGGAAGACAACTGATATTGTATATGGACAGAGATATGTAGAAAAATAATTATGCTTGTTTTATAATGTTTCGAAACTAAATTAAATAATTCTCTTCTATATACGCCATACTTTGTGTTATTATGATTGTTTATTTCTATTTTTCTTTTTTATACACTTTGTACATATATATGTACAACATTTATATTAAAAAAATAAAATTATACTGACATGTTTCGGACAAACAGTCCTTCTTCAATAAAGATACATTTTTTTAAATATTATAAAATTGTCAGATCATGTAAACACCAATTTTATAATATTTATAAAAAATATTATCTTTACTGAAGAAGGACTGTTTGTCCGAAACATGTCTATATAATTATTTTTTTAAATATAAGTGTTGTTTATACAAAGTGTATAAAAAAGAAAAATAGAAATAAATTAAAGCAAATACTATTTAATTACGTTCCCTGTATTATTTTTAATTACAAAAACTATACATATGTGTTGAAAATAAAATAAATTCTTGTACGCTGTTTCGTAGATCGTTGCAGTCTTCCTTCTCTAGAACGTCGGTCGAGCAAAAACATACGGATATAAAATAAAAGTGTTTAATTTTTTATAAAGCCGCGAGAGCCTCAGCGACCCCTTCACACCAGATTACAAGAGCGGTCAAGAAGGATTTGACTCCGTGGGGCAGGCTTTCGGGAGGGGTTCCGATGAAGATTCCAGGCCGCAACACATGCCGCATGCTTCAGGTTTTTTTTAAATATATTTTTTTTATGTTGAAGTATTCCATTTTTATACAAAAAATATATTTAAAATACATAGATTAAGTTTTTTCGTTTATATAATATAAAGAATTTTGACCGGTGTAAAAATAAATTTTTCATTTGTTCCAATGACAGTTTGAATAATTTCTTCAATATTATTTTTAAATTCTTGTTAGTGTTTGATTGCTTTAAGTACCTAATTGCGGTTAATTAAAAAAAAAACGGTGGATGCGAGTAACATAAATCTAATAAGCACAAAAGTCCGGATCGTCCATGTCAACAAGTGCACCATCTAAAATGAACATCAGTGTGTTTTATATGATTTGTTTTAGATTTATTTTGTGGATGTTGGACGATCGAAGTGTGCGTGAGAGATGCCTATTGGTGTCGGTGAGGTTCGCAACCCATCACACCGCGTCTCCCGCGGGGCGAAAAGAGAAGGATGGAGTGCCGCATCAGTTAAAATGTAACAGTCCATTCTTTCTGTCTACCCTTTCGGGGAGACGGCGTGATGGTTAGTTAGTTAGTTTAGATTAAGTATTCGTCTAAATATAAACATTATTTTTATTACTACTATTATTATTAGATAATAATTTAATTAAAATATGTTTTTTAATAACTAGGCTAGTTTCGTCAGGCTAGCTGGCATCGACAGACTAGTTTGATAATGCCAGATGATGTGGAAGTAGTAATTTAAAGATATCGTTTTTTTTTTAAATTATTATTTGAAATGATATTCCATCAAGAGATTTCAGAAAAAATATTCTTATATTTATTTATTTGTTTTTATTATTTTTTATTCTTTTTATGTAATACTTCAATTAATTAAAAATATTTTTTCAATACTTTCACAGTGGCAGACTCAGAAAATATGCTTCCCCGCACTATGTCACCGGAGGTTCAGGCTGCCCTCCGCGGGGTAAGATTCATCGCACAACACATCAAGGATGCTGACAAGGATAACGAGGTACGTCATTAATAACTAACTCACAACTAACTAACTATTGATGATTTGTTGTTCTTGATAATTTGCAGTTGTACATCATTGTTCGAGGAACAATAAATAAGATAAAAATAGTTGTAACATACGTAAACTATTATAGTTCAATCAACTAATGGTTTAGAAAGGAGAAACATGCCATTCCCATAAACTTAAACGAAACTTCTAGAAAACAGACGTTGTCATCCATATTATTGACTTAATTTGGAATTTTACATCATTGTTCGAGAAACAACATATAAGATTAAAGTAGTAGTAACATTAGCCTTCTCAGTAAGAACACAGAATAAGTTGGACGGATGATGTTACCCGACTTGCGGGTCGGGTGTCAATGTTAGAGAAGTTTAGAAGAGGCCTTTATCCAGCAGTGGAATAAGATTAGCTAAAATGAAGATGATGATACATCGTTAACGTATTCTTTAATTACCATTCATTCTTACCGTGTGTCCGAACCATCTAAATGACCCATTCATTATTTTGTTCATAACACTTTTATTTTCACTGCATTCATTTATTTTATTTGCATTTGATATTCTATCATACACAGATTTAAAAAACTTCCGTCTAAGAAATCTCGTTTCTAATTCATTTTTCTATTTCAATCCTTATTTTTCCATTTCCATGCTTTACTTTCATACATAAGAGTTGGCAAAAGAACACCGTTATGCACTGCCATTGTGTCATTTAAATATTTTTTACTTCTATACTATACGTATAATGAAAAGCACTTTTCTTATTTATCATTTTGAAGAAGACATATATTATCAATATTTATTTATTTCTTTAGGATAACAAATAGCGATTGTAATACACATAAAACATAGAAACAATAAGAAAGGCAATTACTTGCTACCATAAATATAAATGATAAGAATAACACAGTAATGAATCGAAACCGAAAATTAAAGCGAATAACAAAAGTAAATTAATATATTAAAGAATTATAATAAAACAATAATAATAATGAAATAAAACAAGTTCAGTAACGTTTAATTAAGGCTGGAGGGTTGCACCGACCATTTTTTTAATTACGATCGTTCAGATGGTTACATTGATATTACTAAAATATTTTTTGTAGCTGTCACAAATCTGGTAAATTGCCACGCTTTGAGCGTAGTTACTGCGATAAACAGGTAGGTGGAAAACTTAGCTCGCTTTGTATCGCGTATGAAACATAGAGGTATTGAGTGTCAATTTACTGAGAAGTTCGGAGTCTATGTTTTTATGTGAACCAATATCACATCATTAAGTATTTGTCAATTTACAAGAAGCGAAAATTGAGGGGAGACAAATGACCTGAAAATACTTGCACATTTTGAAATTGATGTCTTTAATGAACCAAAAAATAATGTTATCATTTTAAATTTGACGGTAGAAGTTCATTGCATGATAAATAATGAAAATAAGAAAAAATATTAAATGTTTATTTTGGATAAGATTCTCCCAGAGATGACAGCGAGCTGCCAAAACCGGTCGAAGCCATAACCCTAAGTGGAATTTAAATAATATATACAATATTAAAAAAAATTAACGGTATTCTTATTTTGATTATGTTTAATGAATAATTAATACGAAAAAACGACCGTTTTCAAGAAGCTTTATTATATTTTATGTAAAAAGCATCTTTTGCCTATCTAAGGCATTATGATATGTGTCTTAGACAGACGAAATATGTCATTCACAGAAAATATAATAAAACTTACATTTTCATTCGTATTAATCATATAACTAACTAATCACCACGCCGCGCCGTCTCCCAGAAGGGGTGGCAGAAAGAATGGACTACCACACTTTAACCGATGCGACATTCCATCCTTCTCTTTTCGCCCCCGCGGGAGACGCGGTATGATGGTTTGCAAACCTCATCGCCACCAATAGGCATCTCCCGCGCACATTTCGATTTTCCAACATCCACAAAATAAATTTAAACGAATAAAATAAAATAAAATGATATAAAATAAAATGTCAAATAAAAATAACATTATACGTAATGTTATTTTTGATGGTGCACATGTTGTGTGGACATAATTATTTAAACTAACTAACTAACTTACCATCACGCCGTCTCCCCGAAGGGGTAGGCAGAAAGAATGGACTGCCACACTTTTCTTTCCTGACATATTTCTCTCGCTTCCTCAACATTCATACATCGTGTCATGCACGCGCGTCGATTTCTCTGACTCCTCACATGGAGACATTCAATATTTGATTTATTTGATCGTGCCACGTTTTCCTCGGTCTTCCTCTATTTCTGGTTCCATTTACATCGTTAACATTTAATTTTTTTACCATTCTTTCTTCATTTATTCTTTCCATACGTCCAAACCATCTTAATGATCCTTTCATTATTTTGTTTATGACACCATCATTCGCACCGCATTCACTTCTTATATTTTCATTCGACACTCTATCATACACAGAGTATCCACACATTCGTCTAAGAGATCTCATTTGTACTGCATTTATTCTACTTTCATCCTTCTTTTGCCAGTTCCATGCTTCGCTTCCATACATAAGGGTCGGTAGAAGAACACCTTAGTGCGCTGCCGTTCTAGCTTTTTTGAAAAAAAAAAATTTAAACGAATAAAATAAAATACAATGATATAAAATAAAATGTCAAATAAAAATAACATTATACGTAATGTTATTTTTGATTGAGCACATGTTGTGTGGACATAATTATTAAATGTGGAGTTTTAAACCATTGTTCAAGAAACAATAAATATATTTGATGAATATTTTTTGGAATATCAAAATGAACTTATACAATATAAGTACAGACTTGTAAAAAAGGAAATTAGCTATAACTATTCTTGGATGGCTGGCTTGAGATGTACTGTGTCGCTAGTCGTAAAAAATCAGATCAGCATTTTTTTATGGAAGATACGAAAATTGAGTAGATATTCAGGTTTTATTACGCAATAAGACATTGATATCCATACGCTCATGCGCAATTTCACGTGTAACGATGAAACTAAAGAGTCATATTTTTTGCAATTTTGCCGTTTTTTTGCAAATATTTCATGCGGAAGATGATATATGGAAACATTTTTTTTAATATTGGCAATGTTACAAAACCTTTTTTCAATCTTGGGTTGCCATATCCACTAGAATTACGTTTATATACGAGAATAATATGTTTAACCAGTGTTTACATATATACGCACAATGATTTTGAATTGAAAAGAAAATACGAATTCATAAATACATTATAAAATCCTATGATTTATGATATGACAGTAATTTTTTATATATTATTTAATTCATTTGAGAAAACGCGTGTGTTTAACACGTAGTGTGAATGTTGAAGAAGCGAGATAATATTTCAGCAAGTAATAGTTTGGCGGTCCATTCTTTCTACCCACCTCTTTTTGTTGGTTAATTATTATATAAATATTTATTTAGTCTACGTGTCAACATATATTTGGCCACCCTGAAATTTTTCTTTAAATATTTATGTATGTATACAAAAATCTCTGTTTAATACCTGAAATAGAAATATAATACCATAAAAAATAAAAAAAATATATTATATTGATTTTACTGAAATATATTGATGGAAGTTCATTGTAAATAATATTGTAATAAAGTTTAACGACGATTTTTAAAGATTGTTTCCACGTTTTTATGATATTTGTTCCTACAGCGACCATTCTGCCAGGCCTGCTGGCATAGACAGATTGGATGTCATACCAGTATGTCAAAGCCTGCGAACCTTACTAATCCGGTATCGGTCGAAACAAGAAAAAAAATGGAAACAGGTTTGAAAAAAGCATCAAAATATGTTTTTTTTCCCGATGATTTAGGCACATCTCAATCGAGATATTTTGGAGATAAATGAACTTATAGCATACCAAAAAATACCATAATTTGATTAAAAACATTTAAAATATATTGTCTCTTTTATCTAAAGGAATCGAGCATTTTGACATTAAACAAATATACATTTTTTATAATATAATAGTATCATCGCGAGATTCATCGCGGATAAACGGAAATGTCAGAACTATTGATTAAAAAGTATTAAAACTGTATCAATGTATTAAAAAGTTTATCCGCATTTTCCATATAATAAGCTATGTTCAACATCTAGATAAGAAAGGACCATTAAATGTGATTGAAAATCAAAAATTATCAAACCATTAAAGAAATTAAATGCCTAGATAGCGTTTGTTCCTGCCTCATCATAACGACCGAGAAACTAATTCTCGTTTTAATTCGCGGAGAAATCGAATCGTAAATCCGGGATTCAAAATTTTACTGCAAAAGTTTCTCTGTTCATCCCTACGTAGGGCCATCACTCGCATATTAAACATTTATTGTTGAAGCTGTATAAACAACATAATGAAAAAGTTTCCGGGAACTGTTTTGATATCTCAAGAGAAAGAAGATTAACTTCGATAATCAAAAAGATAAATTCACATTAAATTATATTTATTATATTAAACTAACTAACTAACTTACCATCACGCCGTCTCCCCGGAGGGGTAGGCAGAAAGAATGGAACGCCACACTGTTCTGTCCTGACATACGTCTCTCGCTTCCTCTACATTCATACATCTTGTCATGCACGCACGTCGATTTTTTCCGACTCCTCACGTGACCGACATTCAATATTTGATTGATTTGATCGTGCCACGTTTTCCTCGGCCTTCCTCTATTTCTAGCTCCGTTCACGCCGTTTACATATACCTTCTTTACCATTCTGTCTTCACTCATTCTTTCCATGTGTCCAAACCATCTTAATGACCCTTTCCTTATTTTGTTCATAACACTTTCATTCGCACCACATTCACTTCTTATACTTGCATTTGTCACTC
This sequence comes from Lepidostoma basale, assembly GCA_022606425.2. NCBI lineage: Eukaryota > Metazoa > Arthropoda > Insecta > Trichoptera > Lepidostomatidae > Lepidostoma > Lepidostoma basale. The sequence goes on from JAHDVF020001261.1 coordinate 464,929, forward strand.
TATCATAAACAGATTTGCCACACATTCGTCTTAGAGATCTCATTTCTACTGCATTTATTCTACTTTCATCCTTCTTTTGCCAGTTCCATGCTTCACTTCCATACATAAGGGTCGGCACAAGAACACCATTGTGCACTGCCATCTTAGCTTTTTTGGATAGGCTTTTGTTTGCGATGACAACTTTAAGTGCACCATTTATTCTGTTGCCTGCCCCAACCCTTCTTTCAATATCCTTCTCCACCCTCCCATCCTTTGTAAACATACTTCCTAAATAAACAAATTCATCCACTTGTTCCAGATTTTCACCGTTTACACTAATGTTGCAGACTGTCATGCTTCCTTCTTTTTGAAAATCATTACCTTAGACTTATTCACATTCATCATCAAATCGTATCGCTTGCATACCTCATACATACTAGACACCAGGGCTTGCAGTTCATGCTCGTTGTCTGCAAGTAGCACAGCGTCGTCCGCATACAACAAACAGCTTACTGAAACATCTTCCATTTTTGCACCTGCTTCCAACCCTTTCAGCTCTTTCATACACTTGTCCATATATAGATTAAACAACCATGGAGACATTACCCACCCCTGTTTGACACCTTTATTGATATCAAACCAGGCTGTAAGATCCCCATTTACTCTGACACTAGCAGTGCTTTCTGTGTACAGCGATGTAATTGCCGTGATCAGTTTTGTGTTTATTTCATATTCCGACAATATTTCCCACAGTTTACCTCTATCTACGCGATCATATGCTTTTTGCAAATCGACAAACGCACAGAAGAGTTTACGGTTTTTGGCCATAAACTTCTCTGTCACTGTACGAAGTGCAAAAATTTGATCCATGCATCCCCTGCCATTCATAAAAGCGCCTTGCACATCCCAAACTCTATTACTCGTCGTCTTTCTTACTCTTTCTATTAAAATTCTGCCATAGATTTTACCAATAACACTCAAAATACTAATAGCTCTGTAGTTTCCACATTCCATATGGGATCCTTTTCCTTTATTATATTAGGTGTGTGTATTTAATCAAACTTTTTGAGGTTGTAAATATTTCACGAGAAAATATTTCCACTTCTTCATATATTGCCATACAAAATTTATACTGTGAAAAGCCACGGAAAACTACCAAATGAAAGACCCAAGTGGCATCCTAAGAACTAGCCAAGATATTAGACTTGTTGCAAACGAATCACTAATGATTTCCCGAAATATCAATTAAGTTTACATTTATTTATTCAGTTATCAGAAATTAAGAATTTGTTTTTAACTTTATTATTCCAAAATATAACTATAAATATATCTTCAAAAAAGCTACCTGGATACAAAAAATATATGTATATGCATTTGGATTTTTCAATTTTAATTTTTGTCCGTTTTATAGAACTTCTATATTTTTTAGTTTACATTATGTGTAGTTTTGTTAATACCCTTGCAACGAAAAACATGTAACTCCCATAAACTTTAATATATCTTTAAAAATGTAAACGTTTTCAGCAATATCAAATCAATATATGTGATGAAGTTTTACATCATGTTCAAGAAAGAATTAATGTGTTAAACTAAGAAATTTTTTGAAAATATGTTAACCTGAAGAATTTTGCTATTTTCGTGCACCATTGCGGAATTTTTTTACATAAAGTTCTAAGCGTATGCTAGGAATTTAAGGAAAATCTCTTTTCTGTTAGTCCTTAAAAGGATTTTGTTTTCTTTGAAGGTAAAAACCGCCAAAATTTCAGGGAACAATATTGTTTGATATAAGAGTTTTACATGACTGTTGGTAACCCAGTTATTTGCATGTTCGTTTCTCTACAGCTTCGCATGGAGGTATTCGCTTAGAATAATCTCTAATGGGTCCATAAGTACACGCGGCAAGTTTTAATGGCTTCTCAACTTTTAAGTAGTGTTTCATAATCTAGTGAATTAAAGGAGCATTAGCAAATATTCCGCATCTGCGGTGTGTAAGCTAAAATATATGTTTAGTAACCCGGGAGTACGCACCATTTACTAAGTTAACTCGCACTATTTACTAATCACTATTGCTGCATCATATAGAAATATGAACCGTCTAGAGAAGCGGTTCATAAACTTTTTTGGCGCCGGAACCCTTTTTAAACACTATACTACACTATATATATATAATATTTTACGCAGCCCTAAAATTATCAAAATCTGGTTTTATATTCATTATTTAATTATGTACATTATAAATTACGCTAATTATATGAATAAAATCTCATTATAAAGTGTGCTCCGCGGAGCTTTCGCCTCCGTTGGGAAGGTATGGTCAACATAATCTTTATGAAATAACAATGTTGTTAATCCTATGGATATACATAGAAACTATAAGATTCTTAAAAGGACAATCACTGTTAGAGAACTGCCTCTCAGTATTAAAATCAGATTTTTTTTAGATATGGTTATTAGGAATAAAAAGCACACACTAATACAAAAATGTTGAAGAGAAGACTTACTAATATCGTGGAGCTACTAGAACCGAATCTCGGCTAGAAATCATTTAATTAAATGGTCCAAGAACTATGGAGGAATTGTTTCACGCGGCTAGATATCTAATAGACTAATAGACTTGTCAATCGATATGACTTGACTTAGTTTTTTTACATATGTATTATTTTAACAACAATTTAAAACTCCATTTTTAATATTTTTTAAGAAAACCCCATTTTTTAAGTTTTATTATATTTGGATTGGATTTTATTTAATTGGAGTGAATCTTTTCGGCTTACTACGACATAATCAAATGTCTGTAAATATGAAAATGTTCAATTAAATGTTTATATAATACATTTGAAGATCTTTTAAAATAACAAATTACGTATCTCTCGCAATAAATCATTTAACTAAAAAAACTACAGAAACCACAAAACAAAGCAGAATTAAAATAAATACATAATATTCAGAAGTTTTAAAAAAATATATATATATTCTAAAAAACCGTCACCTAAGAACCATCCAGTTTGCGGAATACAATCATCAATGTATCCGCGGAATATCATCAATGATTTTAAATTCAAATAAGTTAAAGTATCTTGTCTTACTAAAGTCGAACCAACTCCTATGCGTACTTAATAGTTTATTGTTCTTTAATAGATGCCTTAAATTATAAATATGTTTGTATTGTCTATAAATTTTATCTGAAAACTTTTACGTGTAAGAAGTTGATTTAAAAAAAGCTTTATTATGAAAACATTAACCCCGTTATGGTAATGACGGGTTAAGACAAATGTAAGAAACAAACTACTCGGGAATAGCTTTTACCGTAGCTCGGGGAGACAGTTGACTAATTGTATTTTACCTTACTTGAAATTTGTATTAAGATCGGGAAATTCAATGGGTTTGAATTAGTTTAAATCTTAGATATTTGTTTTAGTCAAATATGTAAAGACTTGAGTTATCGCTTTCGTAGAATATTTGATTAGTATAAGAAAATTCGTTCAATGCTCTTGAAAACAAAATCTAAAGATTTATTGAATTATAATCTGGTCGTGAAATATATAAACTACCCAAAGTCCAATGTTTTATTTCATATGTATCGTTGGTTTTTTTCAATGGTACCAATGAATTATATATACTCTGTGCACTTTGGGATTTTTATAATGTATAAATTATGTTAAATTTATCACCACCGGTGCTCAGCGTACTTTGCCATAATTACTCTTAATATGATGGTGTCAGTCAAAAATTTTAAAATTATTTTATATCATACAATCAATTACAGCACTTTAATTTTTAACATTATAAATTTCTGTGCCACAGATTGACAGATGTATTATTTAAAAAAAAATTACATTACTATGAACGAAAGTAAAGTAAAAATGTGAATAATGAAATTTAAAACCACCTATGAACTTCTAAAAATATATACAGATTAAGAATAATGGAAAATGTTCATCAAGAAACTTATTTTAATCAGCTAACTAACAAACTAACCATCAAGCCGTCCCCCAGAAGGGGTGGGTAAATATGATAGACCGCTACACTGTTTTTTCTGACATACTTCTCTCGTTTCCTCAATACTCTATACATCTTGTCATGCACACACGTCGATTTCTCCGACTCCTCACGTAGCCAACATGTTTAGTTCGTTAACATATACTTTCTTTACCTTTCTTTCCTTATTCATTCTTTCCAACTTCTATTCGTACACAGATTATCCATAAATTCTGTTGTCATACACAGATTATCCATAAATTCATATACGAGTAAGTGATCTCATTTCTACTGCATTTATTCTACTTTTATTCTTCTTTTGCCAGTTTCATGCTTCATTTCCATACATAAGGGTTGGGACAAGAACACCATTGTGCATTATTTTAACCTTAAACAAAGAAATATTCATACCACCCGCTGCGCGTGTTTTTGTTTGTTTTACTTTGGATATTCTCTTCTCGGGAGTTCCACCCCGGAAGTTGTTCTTCCCGTACATGTTGGAAATAGTTTTTTGGATTTTGATGTTGAGGTTAGATATATTAAATGGTGAGAGGAAAGTTTCATGGATCATGTGGTGGGTTGGGTCCGACATTTTGATCTGACTACCCGGGAGTCCGACATTTTGAGCTGACCACCAGGGAGCAGTGTAGAAGGACAGGGGTCAAAGGTCAAGGTTTTGGGTTGAGACTGAGAGATAATGACAAGGAGTGGCCATGGGTGAGGGCCCGTGGTCTTAGGGGGGGGGGGAATAGTGAACCACCATTTAAGACCATTTTTCATTTAACCAGATAGAGCCGCAGCAATGCGTGGCGAGGTACAGCTAGTTCCTCAGGTAATTATATGTGTTTTTTATTCACCATCATTTTCTGTTGTAAATTTATAATTAAAGAAACTTTGCATTATCACAACATTGTATTATAACTTAAACAAACATGTTTCGTCACAAAGGAGCCCTTCATTAGTGTAAATTTTGCCAAAATCGTTACAATATATGTATTTAATAAATACAATAAATTATATATTTCATTAATATTATATTTATTTAGTACCTATACCTTACATATAACTATATTATCAATTGTTATAAGTATGGTGAATGGATCCTGAAGGGTCCCGAAACATGTTTGTTTAAGATATATGGTAATAAATGTTATGATAATATATAGTTTTTAAAAGATTATTCAATTAAATAATGTTTTGCATCATTGTTTGAGTGACTTCTATGAACAATATTCAGAAATCATTTTCATTATTTGCTGTGTGTTAAAAAACCAATATACGAGATTATGAGTGTTGACGGTGGAACTTTATTTGTGTTTGACAAAGTGCTCGTAGTACTACGTGTCTTTTCGTAGTGTCTGGCTAACGGTGTTTGAGACAAGGCAAACCGACAAACAGCGGACTGTGAGGAATGCGGTATATTGAATTTCAATCTTTCTCCGTCTTTGTCTCTCGGTGAAACCGTTTATATTCGTTTTGCAAATGAAAACGCCTCCCTCTCCGCGTTTCAACATTTCAAAGCGGAGCGATTTAATATTCCATAGTAATCCGAGGCGGGAAAATAAAAGAGCCAACCCGCTTTTTTAGTGGTGTCTATTGAATAAGTTTTAATATTCCGATCGAGCCGATGACGGTGACTAGAATAATGCGGATCACATTTTGTCGAGTCGGTCATTCGATGGATATGAAGTTACTACAATGTCTTATAAATACACGTATCTTACGTAATATGAAGTTTCACAAGCTTTTCAAAGTTATATATTGTTTCTTGAGCAATAATGTTAAACTTTTTATTAAATAATTAAATCGCCTGTTTTTTCAAAGTAATATTATATTAATGGGATAGACATGTTTCACCTTTCTGAGAAATAACCGTCGTTTTGTTGTACAGTTCATTTTCCGCTATTTCTCTTAAGAACCGCCCACAATTTTTCATTTGTATTGTGTTTCGGTAAAGTCCCTAGCAATCTAAAACACTTTCTTGACGAATGACATGGAGACATATTTTTAGAAAATGTCAATTCCCGTCGAGCACCGTTAGGAAATAATTTTCTCTTGATCATGTCAATATATTAGTCAAAATTAATCATTCCATCAAATTTTGATCCTGACCCATAAACAGAAAAGCTACTCCAAAACATGTTCTTAACCCGATATTTCACATACTGGTCAATGTGTTTAGGGAACGGTTTCCCGACGTAGCATGACCACCAACCATGCACAACAAAATGCGTTTCATTTATTCGAAATTAACGCTTCCCCACTCTTTTTCATTCCATTTTTCTTATTTTCTTGCTCAAAATAGTCTCTTTTTTAATCATCGCTGTAGTAAGAATGAACTGTGCAAGCAAGTAAATGATGGTTTTCTCGTTTTATCAACATCTGGTTTAATTACGACAAAATAAAAATAATGGACCAAAAACAGTTAAAATCTCTGCCAAAAAGTATTAAATAAGTCATAAAAACCAGAGGTAATCACATTTAATAATAAATATAAGGTTTTGTAACAATCTTATTTGTTTATAAGAAATATCTCAAAATTATCACACTAGGTATAATAATTTACACACTAGGAACTGTATGTGATATGACATAATACTATTTAAGGAAAATTAATGACATGCAATTCTCATACATATTCAAAGGATATGCGTAGTAGAGGATATTGAAAGATGGGGACGGCAGGGAATATGAGTCTGGAATAAATATGTTACCAGAATGGCAGAATCAAGGGTTGTAAGAATATCATGAATCACCCCAAGAAATGGCGACTTTTAAAAAATGGAAGTTCAGCTCACAGTCTTCCAGGAAAAAGATTTCGCGCAGAGTAAACGAAATTTGAAAAATATATATATATATTCCGAAGCAATTGTGATAAGATATTATTCTATATTAGTACATAGGTTTTCAACAGAGAAGTATCGCACCCCGGTGGGCGCTGGAGGCTTTCACGGGGGCGAGTCCATGGATATATGGGGTTGTTATAGTCCAGAGGTACAAGGGAGAAAGGTGTGTCGCACATATTTAAGAAATTAATAATAAAATCCTGTTTAAATAAAAATAAAAATAATTCTATAACTAATTCTAAATATGTCTATTTATTGTATCATGTAAATTAACATTAAATATGCATATACTTAATTCGGTTTAGTTGTGTAAGTAACAATTATTTGCAAGTTGGTGAGGAAAGACGCGTTCATGTCTCAATACATATTATATATTATAGTGCAACAATATTGTAAAATTAAATTTTGAATATTTGTTTAAAGTTGGAATTTTTTAAATATAACAAAGGGGGGGGGAGGGGTTTCTCAAAACGGTTTCAGTAAGTCAAAACAAATATGACAATTAATACGAATGAAAACGTCTGTTTTCTATAAGTTTTATTATAATTTTTGTGATGTGATAATGCCTTAGGCAAGTCACATTTGATAATGCAGTAGACAGGCAAAGCTGTTGACAATTATAATGAAACTTCTAGAAAACAGACGTTTTCATTTTCATTTAATATGGAGTTTTACATCATTGCTCAAGACCATAAATAAATACTGGCCTCGCTAAATCAACTTAATTGTATAAAAAACCTTTATTATTAACTTGATGATTTTAACAATGATTACAATATAAAGATAACGAAAGTTCAGTTTCACTTTAATGAAAAAAATGAGAATTTCTATTATACATTACTTTTGTTTTATTATATGTATTTTACTTTTGGTTTACGTTTTTTTTTCTTCTGCTTTTTAGCCGGTCTTAGCGTGATGTTGCCTTTATTACTTTATTATATACTTAATTCCTACCCTTTATTACAAAGTCACAAGATTTCGACTAACATTTGATCCCAATTATGGGTGGGTCTATTTATATTGACGCATTGATGGAGTCGTGATTTTTGAGAAGGCCTACGCGGAATAATCTCTCTTGATTTGATGTCTGAAACAACCCTAATGATATTGTTATTGCTAGTATCATAAAAATATATCTGGGAACGTTTTATTGACAATGGACATAATAAGTGTCTCTGTTCAGATAATAAAATTTAATTATACGTAATGAAATTTCACATTAGAGAATACAGTTTGGTCAATATTATTACTGGGATCTCTTTTCTACAAGAAAGGAAAACTTAGGATAATGTGAATGAAAAAATACGTAGAAAAATTGGAAAACGTCTATTTTATTAGTAAAAAATGAAATCATGCAATTTTAATATGTAAATGGCTTAAGTATGAAGTATATATAAACAAGTATATATCTAAAATCAACATTTATTCAAATAATTATTGTAATGATATATATTTAATAAAAATCATTACAAAACTTTAAAGTTTAACAAATAACTAACTAACCATCACGGCGTTTTTCCGAAGGCGTAGGCAGAGAGGATGGACCGCCACACTGTTTTATCGTGTCATAACTCTCGGGCCTTTTTTACATTTCACACACCGTAGCACGCAAGCTCGTCAATTGTCCCGGCTTCAAACATGGTCTCCCTTTAGTAATTGACTAATAAGGTCATGCTTTGTTTTCCTTGGCCTCCCTCGATTTGTTTTTCCATTTGCTTTGCTTGAATATATATATTATTAACCATTTTTCACATTTGTTCCATATGTCCAAATCGTCTTAGTTACTAATTTGTATATTATTTAAGACGCATTCATCCACCAATATTGATGAAAATGTCTGTTTTTTAGAAGTTTTATTAATAATTTGTTGTAACAAGGTGATTTGCATAGCAAATGTGGTTTTTGAAGAAAAATTAAGATGATTCAATGATGTTAAAATACATTAAATATATATTAAAACTAAAGTATACAAGTTTTATTTCATAGTCCATTGTTTTGGCCGAAACACTATGATACCTTAATAATTTTAACATAAATAAATTGTGATACATAAAACAAAGTTATTTAATTTAACAGTTTAGTTATATTTCAATTTATAGATACTGTAGAAAACTAAGGTACCTATGTTATACAGTATGGTAGGTATAGGAGAGGTCGTGTTAGAGCAAATGGCATTTTGGGAGTAACTCAATCAGGAAATGCGCCCTCGAGTGAACCCCATTATGCTTTGATCTCACAATGTATCCCTTTCCACTAGACAGAAATAATTCATCTCGCTAATATATACCTAAATATAAACAGTAAATAAAACGTTCTGTATTTTTTTCATCTCAAAGCTTCCATGTAAATTCAAAATTTCGCAATTCCATGAATTTTATCGTAAAAACAGAAAATATAAATACATTATAATCAATACTAATTTACGTTTCAAAGCATTGCATATATGTTTTGTGTGATTTTGGGTAATAACGTGTGATTTCTCCTTCTCGGCGGACGTCCACCACCACATTACCCTGAAGATGGAGACTGCAACGATCTCCGAAACGTCGGTCGATAAAGAGAAATCACACTTTGTTACCCAAAATCACACAAAACATATTGCTACCAACCGTGAAAATCTACGCATTACATATTTAAAAAAATACGTTTTCCTTACTTTCCTTATTAAGAAAAGTTTCTTGTTATAGGGAAAAAAGTATCTGAGGAATTCTTAATAATAATAATCTTAATAATCTTAATAATCTTAATAATATTATTCATATTACAAGAGTCTCAAAATTTTCAGGTTTAGTCAGAAAGTTTTTTTCGGTGACCTTTTTCATATTTTGTCGTGACCAAAACTATGTATTTGATTGATTCGATAGTACCACATTTTCCTTGACATTCCTTTGTTTTTTGATTATTTACATCGTTAACGTACACTTTCTTAATTCATTCCTTACACGTCCAAACCTTCGTAAATAACCGTTCATTTAATTATTCATATCGCTTTAATCATTACTGCATTCACTCGCTACTTCTGTATTGGGCACTACATATATATCGTGTGTCGTGACATCTGATTCGGTAAATGTTTGTTTGAGTGATATTGTCAGAGTAAAAATTTGTTCGTTTTTATTTCTCGTGTATTATATTTAAAAGCTAAAATTAAAAGAACAATAGCAGGTAAATGGTAAAGATTACATATTTATAAAAAAAAATCATAATTAATAAAATTTACTGACTACACTGTTCTTTCCTGACATAACTCATATTCTATATTCACTCACAGTGATACGCATGCTCGTCGATTGTTCCGACACCAAACATGAAAGTTTATAATTAAAATAACTAGAAATTTATTCTACTATATTTTTCTTTGCTTTTATAATGTCGATGGTTTTAGTTTACATTTTAAATATCAAGATACGAGTATCAAATATCTATCTTAGTTTTAAATCTAGCATTTTTTGCGGAAACCTTAAGGGAAACATCCCTCCCGAATTCACAAGTGTTATTACACATCATATATTATTTTTATCCCTGGAATGAAATACGCTCCATGTCAGCTGCAAAGATCGTAAAACCTCACAGAGTCTTGTTAACTCAACCCCTTCATAGATGTGACCAACATTATTCTAACACCAATACATACTCCAGACCGACTCTAGACTCTCTCCCTGTGGTCCAGCAATTTAAGGTGTACTTAAGATATCTGCCTAACACGAAAATGCTGAATATGTATATAGAAATTTGTGTTATACTACGAGTATTACAGCGATTGTTATACTACGAGTATTACAGCGATAACATTAATTTTCTTAGTGTGCAAATGAGTTAATATTTCTATTTTATTATATGGGAGTGTCAAGCGAAACTATTCGATAACAATGAAGTACGGACTCCAACTCTTATGAAAGGAAGCGAATCATGGAACTGGCAGAAAAAGGATGAGAGCAGAATAAATGCGGATAAAAAAGTGATCTTTGAACAGACCCTTTGCCGGAATAATTAAAAAAAATATAGGATCACTTCGCTGGTTTGGACATAACAAATATGGTTAAAAAATTATTCGTTAACGATGTAAAGGGAGTACGGAGTTCAAAACAAAAACGTAGCTTGACCAAATAAATAAATAAATTAACTAACTAACCATCACGCCGCCTCCCCGAAGGGGTAGGCAGAAAGAGTGGACTGCCACAATTTTCTCTCTCTGAATATTTCTCCCTCTTCCCCAACATTCATACATCGTGTCATGCACGCGCGTCGAATACTTTGACATTCAATTTGATTTATTTGATCGTGCCACGATTTTCTCGGTCTTCCTCGATTTCTAGTTCCATTTACATCGTAAACATACAATTTTTTTACCATTCTTTCTTCATTTATTCTTTCCATGTGTCCAAACCATCTAAATGATCCTATCATTATTTTGTTCATAACACCATCATTCGCACCGCATTCACTTCATAAAAAAATAAATGCCTGCAATATAAGTAGTTGGAAGAATCTTTTTTTATTCTATATACCTACTATCTTGATTCTAAAATTCTAAAGTTGAAAAAAATATATTATAAATTTGCCGCGGTACACTAGTGTGCCGCGGCACACCGGTTGCGGGGCACTGGTCTAGGGAACAGAACGCTTGCCTCCTGGTGCTGGGGACTTGTGTATTAGCCTCGAAACGACCCGATTTAATTATGATTGTAAAGAATTTATATTTAAAATAACAATACAATCGACAAAAATATATAACTAAAGAGAAAAACGAGAATTATTTTTTTTAATGAAAAATTATTAGGTTATAATATTGTCGATTTAAAAAAAAAATAGTATAGATTAATAAATTCTACGGAATCACTCTCTTGTCAAACTCAAGTAGAATTTATAGTATTAAGTAAAGACAGGACTTTAAAACTTCACTTCGCCGAAGTTCCATTAGATGTTTTCTGGATTTACGTTAAAAAAGATTTTCCTCGCAATTCCGACAAAGCCATCCTTACAATATTTCCATTTTCGACGACATATTCTTGTGAGCAAAGTTATTCAAATTAATAATAATAGTGGTCATGATTAAAAGGTCTTGACCAATAACTTCAGGTTGAGCCGAATATAACGCAGGTATCACATTAATAAGTCGTTCTTCTTCTTCTTCCTTGTTGTAGACCTATGTGGTCTATTCTCCAAAGTGTTGCTCCTCCTGTGAGGAAGACTTCCAGTTGTCCTTCCATCTTTAAGAAGGTCTTCTACGAGGACGAGTCCCATGAGGCTGATTATGTAGTGTAATATAGGGGAGTCTGATGGTGTCCATTCTTTGAACATGACCGTACCAGTCCCTTTTTCGCTGTCTACTCCATCTTATAAAATCCTCAACCTCACATATCTCTCTTATTCTGGTGTTCCTCACGCGATATCAGTGTCTTGCCTGCTATCGTCCTCAGTATCTTAATTTCTTAATCCAATAAGTCATTATTTTATAATAATTCTATATGTAATTATATATGTATATATGTATATATTTATGCGAAATACAATGTGAAATAAATGTTTTTTCAAAAGATTGGTCTCCAAAGGAGAAGTTGGCCCGTCTAGTTTGCGAGAAACATTGTAACTTTTACAGTGTTTCCAACAGTGAAATTTGTCGGGATTTACACATAAATTTATCGAAGTATCTATTTCATTTCCAGTTTCAGCATCAGGCAGTAAATTCAAGACTCACTATTGGCTTGACCAGTTTATGATGTTGTAACGCCACGCGATAGAATGTAAATAACAATAAATCGTTTATCTGAAAATCAGAACAGTGGAATATATTTATCTCTATTGTATAATAAAATATTTCGAATTTTTTCAATTGGAAAATCTAATACGGCCATGGTGGTAGAGTGATAACAGCTATAACTGCCACACCGAAGATCCTGGGGTCGATTCTCGGCGATAACTATGTAAAAAATAATCTCACGTGGTCATTGGTCTGGTGGAATTCAAATGAAAACATAAATGGCGATTGTCTAGCTAACTTTCACATGTTATAAGAATCAGTAGTCAAATAAAAAGGGATACAGTAATTAGGTTCAAATAACTGTTTTATACAAAAATGTGGAGAGCAACGAAAAACTACCACAATTAAGTAGCAAGTGGCATTCTAAGAACCAGAAAACCGATCTTTAGAATTAAAGTTTATAATCTAAGTAGAAATTCAAATAAACAAATAAATGGTTTTTTCTAAATATTATTTATTGGCGCTTGAACAACAAAGTTACACCAAATTATATGAAATCGAATAAAAACGTCTGTTCTCTAGAAGTTATATAATATTTTATGGGAATGACATGTTCTACCTTGCCATGGCATTATCAAATGTTTAACTTAGGGTTTTTATAGTGCAAGACGAAACATGTGATTTCCATAAAATATAATAAAATTTCTAGAATTTCTTATTATTGTGCACTAAAAGTTTTTTTCGCAAACAAAAGGCTGTTTAGAAAAGCTAAAATGGTAGTGCGCAATAGTGTTCTCGTGCCGACCCTTTTGTTTGAAAGTGAAGCATGGAACTAGCAAAATAAGGATTAACTTATAATAAATGCAGTAGATATGAGATCTCTAAGAAGAATGCGTGGTAAATATGGATATGATAGAGTATCAAATGCAAATATAAGAAGTGAATGCGGTGCGAATGAAAGTGTTATGATCAAATTAATGAAAGAGTCATTTAGATGGTTTGAACACATGGACAATCATGTAACGACGTGAATGAAGCTAGAAATAGAGGTAGGCCATGGACAACGTGGTGCGATCACATCATCAAAAAATTAATGATTGGTCACGCAAGGAGTCGGAGAAATTAACGTGCGTTCATGACATGGTGTATGAGTGTAGAAGAAGTAAGAGAAATATATCAGGACAGAGCAGTGTGGTGGTCCATTCTTTCTGCCTACCCCTCCGGAAGATGGCCTGATGGTTAGTTAGTTAGTTTACTATTTACACATTTCATTATTTCCCTTGCAAAATATGTATTATATAATAAGAAAATTGAATTTATTTTATTATAAACTGTATTCATTTTTTAGTATAAACTTATATTTGGTAATGCCTTACTTAGCAAAGCGAAATATGCCTTTCCTATGAAATTAAATTTAACAGACCTTTTCATCAATACAAACAATATTTTTTTTTAATAAAAAGTTTAAAAATAATTTCTCTGATATTGGGTTATATCAATATACTAGAGCTATGGTAGGAGAGAACAGGATGGCGATCCATCTTCGGGCAAATAGCGTGATGATTAAAAGTGAGTTGAGAGGAATTGGAAAAGGAACTTTTTTGTGAAGAAGTAAATCTACATACTCATTGTACAACGCATAAAACAAAAGTGAGTTTAGGTCTGAGTGTTTTTATCTGAGTCTCATGATTTCCTCTTTGACTGATGTTGCAAATTTTATCTTTAGACTAGTTAATGTTTGTGGGTTACACGCTGACCATTACACGCGATGCTGCCGACAGTATCACTGAGAGATACCCGCACATTGTTCTAGGGCGGTACCAACTCTCTTAAAGATGGTAACTCTTACAATCCCCGTAATGTTGGTAAGAGGATATCATGAGTTACGTACCATATTTACTCAAGATCCCTTGGTCGAAGAAGTGTTCCCTCGCTATTACAACGCTAACAGGCTACTCCTGCGTAAGGATGTAAGGGCGTTAGGATGAGAAAAACGGTGAAAACAAGAACTGGTTTCTGTATTTATGTATTACATTAAATATAATTGAAAATTTCAATGAATATGAAAATTAACATTATAAAGTATTATAAACTATTGTTATCATAAAAAAAAAATATTGTTCAGTAGGTTTTAATATCGTTATGCGATGCAAAAAATTTCTTGTGCCCACATGACGTTCGGAAAATTTAAGGGGACATTGCCCAATATGCCGTAAAATATAGTTCTTTGAACCGTTACAGTCTTTGAATATAATTTTAGAGTAAAAAAATATTTGACAAACATTTTATTTTTAATACGGATATTAGGGTGGTCCGTAATGGGTAAAAAAAATCTGAATTTTTTACCTCACGCCATCTCATTTGATTTTGTACCCTAAAAAATCATTTTTATTTTAATTAATACCTATGAAAACGTCAGTTTTCTAGAAGTTTTATTATATTTTTATGAGAGTGACATGTTTCTCCCTCCCCCCAAACATGTCATTCCTATATTGTATTTTTATTTTACGCGACAGCTGTTTCGAAAAATCACGAAAATTTGACATATGACATTATTGTAACACCCGACGATGTCAACATAGGTTGACGAAACAGCTGTCGTGTAAAATAAAAATATAGCTGTGATACATAAACCAAAGATTTTAAATTTAACAGTTTATAACTTTCAAATTAAAACACTGTATAGATCTCTAACTTGTATTAATTGATATAAAACATTTACATGTAAATTTAAGGTTTAGATTACCGATAAGGATACCCTTTCAATATTGAAATCATTTGTGTTCAGGATACAATCTTTGTAATTATTGATAAAACATTTACATGCAAAATTAATGTTTAGATTACCAATAAGAATACACTTTTAGTATTAAAATCATTTTTATTTAGGATACAAGAGTAGATTTTTTGGTATTAGGCTACTTCTTTCTTTACTATTTTACTAACAAAAGCTAAAATTGCCTTTGCTCTTCATCCATTGTCATTAGTTTATTATATTCCTCAAAACCACGCTCAACACTACCTGCATAGAATGGGTGATTTTTTCAAAAACTGTGATCATGAAAAATCATAAAGAGTTGGTGGTCACAAAGTCTTCTATCTTTTTTCGTTGAAATGTTCGACATAAATGCTTTTTCTTATTTAAAATAAATAAAAATACGTATTCATCATTTTAGGGTAGAGAATCGTACTCGTATAACGGTGTCGTTTAATAAAGACCACATTAATGGATGTATTACTGAGTATATAATAAACAAAATCCTTAACTCTAAATAACGTGCAATTTAAATAATGTATAATTAAAGATCGATTGATTTTTGGTTTTACATTGATTTATTTATATAAAACATAGTGATAAATTTATAACTCGGAGTTTGAGAATGCTCTCGCAAGGCGAAACAAATTTGTCACTATTGGTTATATATTTTTGTATATAAATAAATCAATGTTGAACCAAAAAACAATCTACCTCTCATTATATCATAATTATATAAAGGAGTTTTACCAAGTGAAAACTGCAACCATAAATAGGATTTGTACTATTTTTAAAGTATTCAATAATTCTTGTTTTGTTTACAGGTTGTCGAAGATTGGAAATTCGTCTCCATGGTACTGGACCGTTTCTTCCTCTGGGTCTTTACTCTTGCCTGCATAGGCGGTACCTTCGGTATCATCTTCCAGTCTCCGTCTCTTTACGATACTAGAATTCCTGTTGACCAGCAGCTATCTGGGATTCCACTGAGGAAGAGCCAATTAATACACAGAGAAAAAAATAATGATTAATAACAAGTTTTTTCTAGTAAAATATTGTTGGATTTAGTTCATTTAAGTTTTTTAATTAATTAATTTATATTTTGATATTATAAGAAGATAAGGAGATAATTTATTACATTCCTTATAATGTATACATATTTGTTTTTAACAAATAAATTCACGTTAATCTTTTAGCATTAAAAGCAAGAGTAAACTTTACTAATATTAAAATGTTGGTAGTATAACTTATAGATTTCGACTTATTAAGCAAATACTGTAATTTTTATTGTACTGAGTAGATAAAATTAAACCACGGAAATCGATAGAAGAATTGGTTTGGGTTGGGCTGCCTTTCGTAAATCACGACATATATTAAAAAATCCACGAACTAATATTAATCTTAAACGAAAGGTGTTTGACTGCTGCATCCTCACGGTGTTGTCTTGTGGGTTTTAAACTATAACTTTGTCTAAAAAAAGCGCAAACAAATTGAGAATTTTACAAAAAACTATGGATTGAGCAATGTTGGTTATCAGTATAGCGGATAGTGAGAAGAACACTATTAAAGCCAGAACTGGAGTGTCGGACATCATCGGAAGAGTGGCAGTGCTTAAATGGCGCTAGGTAGGACATGTCGCGCGCAGCTCTAACGCCTCCTTTGCTGGTGTCCTAGAACTGCGACCCGAAACCCGTACATCGTTAAAGGACGACATTGATACCATCGGTACCACATGACTACGTTTTGCCCAGGATCAACAGACATGGAAGTAAATTGAGTAGGCATACGTCAAGGAGTGGACGGATATAGGCTGATGATGATTAAGCATTTTTAATAATTGTAGAGTTTTTCGACACCGGACATGTCATATTGTTAAGAATTGTTAAAATATACCAAATTTTCATATTTGATTTGATAATTTATTTTATCATCATGTTATTCTATAAATTACCTGAATAAAATAATATATAATAAAAACGTTTTTTATTTACGTGACATAAAAAAATACTTTTCAGAATAAATTCAGGGCTTTTTGTCTCGTCATCGTTAACGTTTCGTTTGATCTGAAGAAATATATTTCTCTTTTCAGACCTTTGCATTAGTTAAAAATCAATCCCTGTAATCAAACATTGATTTTCGTATCAATTGAACCGAAAAATGTACTCATGCAGTACTCAAGTCTTAGATATTCCATTTTTCGGATTTTTTAAAAATAGCTTTTAAGTAACAACATAATAACGACACATGAAACATAATTCAAACTTTGTCGTTAGATATACAATTTTAAGGACATCAGTACGTTATTTAAATAATAAGATAGAGAAAAAGTGTCACAATCCAATCATTCAAAAATATTAAATGTTGGCCACGCGAGGAGAAATCGACGAGAGAAATAAGTCAGTAAAGAATAGTGTGGCAGTACATTATTACCTATACCCTATTTGAAGACTACAGGGGAAAAACAAGGAATGTCAGTTAAAATTCAAAATAAATGGAATAATGCCATCTAGAAGCATTTGTACGTATCTATCCACAGTAAAATTTTCATATTCAAAAGTCATGTGTGTCATCGACTATGGCCAGATAATCGATTGCTAATTGCTAAGAAATATATAGACTTTGATTAGCTTTATTCTCAATTTATTCAAATTAACCTTCTACTGACATTCCCTGTTTTTCCCCTGTAGTCTTCATTTCAGCACCCCTCACAAATCCATGACAACAAACTGACTTATACAGAAGGTAGTAAATTACCTTCATTCTTTACACAAATACTATTGGCTAATTTCAATTTCAACAAAATAAAACGTCTTTATAATATAAGTAATGATTATTTTCTTTGAAGTAATCCTTTTTTTATGTTTAAGTTTTTATTTTGTAGAATCCCAATATTTTGCCTTTTTAAGGCATTATTAGTTATTAACATGCATTTGTAAAATATTTGATAAAGTATTAACTACTTAGTGTTAAAAAATGATACATGTTTTCTTGAAAACGGACAATTTTGTTAATATTAAATACTCATTCAAGAAACGATTTTAATTGTTTATTCTGTGACGATGAGGTTCGCAACCCATCACACCGCGTCTCCCGCGGGGCGAAAAGAGAAGGATGGAGTGCCGCATCAGTTAAAGTGTGACAGTCCATTCTTTCTGCCTACCCTTTCAGGGAGACGGCGTGATGGTTAGTTAGTTAGTTATTCTTAAGATTTTATTAAAATTTCGCAGTCTAGTAAATTTTGAAAGAAAATAATAAAAACTGATAGTTTGAATGATGCAATCCCCTAATTTTCTTTACCAGATAAGCCCCGAGATGAGAGGGTTAAAAATGTAACTTTCATAGCAGGAAAAATCAGAGATTCAAAATGTTTGTAGAGCTTTCGAAATTCCCATACTTCCGAGACTTCAGCAGCGATATTATGAGTACGAAGCTTTTAGCTCATTAAATTTTTACTGCAAGTACCCTATAACTTGGATGCAGTCATTTTAAATATTGCTACTTTTCAGTAACTTTATGACGATCTTATTTTTGAAGTACAGTATAGTTTTTGATTTGGTATTGAATTTATTCAATAAAAATAACTGGCGACACTGACGACACGAGTATTAAAATTTCGGTCGTTGTCTAGGGACGGACCGTTGGGTCATTGATCTTGTGATCTTAGATTCAATCTTTACCACATCTGATGACAATGACTTTAATTAATTTTAGCTGGTTAATGGAGGTATCCCCCGAAATATATCATGATTTTGAAAATTTTGTGAATTATAAACAACGTTATTTTCAATTTCCAAAGTGAATTTCTATGGAATTCCACAGTGTTAATGCATCAGCCTGACGAATTTTTTAAAAATTAAGCACGTTTTTTCCACTATAGAGTTTCTTTTTCTCGACATGCTTGGAAGGCTTTATACCTTCACCATCGGGAAAACGATATAAACATTTATCGTTCACCCAATGATGAAGGTGTAAAGCCTTCGAAACACGTCGAGAAAAATGAACTCAAAGATGGAAAAAATAATTTTTAATTGTATCTCAATAGAGACGAAGAAACAAACCGGAAACTGAATATGGATGATCAAGGTGTTTACAGGACTTATGACCTGTCATTGGTTGGGTTAAGCGCACGCTTTATGTAATTACAACATTCCCCATTCCACCATTGTTATTATGATCATGTATGATACATTTTTTGAAGTTGTATATATACTCCAAATTCATACTTATCTTCACGTGGCAGTTCCAGTTAGCCATCTATGTAGATTTGATTGTACTAATTAATTTTTTAAGATTAATCTATACAATCCATCCACTAACGCCATCTATGAAGAATGATTGTTTAGCATTTAGCAAACTACTTTATTAACACAATGCGACACCTTGATCATCCATATTCAGTTTCCGGTTTGTTTCTTCGTCTCTATTGAGATACAATTAAAAATTTAAATTAACCACCCACAGGTGAAAATCCAGGATTCGTATACAGATGTAAGTATACATTTCACAAATATTTGTAAATATTCTGGTCAATTATTTGGCGTATAAAATAGGAGTGGATACTCCAGGCGACTTCTAACAGTGCGATAGGAAGCGGTAGCCTCTTCGCATTGTGTTAATAAAGTAGTTTGCTAAATGCTAAACAATCATTCTTCATAGATGGCGTTAGTGGATGGATTGTATAGATTAATCTTAAAAAAATAATTAGTACAATCAAATCTACATAGATGGCTAACTGGAACTGCCACGTGAAGATAAGTATGAATTTGGAGTATATATACAACTTCCAAAAATGTATCATACATGATCATCATAACAATGGTGGAATGGGGAATGTTGTAATTACATAAAGCGTGCGCTTAACCCAACCAATGACAGGTCATAAGTCCTGTAAACACCTTGATCATCCATATTCAGTTTCCGGTTTGTTTCTTCGTCTCTATTGAGATACAATTAAAAATTTAAATTAACCACCCACAGGTGAAAATCCAGGATTCGTATACAGATGTAAGTATACATTTCACAAATATATGGAAAAAATATTTTAAATATTTTTTTTAATTCGTCAATATGAAATTGCACATTGTTTACACCTTAAGTCCTAAAATTAATTTTTAGACGTATTTCACAAAATCCCATTATATATTTTCGATTAAGATACTTGTTCTTTTTTATCCGTTCCAAATTCTTTAAAAAATTGATCAAATTCATGTTTATATTGCTTCCCTATATGAAGGAACCACCGCGTGTGTCAGGGTAAACGGGGCTTTTGGAAAATTAACGATATATCATAAGTTATTTGGTATATGCAGACGACGCTGTTCTAAACGTTGACAGCATGGACGATCTACAAGCCCTAGTGTCAAGAATGTACGACGTATGCAATAAGTATGACCTTTTGATGAACGTGTCAAAGTCTAAAGTTATGGTTTTTGAAAAGGAACAATGTATGACGGTTGTGATATAAGTGCGAACGGAGAGAAATTAGAGCAAGTTACCGAATTTATTTATCTGGGAAACATGTTAACAAGAGATGGAAAAATGGAGAAAGATATCGGAAGGAGGGTTGAAGCTGGAAACAAAATAAATGGTGCACTCAAAGTCATTACCGTAAATAGAAATATATCTACTGAATCAAATATGGCAGTGCACAATGGAGTTCAAGTGCCGACCCTTATGTATGGAAGTGACGCTTGGAGTTGGCAGAATAAGAATGAAAGTAGGATAAATGCCGCAGAAACGAGGTCACTAAGAAGAAAATACGGAAAAACAATGCATGATAGAATATCTAATGATGAAGTAAGAAAGGAATGTAAGGCGGTGGAATGAGTGATAAATATAATTAAGAAAGGGTTACTAAGATGGTTTAGACATATTGAGAATAGACACAGGGAAGAATAGTTAAAAAGATAAATACAAGTAGTATGAATGGAAAAAGTAGTCGAGGAAAGCCAGGGAAGACATGGCATGTACAAATTAACCAATTGCTGAAAGGCGGCGATATTCGAAGTAGGAACAATCGACGAGCGTGCATGTCACGTTGTGTGAATGTTGAAGAGGCGCGAGAGTTATGTCAGAATAGAACAATGCGGCGATCCATCGTCTCTGCCTACCCCTCCAGGGGGAGAGGCGTGATGGTTAATTAATTTTTGTTAGTTAGTATAAAGACAATTTTGTAATGGTTTGGAAAAAGGTTTGTAAAATAATCTTTTCACGTATTGAAATGCTCGTTTTATATTATTGTTATCCTTATTTAATGAAAACAAACATTTAAAAAATATGTAAATGTATTTTGAGGACTTAAATGGCAAAATAACGTTATCCTCAGTTATATTGTCACTTCATTATGAATAAATCCAATACCACAAACTACGTTAGTGTTAATTGTTGGGTAGGTATTTCTGAAATGCATAGCGAATTCTCATAAACTTTATGAGCCTTATATGGAGAACTAGACAGGTCGAGAATATGGAAATTAATTTATTTCGTAATAAAAGCAATTCAAATTCTTCGTTTGACTTCAAAAATATTCTCAAAGATAAATGAAATCAGGGACAAAGCATCGAACAAAGATGCTATTTTCAGAGAATGGATTGTAAATGTCAACTTTCGCTTATATTGTGTATTTACAGTACAAGCATTTCGTAGTTTCATGTGTACGGTAAGGCCATTTATCGTGTTTACTTATAAATATTGTAAATATTTATCTTGTCTACTTAATATACGTCTAATTTTTTTAAACGAATATAGTGTTTTGCATTAGAAATGAATACATTGGAAAAAATTATATTATTTAATTAAACATAAAACAATTATACATTACAATGATCAATACCACAAAATAAATACCTAATGAAGAGAGTCGAATTAAAATTTAAGAAGCGAATGCGGTGCGAATGAAAATGTTACGAATAAAATAATAAAAGGAACATTTAGATGGCTTGGACATATGGAAAAGATGGTCTAAAATGTATATGTTAACGATGTAAATGTTATATCGTTCATTCGCATGGAACTAGAAAAAAAAGATGAAAGTATATGTGTATAAAAATTAATAAAGTATATGTGATGACAATGCAGTAGAAATGATTTCTAAGAATAATGTATGTTAATATAATATATGATGGAGTGCCAAATGCATATATTATATAAGAAGTGAATGTAAAAAATAAAGGAATGAAAGTGAAAAAAAATGAAAGGGTAATTAAAATTGATAAATAAAGTAAATATGAACGACGTAAACGGAACTATAAAATATAGGTAGACTGAGAAAAACGTGGCACGATCAAATAAAAAGTATTTCAGGAAAAGCTGTGAACCATTCTTTCTATTTAGGAATACCTACCTCTTCAGGACGACGGCGTGGTGGTTAGTTTGTTTTTATTTTTGTTACGTTTGTTGCGCACATTGGACCGCGTCAGAAATACTCTATTTTAAACAGTAAAATATTTTTCTGATTTATACAACGTCACTTAGTGTTCATCTACATATAAATAAAACACAAGCTGGGTTGTGTGTGTCTCCTTCTTTCTCGGTGATTCCTCATCAGATCCTTCTGTATCTTGGGGAATGGACTAAGTGGAATTTAGCGGTCGTCATAGGCATATTTTCGTTATTAATCGAGCTCTAATTAACTTTATAAATTAATCAATTAATTGAAAATTTTCGTAGTGCAAACGAATATAGACCTTAATGTTCATATCACCTGAGTATCAATCTTTTGAGTCTATATTCGTTTGACACGGTCTGGAGAGAATTCAGTCTCCATGTAATTTTGTGTAGTGGCAACAATGTGTTTTGCTTTCTGACAGTCCAATATATTGCGTTTTACTTTGGGATGTATAATACTTAATACGTTTTACTTATTACGCACTAAAATAATTGGTTGTTTAATTGGTACAGTCTATTTTGTTGGCCATATTTTAATGTACACTAATGCAGACAGGTAATTATACTTTTGTCATTTTGAGGTTATGAACGAAATTTTATTTTTTCGTGTGGCTGAAACTTATTCGTTTCTCTTACGTTCGACGGTGATTACTTAATGATATTCGTTTTCTAGAGTTCTAGCCGTTCGATTGGTCACGTGGTCTCGGAACTGTCAATCTCTTTATACGTCGTAATATTTTGTAGGTAGGTATGAAGTTTCGGTACTTTTAGGTTATGAAGTTTCTGGGATTAAAAATATTCAATGATAGGATGATAGCGAAAATATAAAATATTGGACGTCGAAGCTCTACAAGAATATGAAGAAACTTGCTTCCGTAAGTATAATATAATATTTATATTTCTAATTCATAAATATATTTTCAGTTTATTCTATTTTGCTGTTTTCTTTATACGCATACTTTGGTCAGGGAAATTGTTACATTACCACAGCAACGGTAAGAAAGTTCTAATGATATACAATATGAATGAATGACACAATTCTTATGACTTTTTCCGTTTATTTCTAGGAAAATAAAGTAACGGATCAGAGATGGGACGAAAATTACCGATGCAGCGTGCAAAATAACTTCGTTAAAATGGAATTAGATCAATCAAACAACGGATGATCAGTGAATTAGATGTACTCAGTGAATTAGATGGCTCATTTTTACATTACACAATATCACATTTGCACAAAACATTCATATGTTTAGAGAAACAAAACTCTTGATTTTGTTGTCCATGAAAATCACATCAGAGCCAATAAAGTAAGTTTCTACGATCGTGATTTCGCTGTTGTCACATGCACCTTTCATGACTAAAACAATGTCAAAGCGCCCTTGAGGTGAGCTATTCACGAAAACGGCGATTATACAAATTAAACAAACAAACAAACCATCACGCCGTTTCCCCACAGGGGTAGGCAGAGAGAATGGACCATAACACTACTCTATCCTGGCAAACCTGTCTAGCTTCCTCCACATTCATACGAATCATACACGCATGTCGATTCCTCCGACTTCTAACATGACCAACCTTTAAAATCTGATTAATTTAATTAATTTGACAAATTAATCAAATTAATCAGATTAAAAGGTTTTATCAGTTTTATCATTTTTATAAAGAATTTTGACAGGTGTACAAATAAATTTTTCATTTGTTCCAATGACAATTTGAATAATTTCTTCAACATAACACTACTCTATCCTGTCAAACCTGTCTAGCTTCCTCCACATTCATACGAGTCATACACGCATGTCGATTCCTCCGACTTCTAACATGACCAACCTTTAAAATCTGATTAATTTAATTAATTTGACAAATTAATCAAATTAATCAGATTAAAAGGTTTTATCAGTTTTATCGTTTTTATAAAGAATTTTGACAGGTGTACAAATAAATTTTTCATTTGTTCCAATGACAATTTGAATAATTTCTTCAACATAACACTACTCTATCCTGGCAAACCTGTCTAGCTTCCTCCACATTCATACGAGTCATACACGCATGTCGATTCCTCCGACTTCTAACATGACCAACCTTTAAAATCTGATTAATTTAATTAATTTGACAAATTAATCAGATTAAAAGGTTTTATTAGTTTTATCGTTTTTATAAAGAATTTTGACAGGTGTACAAATAATTTTTTCATTTGTTCCAATGACAATTTGAATAATTTCTTCAATATTATTTTTAAGTTCTTGCTGGTTAAGTGCCTTATTACAGATAATTTAAAAAATGGTGGATACGTGTAACATAAATTAAATAAACACAAAAGTCCGGATCGTCCATGTAAACATGTGCAACATTGAAAAAAACATTATGTGTTATTACATTATGTGCTAAATTAAAAAACAGTGGATACGTGGAACATATTATAAATTAAATAGACAATATGTGCACCGTCTAAAAATAACATTTTGTGTTAAATTATTTTTATTTTGTTATTTTATTTTATATCATTGTATTTTATATTATTTGTTTTAGATTTATTTTGTGGGTGTTGGACGATCGAAGTGTGCGCGGGAGATGCCTATTGGTGGCGATGAGGTTCGCAACCCATCACACCGCGCCTCCCGCGGGGCGAAAAGAGAAGGATGGAGTGCCGCATCAGTAAAAGTGTGACAGTCCATTCTCTCTGCTTACACTTTCGGGGAGACGGCGTGATGGTTAGTTAGTTAGTTAGTTAATTTGACAAATTAGCCTAATTATTATTATTATTATTATGCATATAGCATGAACTGCCTTTTATAGTGTCCGCCTTATGGCAATTCAATTTTTTTTTTTTTTAATTCCAGGGCCCAACATTGATGAATGAAAGATCGGACCAAAGTTGCCGATGCAGCAACTAATGTTTAAATGGAATGGGATCGGTCATAAAGCAAGGACAACGGGTTATAAGATCTTCTGGCCTGGAGTGGCGAAAGAGAAACAGCTACACAAATTCTGGCAGATCACAAGCAAGATGGTCTGATGACATTAAACGAGTGGCAGGAGGTCAATGGCGCAGAGCGGCGAGGGATACAGTTGTGGAAGTCGGGAAGGGAGGCTTATGTAGTATTATCATCTATATTACTATTCCACGCCAGCGGACTCGCAGTGCCGAAATCATCGTAGAAACTTACTTTATTGGCTCTGATGTGAATTTCATGGACAACAAAATCAAGAGTTTTGTTTCTTTAATATAATGAATGTTTTCTGCAAATGTGATATAATATTGTTTATTTGATCATTAAATTTCATATAAAATATTCAAAAAATTGTTTTTCTATTACATTAGTAATATGTATTCAAGTTTATAATTCATTGTATTTTTTTAATATATATTGGGTTTATTTATGTACTCGAATTTAGCAATAGCGAAGCGTTGCCGGGTCAGCTAGTTCATAATAAAGGATACACTCTCAACCTATTGAAACAATTAGAAATAAATAAGCATAACAAAAACCTAATTTTAACTTTAATCAATGAAAAACTAACATATATTCATCCCCACTCCTTAATGTAGTTCCGATATATAATTAAATTCAATGAACTCTTGATTCTGCACTGTATTTATTTCGCATTTCAGATGCAGAAGAGAAGAATACATCAATTGAGTCTGTGCACACAGGATGGCGATTTTATTTTATATATAATACTTAGAATCATTAGTCACCTTGAAATATGTAAAATCATTTGTAAACAATTTGTAAAAATATGTTTTACTTACAAACACTTTATTTCGTCTTACCTGAAATAACTTATTTTTGATTTATATAATATCATTTAGTATCTCCTAACTATGTAACCACTGTCATAAAAAAATTTAACGAGTTCCAGGAAACACTTTCCAATATCTCTGGACTTACCCAAATAATTATTTTTATGGATTAATTGTATCTCAATAGAGACGAAGATGTAAATTATTTGGAAACAGAATATGGTAGTCGAGGCGTTTACAGGACTTATGACCTGTCATTGGTTAGGTTAAGCGATCACTTTATGTTAACAACATTCCCCATTCCGCCCTTCTTACGACACCACGTTTGACATTTTTTTTGGAACTTGTATATATGCTACTATTTTTAATAACTTCACATTGTTTTAAAAAAAATAGCGATTTTAAATCGGAAAAATAGGAACATTCATAGCTAATCCCCTTATATTACTATAATTGAAGTAAAAAATTATAATAATTTAGATTTGATTGCTAAAAACCTTTAAAAAAAAACATCTGGCAATGCTCACGGAACGGGCATAGACCTGCTCTGGTTGCAAGCCCGAAAGCGACGGCGCCGGCGAGAGTGAGAACATTGAGCTAGAACATATGCAAGAGTGAGATGCGAATATAGTGTCGCGTACTCCGTGCTACGAATTTTGTTTCCGATGTTCACAAAATACAAAATAATCTGCAATACATTTTCAAATTACTTTCAATCCGTGTTTGTTGACGAAACCACCCCTGTCACCCCCAATCCCTGCGAGTCCTCTATCATCAATACTATCGCTGGCTGCCCCACTGACAGACCTACACTCGCCAGATACTTATCAGCCGTTGATATCAACAAAGGTGCTGGAAGCGATGGAATACCACCAATATATCTGTCCAACTGTGCTAAATCGCTCTCTGAACCACTTTCCATTATATTCACTCGTTCTCTGTCTGAAGGTTGCTTGTTTGCTTGTATCGAATCTGTGATATCTACAACAAGCATTTTGGAGACATTGACGTCTTTCATTTGAGCGAGCGAAATTTTAAAAAAAGTGATCGGAGCAACATTTCGGCGCGGATGTGACCACGATGTAACGTGATATTATAATACTTGTATATATATATTTTTTTTTTTTATCTTAATTTTATTTTTTATTTCCAGTACTATAAGTATTTTAATTCTTAAATATTATGTATGCCTTATTTTGTCTTAGTTTAACTTCAATCTTGTTTCTCACTATCATTTGTTGATTGTTAACTATTATTTTTCATCTGTGGTAGCATGTAATTGGCCTTATTTTAATTATTCTAAATGTTTCTTTTATATATATGTTATTGATATCGCTGTATGTTACCCTTAATAAATAAATAAATAAATAAATACCTCCGATGTACTCGATGAATTTAGATTATTATTAATATTATTTTTTTAATCGATGCGTAAATATATTATGGAGGAATGCCTAAAATCTTAACCTTGTATTTATTAAATGTATAAAGATATTGATGGTTATTAGAAGCAACGTGTAGAAGATACCCATCACAGTTTTCATTCGTATTAATCATCTCAGCTTTATGTGCGTGAAGATGTTGGGAGCCTGGTACATGGAATACAGTTAATCGTTGCGTCGAATATGCCATTGCTCTCCTTCTCTTACGGGTCCACAAATTCGTCGCAGCACCTTTCTTTCGAAGGTGTTCCGCCATTTTTACCGTCAATCTCAGAGCCTCGCAGCCATACGCCAATACCGTCCTATTACGGTCTTGTATAGCGTGATTTTTGGCTTTCTATAGACGTTGCGAGACATATATCGGAAGCAATGAGAATTATGTTTTGTTGGCCACTGTGATATAGCCATGTTTCATGGCATAATAGGTGAGATTGCACTAGACAAATTTTACATGACCGAAAAGGCGTTTTCTCTCTGGAGGCTTGTTTGATCTTAGTTAAGTTTAATTTTAATTAGTGATAAGATTATGAAAGACAATTTGAAAACAATAATAGTGATAGTGACAATTCGGTGATAAAAAAAAATAGCGTTCTGCCCCGGTACCGCAAAGCAGTTAGGTACTGCCGGCCGGATGCAGAGAGTGGCCACACTCTGGGAGGGGATGATCTAACCCCCCACCCTGCAGAGTTCCGGGCAGCTCTCGAGCGAGTCAGTCTACCACCGGCCTCCGGTGAAAGGAACATCTCTCCCTCGGCGGACGCGCGCCGGGGGAGATAGTCTTAAAAGATCGCGAAGTGTTATACCGAACGCCGGGAAGTGATTCTGGAAAAGATCGCGATATCGCCGCATGGCGTCAGTAACCATGGCGTCAGCTCATCATCATTGGGGCCTGATGCTGGCCACGGCTGTCTCAGCGAATGAGACCAGGCCGCCTCTCGCTCCTCGCCCGTTCTCGCGCCCGCCTCGCACATCCCTCGTGGTGCGGACGGAGGAAGATGCCAAGCCGCCTGACACGGTCCGTCGCCGTCCACATCGTCACCATTAGCCGCCAGGTGCCGGTTGCCTCAGATCCGGCCAGCCTCCACGTCACCCTTCATCGTCGTCTGCCTCACCCGATCTCCGCGGCGGGATGAAGGCAGCCCCAACTCGGCACTGCTGTCCCGAGGATAACATTACGGATTAGTTTTAAGTCGTTGAACAACGGATAGCAAGTAAGTCATCTTTAGTTTATAAGTGATCTTGTTTCTTCTTTTTGTCTATTGTATTATATGTTTGTGTGTTTAAATATAATTGTAAATAGTAAATATTGGTTTCAATCTCATATCACTATACATCCCGGAGCATCTTAGAGATCGAATAATAATCACATTAGCGAGTAATTTGGGCATGAACATGTTGTGAAAGTTGGTTCGAGATATGGAGTGAGATACAACTAATCTCATGTTTCACTCCGTGACGAACAGCAAATTCATAACAACTGTGATCCTTTTTCTTATTTCCGCTGGGTCTTCATTGTTTTCTGTCAGACTAAGATAAGTGAAAGTATAATCAATGCGGTGGAAATGATCATATATGGGATGTTTTTTTTAGAGGTTTGGTTTTTAAACTAGCAACATTGTTTCTACAGACTGTTGATTTGTAGTCAATACGTTTTGCCATTTCACACAATTGGACTTCACGATTGCGCTTCATTCGAGCTAGCCGTGACGCTCATTTGCCCGAAATCATATTTATACAATAATGACATAAAATTATCTATTAAATAAAGCCAATATCATAGACATGAACATTATTTTAATGTGTTTTTTTTTTTTCATTTTGAATTTGTATTACTAAATTTTTTAATAAAATAATAATACACTTTTAGTATTTGTATCTAAACCACTTTATTTTGTAACACCAACCGGTTTCGCTCCCGCCGGTGCTTCGTCAGGGTGAGGGGGTAAACTTAACATAAAATCAGAGAACAACATATGAAGAAAGTAATTTAAAATGGATGTGAGAAAAGGGGGTAGGAGAAAGTGTGTGCGAGGACGAATAGAATGTTTGAACGGTGAGTCATGATCATTTAGGAGCAAAATTGTGTAAATTTTCTAATTAATATCTTAGTGGCGGACAGATAAAACTATTAACAATGGGGAACGTGGCTAAAATAGGGCTATGGAAAAGATGCGTTTGATTATTTTTTTATTTCTTATTTTTTAATGCTTCCAAATTATCTAATTTTAGACCCGGGGAATTTTTCTGTAGCATTTTTAAATCAGAATCTTTAAGACATATGTGGTTTTTCTCTAACAGGTGGTTGGCGAACTCAGTAAAATTTTATAAAATATTCAGACATCTAATATGTTCTGACTATTTTATTATTATTATTATATCTGTGTTCTGTTATAAAATCATATTTATTATTCACTTATATCTATTACATTTATCTCATCTCGTTTTAGGTTAATTATTTTTAAATGCCACTCAGAGATGATATTTATGTGTTTCAGCATGTAAAGGGGTTTAAATATATACAAACATGCTTTACGTGCAATTTTGCGCGTGCCAGAATACAAATAAAAATTATGTCTGTTCTGTCTGCACGATCAAATAGTGGTATGCAAATAATTGAACTGTATATACAGGTGATAAATCAATCAGAATAATCGGAGGAGTGGCAAAATCTCATAGCACTTGCATAAATAGTGATTTTTACGACGTGAAAAAAAAAATGGGTTTATTTTTATCCATGATCTTTCCTTTGAGAAGAAGTCGAACCAATTACTATTTTTTAAGTACTTGTACGTGATATAATTATGAAATTCTGACTAACACTAGTAAAATACTATTTTCTATTGCACTGCATTAATCGCATTTCATACAAGTAAATGATTTGACTTCTCCTCAAAGAAAAAATCAAGGCAAGTTGTATAATTGACTGAAGGCGAATATCATCGTCATTTTTTTTTTTTTTAATTATTTTTTTAAAAACCCAATTGGGTTATATGGTTACATTTTTAGATCTTACTATTAATTATGTATTGTTTCAGATATTTTTTATATTGAATTGTAGTGAGATTCCTTGTGTCTTTAGGTAGTTCATTGTAAAGTTTCAGTCCATTGTTCAATATCCTTGATTGTCCTGTCTTAGTTCGTGCAATCGGTAGTTTGTTAGTAAAATGCTTTCGACACGGGGTGAAACATGAAGATTACCCGTGCTCTACTCCCGATCTCGAAGCACTCTCTCACAACGTATTGCCCAGTGTCTATTCGCTAATGTAATCATTATTACGTTAATTGAGACTGCTCCGGGAGGTATAGTGATATGAGATTGAAACCAATATTTACTATTTACAATTATATTTAATTAAACAAACATACAATATACAAAAAGAAAGAAACAAGATCACTTATTAACTAAAGATGACTTACTTGCTATCCGTTGGAACGACTTAAAACTACTCCGTCACAGAATAACGTTACTTGACAGCGACGAGGACCGACGCTGACGCTGTCGTGGCCAGCATCAAGGACTGCCGGAGGCTGCATAACACAGAAGCATCACGCGGATCATGGACCGGCGCGGATTCCCTTCACAGCGACAGCGGTGGCCAGCATCACGCCCCAATGGTGATGAGCTAGCGCGGCTGGTTAGCACGAGTACGGTGATCTGCGAAGCCAGCGTGGTGGCGAGTCGGCCGCTAATGGCGTCCGCGCCAAGAGAGACGTGCGAGGCGGGAATACCGGGGCAGAACGCTATTTTTTTTTTATCACCAAATTGTCACTATCACTATTATTGTTTTTAAATTGTCTTTCATAATCTTATCACTAATTAAAATTAAACTTAACTAAGATCAAACAAGCCTCCAGAGAGAAAACGCCTTTTCGGTCATGTAAAATTTGTCTAGTGCAATCTCACCTATTATGCCATGAAACATGGCTATATCAAGGTGATATCTGTCACAATTCCTGGTCCAGTGTCTGTGTATGTCTGAATTTTTAGTTAATTTGTAGGTGCTGTCTGTTGTCTTTTCCATGGTCACTCTGTATACAATTTTTAAGGTCTCATATTTGGTCAGGTCTGATAAGTCCATTTGTTTTGTTTGTCTGTAAACTTGTATGGTTGGGGTAAGGTAGTCAATGTTATATGTTAATTTTATTATTTTATTTTGTTGTCTTTGGAGTCTGGAGATGTCCTTTTGGTTTCCTGTCCCCCAGAAGGGAATTATATATGTCAGTCGGCTTTTTACATACGCTTCGTACATCATAACTTTTTCCCTTCTTGGTATGTAATTCTGTATTTTGTAGAAGAGGGAGTATAGCGATGCTAACTTGTCTGTTAGGTTGTCTATGTGTTTTGTCCATTTTAGTTGTCTGTCCATTGTTAGTCCTAGGTACTTTACATAGTCGAGTTCGGTTATTGCGTCATCATCATCAGCCGTCTGTCATCCACTGCTGAATGTACGCCTCTCCCAAAGCACGCCACCACACCCTATCCATTGCCGCTCCCATCCATCCATGTCCAGCAATCCTCTTCAGGTCGTCGGTCCAGCGGGCAGGAGGACGTCCAACTCTGCGAAATCCTGTAAGCGGTCTCCACTCCAGAACCCGTCTACCCCATCGGCCGTCGGTTCTCCGACAGATATGGCCAGTCGAAGTCAGATTTAAGGATGAAAGTTTGTAACAAATAGAACACAAAATCGGTCTTTCGCCTAGGTGAAAACGCATATGATGTTCTCCCGTGTGATCCAGCGTGTGATTGCGTAAGGTAGTTACCCGAGAATATATTTTACTACAGGTGGTACATGAAAATGTATTTTCATATGGGTACGAAACTGTAAATCACTATCAAAACATTGATCACAGAAGGAACTGAAACTCTTTTCGTCAGAGTGAAACTGAAAATCATACTTCATTCAATTTTAACTATAAATCAAAGCCACTGTCACTAAGGGACGTCCGTTCAGACTGCGAAATAAATTCCAATTTATACTTTGTTTCAAATATCTTACAACTTGTAACTGGGTCAATACTTTCGCAGATAGGTTCATGATCACCATTTTCAAATTCCAGGTCTGTTTTAACATACACTGGAAAGGTATTATATATTAATTGTTTGGTCGGGTAATAATAATAATTAATTGTTTGGTCGGGTAAGTCGGGTCGCCAATGTTTTTGTTAAATTGATTTAATTTCGAATACCTTCAAAGTGGTAAAGAATAATTAAATCGATAGAATTTAAAAATACGTATTCTGTTTTACAAGATTTTTTATTCAAAATAAAGTTTGAAAGGTCTTATAGATTTTATTACATAATCCTATTAAAATATTTATATTTCGGTAATAATAAATACTGTAAACATAAACAAAATAAATAGTCTTAATACGAAAAATGCTAACAATAATTACGCACATTTTTATTGAAGATAATATTTATTCAACAGATTTATTTAAATGAATATTCCTTATGTGCTTACTCAACTTAGTCTTTTTGGTAAAACATTTATTGCATACAGAACACACAAACGGTTTTTTAGCATGAACACAAACGTGACTTCGTAAATTAGCCATATCACTACAATATTTACTGCATAGGGAACAGTGAAATGGCTTTTCTTCGACGTGCTTTCGCATGTGCGTACGAAGGCGCGATTTTTCAATATATCTCTTGTCACATTCGGTACAGGAATAGGGTTTCTCATCAGAATGACTACGCTGGTGTTTAATCAACATAGAGTTGTGAGTAAATATTTTGTTACAGATAGTGCAAAAAACATGTTTATCAACCGAGTGCTTGCGACGCATGTGGGTATTTAGATTAGATTTCTGAGAAAAATAATTACTGCAAATAGAGCACTGAAAAGGTTTTTCGCCGGAATGTATTCGAAGATGTCCCCGTAAATGTCCCCTTTCACTAAAACTTTTTTCGCACATAGTACACGAATATGGTTTCTCGCCCGAATGCGTTCGCTTGTGATTACGAAGGTGTGAACGATGATTGAAAGATTTTTGACATATCGTACATGTAAACGGCTTTTCACCCGAGTGAATCCGTAAATGACATTGCAATATCGCGTTAAACCTAAAACATTTGTTACACACTGGACAGGGAAACGGCTTTACGCTTGAATGGGTCTTCTCGTGAGCACGAGCATCAGCGTTCCGTGTAAAACGTTTATCGCAGAAAGAACAAGGATACGGCCTCTCACCCGTATGGGTCATCAGATGGCTACGTAAATGCAACTTCTGTGTAAACTGTTTATCGCAGAGAGAACATAAAAATATTTTCTCAATTC
Source organism: Lepidostoma basale (assembly GCA_022606425.2). Classification (NCBI taxonomy): domain Eukaryota; kingdom Metazoa; phylum Arthropoda; class Insecta; order Trichoptera; family Lepidostomatidae; genus Lepidostoma; species Lepidostoma basale. The sequence continues at coordinate 499,036 of JAHDVF020001261.1, forward strand.
TACAATATTTTCGATCTTTCTTTGACTCCGTGATTTTCTTATCGGTTGAACATTTTATGTGCGCTGGCTGTGATACTTTTAATAACGGTGAAGTACCAGGCACATCATTACATTTGAAATAATTGTCGGAAATTTCATCTATAGACACACAATCTAATTCTTGTTTTACTGTAGGTTCTGTTATGTTTGTAAAATCCGAATTTATTGAAGACTCTGGTTCAAATGTAATGGGAAGATGAAGAAAATCCATTGTTTCATTTTCGTTATTTTCTTCGTTGTCACTCTCCAGTCTATCCAGACTGTGAATTTCTTTTTTTACGGGATGTGTGGAGATGGGTTCCGGTTTAAATGGAAATACAATTTTTTCGATCGTAGCTTCTTCATAACATATTTCAGAATAAGATTGAAAATCTGGTTCTTGCTTAAGTTTAGGCAATACTTCAACAGACTGTATCAAACCTATTTTCGAAACATCGTGCAACTTCTTCTCAGATTTATCAAGGAACCGAGGCAGATTTTTAGACATATTGACTCCTGAAAAAAACTCAAGGTTATTTTTGATTTATAGAAACATTTGCGTAAAATATTATAAGTTACTAAATTACTAAACTTTTGATTATGATGAATGTTTTAATATGGTGTTTAAAAAAAGATATACATAGATGAAAATAAAATCGAACATTCGAAATCTTCTTTCTGTTATACCATACATTTATTATTAAATGTAATATTTGTTTATAATGACACACCGCAGTTTTTGCATTAAAAATATTAATCAGAGCAAGAATGACTCTTCAAAAAAACTATCTAAAACTTCAAAGAAATTTGGTGAACACAAAATACAAACATAAAAACTTACAAATTGTTAACCAAGTTTCTATGTTGTTTCGATCAGCGTCATTTTTTCAAATTTCATTATTTAGTTTAGATTCAAAAAATAATTGATACGTCGGGTAGAAATTTCTTTGTACTTAATATAAAAAAGATTTAATAATTTAACAATCCGTAGTTGGATTATCAGTTGATAATTATGACATAATAATTAGATAGGTATCCTTGCGCTTTCTGGAATATATTATATCCCTCTTTATTACTTGTTCTACTCGAAAAGTTTAGCAAACCTGGATAATTCTTTAATTTTCCGAAATCTGACAAACTTCCTGATAACAATTTTTGACACTTGACATTACCATAGATTATGCGAAAGATATTGATGGTCTCGATTAAATTCACTTGTCTATAACACCCACAAATTTAGACAATGAGATATAATTAATTCAGATGGTAAATCATTTTTGTGTTCTATTTGCTATGAAAACCATAAAAGATCTTCAGGTAATTTAAAATCTCGAGTGCTTCCTTCATAAAGGGAGCTGGCGTATCATAATAATAAACATATTATTATTTCCATTTATATGTCTCGTTCGGTACTTGAAGGAGGCCTTTTCAAAATAGGTAATAGAATCAAATATATTCATATACTCGTAGTGTCAATTCTTAGGGGTTAAATTCAAGTAGAACCATCTCTCATGCGTTCCTAAAGTTATATTAGGTCCTTACATATGAAATTGGCGTTTTGTGTGGGAGGAACATAAAGTTGATTTTTTTTTTTTAATATAATATATTTATTTAATCAAAGTATGTACCATTGTTATCTATGCACTTTTGCCATCTCATAGGTAGTTCATCGATCCCTTTACTACAAAAAAACATTCGGACGGGAATCAATAAAATCTTTGAAGTCGGTTTGGACTGCCCCATCGGAGTTGAATTTTTTCCCTTGCAAGAAGTTATCCAAATTTCGAAAAAAATAGTAATCTGTTAGGGCAAGGTCCGGAGAGTACGGTGGATGTCTTAGACATTCCAATTGAAGCTCTTCTAATTTGGTAGCCGTCTGTTGTGCAGTGTGTGGTCTAGCGTTATCATGAAGCAGCAGTGGCCTAGAGCGATTAACCAGCCTCGGTTGTTTAGCAGCTAGCTTTTCCATCATGGTTTGCAGTTGCTGATAATAGACATCTGCCGTAATCGTCTGGCCAGATTTAAGAAAGCTGTAGTGAACGACACCAGCATTAGTCCACCAAACGCTCACAAGTAACTTTTTTGGAGTCAATTTTCGCTTGGGGCATGGTTTGGCTGGTTCGGCAGGGTTCAGCCATTGCGATGAGCGCTTCCGATTATCATACAGGATCCACTTTTCATCACAGGTAATGATTCGATTCAAAATCCCTTCATTATTGTGCCGGTTGAGTAATGCAACGCAGCAGTCAACGCGCGTTTGTTGATTTGCTTCACTCAATTCGTGAGGTACCCACCTTTCAAGCTTTTTCACCTTCCCAATTTGCTTCAAGTGGATTAAAACAGTTTTATCACTAACACCGCAGCCTGCAGCTAACTCGGACGTGGTTTGCGATGGATCCACTTCCACAATAGCCTTCAATTCTTCATTATCAACTTTGGTCTCCGGCCGTCCACGGGGCTTGTTCTGCAGGTCGAAATTTCCAGAACGAAAACGTTGGAACCAAAAACGCACTGTGTTTTCTTTTGCGGCACCGTCGCCATACACATCATTAATCCTTCGAGCCGTTTCTGCAGCACTGGTGCCACGGTGGAACTCGTACTCGTAAATAACGCGATATTTCAAGTTTTCCATTTTGTAAACTGAGTGACGCAAAGAAAAAAAACAATTGAGGAAAAATCAAATTAATTATAATTTTCGAAACACAAATACTTGAGTAAATAGCTGTATAAATTTGAATTTGGAATTCCTAACCAAAGAGAAGATATTTGAGATCAAAGTTGCCAGTACGGCAAAACGCCAATTTCATATGTAAGGACCTAATATATTATATTTTACCTATTCTCAATAGATGCCTTAAACTTTAATTTTGTTTGTAACATCTTTTGAGAAAGTAGACTGATTCGATTTGATTTGGATATAATAACCATCGTTTGATAAAAGGCGTTAACAAAAAACCGCACCCAACCGCATAATGATGAAAAATAATGATGATCAAAAATACATTGAATTTGGTACGCGTGCTGAACCGGGGAAACAACAATAGTAAAACAACCAACTTGTTTTCTGAAACCAGTTTATTAAATTTAAAATCAACAATGAGGTATATTTTATTTTAATACAAGAAATCTTTCATTATTGAAGCTTGCATTTCCATTCTAAAAAGAATGAGAAACCAATTTCATGTTCAGAATGTAGAAAATTATTCAATTAACGTTTGGGCGTAAAACCACTTACTTTATTTTTTTAATTAACTTGGTTTTAGTGAAATATTACGGTAGTGAGTATTTTCTAGAAGGGTGAGTCCGTAAAAAATTTCAATCGCTTTTACCAAATATCTTCTCTTGTGATTTTTCGACGATATTTATAATAGTTAAACAATATTTCTTGAATGGCGTTGTATTTTCTACAGCAATATTCTTTAATTTAGAAAAGTGCGTTAAATCGTCAACAGTAAAACTGTCTTTTTTACTTAGATTAGTAATTACGGAACGGAGAATTTTAGAAAAGTTTATATTGTCGTCAAATTTTATGGACCCTTTTGACAAGTAATCTATTATCAACGGTGATAGCCTATAACTTGATTCAACCTCTAATGAATCATATATAAATAGCAGTATTGGAAATACCCAATCGAATTGTTCGCTAAAGTTAGACAAATACTCTTTAAACACGTACAATTGTTGTCGTGGAGATAATGAAGAAACAAAAGTGATATTGATTGACGGGCAAGGCTCGCTTTTATACATAATCGGCAAAATAATAATTGAAAAAACTTGTTCTTCCATTCGTTCAAAACACTCCAAAACAGACATCCTGATTTCTTTAACAGAGTTGTTGAATAAAACGCACGGAAGAAGGAAATGTTCCAAAAAATCTCGAGACTGCTTGATCATAAATGTGTTTTCCGTTCGATTAAATGCTTTGCACACGTTGAAAACTGTATTCCCTGATATTTCAGGTACGATGAAACTATAAAATTTCCTCACATTCAAGACACCAGTCAATGTATTTTCAAAGAAAAGTGTATTAGTAGCCCACTCAAATTTAAATTGTTCTAAAAACTGTAACGTCAACTCATTCAATTGTTTTTGTTCTTCGTCGGGGCTTATTGTGTTTTCAACACTTTTGTCTTCTTTGATATTCGTATCCATATTTTCGGACTCACTTTCACTACTGACTGTTACACATTCGAAAGTTTCTGGATTAGAATGTAAACATGTTTCAGTAGACGCGTAGTCTTTTTCATACAGTTTCAAGAAATATAACTGCATTTCACTCCGTTTCAATAAACCGCCGTCGTATTTCATCTGTTTCGTCTTGCACAAATTTCTCAAATTGTCTATCGATTTTTCCGATCGTTCACTATAATTCCAAGAAGTATCCATTTTACTTAACATTGAATGGTGCATTTCGTTGACATAATAATAATTCAAATCTTTCAAACATTTGTAAATGAAAACCGTGTTTGACAACGTGATCATAGAAAAATATTGGTTTGATTTTAACCATAGACACTCATTAAACCAATGCCGTCTTAAAAGTGATAACATAGATTCGAGACGGCATTGATTAAACCATGCAAAATTTGTATATATTTTTGTTTTTACTCTTTTCCTTACCTATATTTATATAATACTTCATTATACAGTATATAAACGGCAATCATGTCGATTATCCCTTAAATTGATTTGTTAAAAGAGAGTTTTGTTGATGAATGTGTTACAAACAAATATTTATTCAATATAAAAGAAAAACGCACGGAAGATCGAAATCGGCGATGAGGTCCGCCACCCATCACGTTGCATTTTCCGCGGGGGCGAACAGAGGAGAGTGGAGTGCCGCATTGGTACTTGGAATATTAGAGGAGGTATGGAAGGGAAGTTAAGTGAGATGTGTGATGAATTTAATAACAAGTGTTTGGATATTTTGTGTGTGACTGAATGCATGGTTAAAGAGTGCGGATCTAGAGAGCATGATAATAAGTTCATCTTATGGTCAGGGGTATCACAAGAACAAAGGGGAGGTCAGGGTGTGGCAGCGATTCTAGCTCCAAGGATGGTAGAATGTATGAAAGGATACGAATGTATAAGTCCTAGACTGATGTGGATCCGCTTCAAAATTGGATTGACAAGAGTATTACTCATAATTGGGTATGCTCCTGTTAATAGCGAAGATGAAGTTGTGAAAGATGAGTTCTGGGATAGTGTAAACGAGATAGCAGCGAGTAAGAACGTGAACGAAAGAATTATTTTAGCAGGAGATTTGAATGGATGGGTAGGAATCCAAAGGACTGGTTATGAAGAATGTCTCGGTAAGTATGGTGATAGTAGGACGAACGATAATGGAAGGAGAGTGCTTGGTGTATGCCTGGAGTGGAGCCTCTTTGTGTCAAACACGATGTTTGATCATAAGAGGATCCATCAGTATACATGGGAGAGAGGGAATGAAAGGACGACTATCGATTACGTCATCGTTGACTCTAGATTACGGACGGACACTGTAGATACCAGAGTGTTCAGAGGGGCCGAACTCGGAACTGACCATTTTTTGGTGGTGACAAAGATAAACCTGTTCCGAGGTTGGCGCACCAAGAAGAACAAAACAGTGACCGCCCCGTCTAGAGTTAAAATAGAAAAACTCCAAATCGATGACGTAAAAGAGAGTTATATGACGAAAGTGAATGAGAGGCTGAGTGGTCGAGAATCTGAATTTATAAGTATAGACGAGATCTGGAACAAATTGAAAGAAAGTCTATGTGAAACAGCGAAAGAGGTATGTGGTACATGTGTGCAAGGAAGAAGGAATGGAGATGCTTGGTGGGATGACTGTGTAAAAATTCTGGTCAAAGAAAAGAAGGATGCATGGTTAAATATGATATCTGTGGATAAAAGAGATTGCGAGAAATATAAAAGAGCAAAAGAAGCATACAAAGTTTGTAAGATGAATGTCAAGTTGAAAGTGAGAGAGAAAAAGGATAAACTGAAGGAGGAAGACGGTCTCAAGATGACGAGTCACTTTCAGAGCAACATAAAAATGTTCTAGAAGGAAGTCAAAAAAGCCCGGAATCCTCCCGAAAATGGTTGTGCGAAAGCAATTTTGAGTTGTGAGGGAAGAATGATTACTGATTTTGACAGTATACAAGGAAGATGGATGGGAATACTTTAAAGATGTATATGGCAGTGAAATGACTGAGAGTTCAATGAGAAGGAGCGTTACAAATGTGAGTTGCACGAATAGCGAAAGAGATATGACAGAAATAAGTTTGAACGAAATAGTAAAATCTGTAAGCTGTATGAAAGGTGGAAAAGCTGTTGGTTATGATTGTGTCGCTTTGGAGTTTATTAAAAACGGTGGGCCGGTTGTTGCAGCGTGGTTATACAGACTCTTTAACCAGTGTTTAGAGGAAGGATATACGCCGCTCGACTGGAGGAGGGCTGTTATCATGCCTCTATATAAGGGAAAGGGGTCTCGTATGGACTGCGGAAATCACCGGGCAATAAGTCTGTTAAGCGCCGTTGGTAAACTCTACGGCCGAATTTTAATAGAAAGAGTAAAAAAGACGACGACTGAAAGAGTATGGGATGTTCAAGGCGCTTTTATGACCGGAAGAGGATGTATGGATCAGATTTTTGCACTTCGAACGCTTGCGGAGAAGTTTATGGCCAAAAACCGTAAGCTTTTCTGTGCGTTTGTCGATTTGCAAAAAGCCTATGATCGAGTGAACAGAGATAAACTGTGGTCAATCTTGTCCGAATACGGAGTGAGCACAAAACTGATACGGGCGGTTGCTTCTCTCTACGAAGGGAGCACTGCCAGTGTTAGGGTAAATGGAGACATCACGCCTTGGTTTGATATCACGAAGGGTGTTAAGCAGGGCTGCGTGATGTCTCCATGGTTGTTCAATCTGTATATGGACAAGTGTATGAAAGAACTTAAAGGTATAAATGCTGGTGCTAAGATGAGTGATATGTCTGTAAACTGTCTGCTTTACGCGGACGATGCCGTTCTCGTTGCGGATAGTGCGGACGAATTACAAGTCTTGGTGTCGAGAATGAATGAGGTATGCAAGTCAAATGATTTAATGATGAATGTCGGAAAGTCAAAGGTGATGGTTTTCGAAAGGGAAGAGCAAATGACAGTTTGTAATATAAGTGTGAACGAAGAGAACTTGGAACAGGTGAGGGAATTTGTGTATTTAGGTAGCATGTTCACAGCAGATGCCCGAACGGATAGTGACGTCGAAAGAAGGGTTGGTGCGGGTAACAAAGTGAATGGAGCTTTAAAAATAGTTATTGGAAACAAGAATTTATCAATGAAAGCGAAAACGGCCGTTCACAATGGAGTTCTGGTCCCAACCTAATGTATGGAAGCGAAGCATGGAACTGGCAAAAGAAGGATGAAAGTAGAATAAATGCGGTAGAGATGAGGTCCCTAAGACGTATGTGTGGTAGAACGATATACGACAGAATCTCAAATGCTGATATAAGAAAGGAATGTAGAGCGGAAGAAGGTATAATGAACAAAATTATGAAAGGATCGCTGCGTTGGTTCGGACCGCATGGATGGAGAAAGAATGGTTAAGAAAGTATACGTTAATGATGTAAATGGGGTACGAAGTCGAGGCAGACCGAAGAAAACATGGCATGACCAAATTAATCAAATTTTAAAGGTTGGTCATGTTAGAAGTCGGAGGAATCGACGTGCGTGTATGACTCGTTGTATGAATGTGGAGGAAGCTAGAGAGGTTTGCCAGGATAGAGTAGTGTGGCGGTCCATTCTCTCTGCCTACCCCTGCGGGGAAACGGCGTGATGGTTTGTTGTTGTTGTTGTAAAAGAAAAACCAAATACTTCTATTTTGAAACAGTTTTAGATAAATGGGCTGGCGAATCCGATAATAATACTTTTGTTCCAGTCGAAAAAAATTGAGGAGTTTAATTAAAATTATTACAAGACGAACCTTGTAAAATAAGGGTTTTATTGTAAAGCTGTCGGGTGAAAATGTAAACATACGCCTTTATTATAAATAAACACTTAACACATTTTAAACATTCTATAAAAATATCATTGCGACTAAATTCTTTCCAGAAATTTAATACAATCCGTGATAATTAAACAATCCATATCAACTTATTCGTTGGAATCTCCATTGGAATTTGAAAAAATAACAATAAGTAATTTGATAAATGATCAAACATTAGGGTATCCAAAATATATTTCAAAATCCTGAATATGATAAAATATTGGCATAAATAAATTAAAACTTTCGTACGAAGCACTTAATTTGTTGTGTGACATTATTAAATAAAATAAAAATACACGATAAATAAATAAATTTTGCGGGAGATGCCTATTGGTGGCGATGAGGTTCGCAACCCATCACACCGCGTCTCCCGCGGAGCGAAAAGAGAAGGATGGAGTGCCGCATCAGTAAAAGTGTGACAGTCCATTCTTTCTGCCTACCCTTTCAGGGAGATGGCGTGATGGTTAGTTAGTTAGTTAGTTATAAAAATACACTTTTAGTAATTTGTATATACACCACATTATTTGGTAACTCTAACCGGTTTCGCTCCCGCCGGAGCTTCGTCAGAGTGAGGGAGTAAACTAAATATAAAATCAGAGAACACAATGTATGAAGAAATTAAAAATGGAGGGGGTAGAAAAAGGGATATGAGGTGTGCCCGAGGACGAATAGAATGTAAGAACGGTGAGTCATGATCATTAGGGGAAAATTATGGAGAATTTCTAATTAAGATTTAAGTGGCGAACAGGGAAGTTAAATTTTTTATTTTTATGGGAATATTTAAAATTATTAACAATGGGGAACATTAATAAAATAGGACTATGGAAAAAATGCGTTTGATTACTAATTAAGGGTAGATTATTTTAAAGGGCTTTCTTAATTTCTAATGCTTCCAAATAATCTACTTTTAGACCCGGGAAATTTTTGTGAAGCATTTTCAGGTCAAAATCTTTAAGATATGTGTGGTTTGTCTCTAACAGATGATTGGCGAACTCAGAGAAACCGTTACTATTTAGATATTCGAGGTGTTCCTTCACCCTTACGTTTACGTTTTAAGGCAGAAACATACTATTAACACGCGATGTGGCGTGTTTAAGGCAGAAACATGCTATTAACACGCGATGTGGCGTGTTTACTCCCACCACCGGCAACACGTCGATCTAGCTCGTCTGGATCGGGTGGCGTGTGCGCGCATGTATTTAGTTTACTCTCTCACCCTGACGAAACTCCGGCGGGAGCGAAACCGGTCGGTGTTACCAAATAAAGTGGTGTATATACAAATTACTAAAAGTGTATTATTATTTTATTTAATAAATACATTACCTATTTAAAGTATTAGTGCACAAATCCAAATTATTTGTGACAGTATTTGTATCAACCCAGTTGTGAAATGGGTGATTTTTGTTTAAACTAAACTAAACTGAGCTAAATTTCTGGACGAATTTACCCACAAAATACGAATAATTTTAATTATCACAACACAGAAAAATTAAATATTAATTTAGCTGGTATGTTTCTTGGATTCTGCTATTGATTCGACAACGACTCTTCTCAGTTGACACTCGGGACAAAAACTTGAAGAATATCGTTTCTTTTTTAATTTATGGCGTCCTTTTTCTAGATCGGCTGGTTTAAAAGTTTTTTTACAATATTTACACGTATCCGACGCTTCTCTAGTATGAATTTTTTCGTGAATTTTTAAATGGCAAGATTGTGAAAAAGTTTTTTTACAGACCGAACACGCAAACGGTTTCAAGCCGGTGTGGATAAGAAGATGAAGTCTAAGATTAAAAGTACGAGCGAATAATTTTCCACAATAGCTACATGAAAATGGTTTATCCGCTTGATTAGTACAATTGTGTGCTTCCATTTCTTTAGGAGTGGGGAAAGAGAGTTTACAACCGCCGCATACAGAGGGCGGTTCTTTTAGATGTATCCTCTGATAGTGAGCTATTAAATGATCGTTCCTCGCAAACGGTTTTGAGCACACCGCACACGAATAAGGTTTCTCTTGCGTATGTACGCGTTGGTGTTTTTGCATGTCACCTAAACGGGTAAAACTTTTCTCGCACAATTCACAACCGAACGGTTTGATACCGGTATGTGTAGTTCTGTGCCTTTTGAGATGGCCCAGCCTGCCGAACAGTTGACCGCATACATTACACGAATAAGGTTTCTCGCCGGTGTGCATTCTCACGTGTTCTTTCAACGAGCTCATCTGGGTGAAGGTGTTCTCGCAAACATTACACGAGTAAGGGCTTTCCTTCTTATGGGCACTCTGGTGGGACACGTAATCGTTCAAGTCGTCGAAAGTTTTCGGACATGCTTCGCAGCGAAGTCTCATTGGCTCGGCTGTCGTCGTGAAGTAAGCATTGCCGACGCTGGTAGTGGCTTCGGAGTTCAACTGGTCTATCAGAATTTTAGTCTGGCATTCTGAATAATGGGCCGGTAGGTCATTCACATCCGGACGCGAACAATATTGACAGCTTCTAAAATCTTCTGTAAAGAATTTAAAAAAATGGAATTCAAACTTTCTTACCGCTAAAAATAAGTCCGCACCTTACGGTGCTTCTTAATTACTACACGATTGAAATGAGATTTTTGAAATAGAGAAACATGAATAAAGCTGCATTTGATTAATTTGGTCATGCTATGCTTCCCTTTCAACTCACTGCTTGTATACAACCTTTTAACCATTATTCTCTCATCGATTCGTTTCATGTGTCCATACCATCTCAAAAAAGCATTTTATTTTATTTTACTCATGATGCGATCCTTACATTTATTCCTTATTTCGTTGTTTGATATTCTGTCGTACGGGTAAATCGTTTCCCCACAGGTTATTCTCAGTGATCTCATTTCTACAGCATGTATCCTACATTCATCCTTCTTTTGCCAGCTCCAAGCTACACTTCGCCGTATATTATTTACTCTTTACTTACGATATAGCTAATTAACTCACAAACTTACTGTTTTGGTGTATTTCGTGAATAAAATATTCATCTTTGAGATCCGAAAGCGACATGGAGTCTTTCATTGCATGGCAATCATTTTCCGTGTGTGGATATTTGGATTCAGCTTCACTGAAGACAGCGCAATTGATGGTATCCATGCGTTGCCTTCCTTTCCCCTAATAAAGAGTATATTTTTCATTCCGTATTTCGGGAACAGTCCAAAATGCATTTCCTATCTTAAATCTATATATATTATTCATTTGTTTATGTAACTTATTAGTCAAAATATTATTAAATTTTTATTCTCAGTAACATTGAAATACAAAAAAGGTTAAATAATAATTTGGTAGTTACATTTTTAGACTTTAAAGCCAATAAAATATAATATCTAAAGCTTCTCTAGGACCAATTAAAACGAACGGCGTAATGTTTTAAAGACTGCAATATGTGGAAAACATTTGTTTTTTATCATTTGCATTTAATAGATAAAAATTGAAGTGTACAAACATATTCTTACCAAAATATTAATAAATACGCGAATTTTATTACTAACTAACCTAAATTACAGATCTGACATCTGTCAGCCCCGCGTTACCATAGACAATCTATTGTTTGTTTCAAAAAACATCAGAGAATACAATAAAACAATAAAGTTGACATTAAAACTACCCACACACTGTCTAATCCGATATCAGCAACTGAAAATACATAATTATAGAACCAGATTTTTATTATTCTCAATTACGTTGAAAGTTACACACACATAACCGCCTTGCTTTGAATGTATCTTTCACACTTGATCAATTTATTTGAATCCCAAAAACGGTACACTTAACAATCAAATCTATAAAAATAATAATAATAATATTATGCAAACTTTTAAAGCGCTGTTTTTGTGATGTAATCACCTCAAGGACGCATTAAGGCGTGTTTTAAATCTAAAAATCTAAATATGAACGCTGCATCTGATATTCACGATCGGTTAGAAAGGATAATGGAACAAAATATACAAGTTTTAAATTGGGTATGGAATATAAAAATGATGGGTTTTCAGCTTAGATACGAAATCTGTCGGATCATTTATGCATCTAAGGTATGGAGAGAAATTGTGCCTAGCTGATGGACTGGCTACCGCAAAGGCTCAATCCCCGAAATTTGTACTAGGACAACGCTTCGGGTCAACTAATGTTCGCCGAGCGAAGTGTGGATTTCCTTGGATTTAGGCTGTCCGTTATACAGAGTTCGGATATATAATTTGGTGCCATCCCATGTAGTGCTTTGAAGACTGTCCACCAGAGTTTATACTGGATTCTTTCTGGATTTTTAAACCAGTGAATTTCTTTGAGATTTTGTGTTATATGGGACATTTTTAGAATGCCTTTAATGAGCATTGAACGCAGATTGAAGTTTCTCTACTTGTTGTTTTGGAATGTTGGCATTAATTCCATTACAATAACATATCCGGTGGTATGACATGACAGTACTAGAATAGTTGCGCCTAGAAATAATTTATTACATATTTTTTTTACCGAATACCGAACGATTCTGTCATCTGTTATTTGTTACAAATGTTCCAAGTTTTTCGTAATGTAATATAGACATTGTAATTCACTTTTTAAATATTTTTAGCAATGTAACTACAATTCCGACGAAGTGGGTCACATTAAAATATTCTGTGACGTCATCACGTTCATGTTGCTTGTCAACCTTTTAATGTCAGATTTCTAATTTATCTTAACATACTTTAATCTTGAGACTTATTTGAATATCAAATTTAAAATTACTGTTGTAGAAATGATAAAAAAAACATGTTGATATACAGGAAAGAATAATAATACAAAGCAAATTAAACAAGAAAGTATTTAATAACAAGGAAAATGCTCGAAAAATACATTGAAATCCAGCTGCCATTGCAAACATAATATCAGTTTGATGATATTACATATTTCCAATACTGCTTGACTATCATTAATACCTCCCTACTATAAAAGATGGCAGAATTTAACACGATAAGTTATGTGCTATAGTCTATCACAATTATTTTAATCACATTACAGACATAGGAATGGTTACACATTAAAATAAAGAGCTCCGATAATAACTTTTAAAATGTTTTTTTTTTGTGCAACATAGTACTTCACAACTTGAGTAGATATTATATACCTTTTATTTAAAACTTTGATTGAATCATTTTCACACACGGAACAAGCACCTACATTCTGATAAATTTGTAAAACTTACAAGTTAAAGTTTAGTCACAAGATCTTATGCTTCTTCTTCCTCAGCCTATTCCCGTTCACTCCTGGACAAAGTCCTCCTCTGCCTGTTCCTGCGATGTAGATGTCCAACTGTCTCACCATCTTTTAAGTGGTCTTCCTGCAGGTCGATTTCCTGTTGGTACTTTATTTGCAGCTATATTTATCCCTCTTTCAGAACATGCTCTTTCCACATGATCTCTCCGGTAGCATCTTCTCAGTCTTCCTCATCACACGACATATTCTACATTGCAGATCTTTCTTATTCTGTCTCGGAGTGTCGTTCCCGCAACGGATCGAAGAGTCCTCATTTCTGTGGTTCTTATGAGACTTTTTGTTCTGATGGTGTCAGCTCTCGTTTCTATTCCATGTGTCATTATAGGATGACGATTCAATTCCACCAGTTGCCGGTCCGAAGCCCGGATGCAAAAAGAGGAGGGTTCTTAGGTGAGGTTAGCTACCTACCTAGGGTAAAAAAGAAGCAAGCTCACAGCCCGGAAAACCAAGCCTCGAAAATCAAATTTAACGAAAATATTTATTCAAAGGCGTGCGATTGCATAGTGCAAGTGTTTTAGTACTAAACCTTCTGTAATTTGTTTTGCACAACTCTCACGATAATCCTCCTTCTCCTGAATGTGTTAGCATATGTTTACACAAAATGGATTTATGAATAAAACTTTTATTGCAGATGACACACAAGAACGAGCGTACAATGGTGTGAGTGCGCATGTGTAATTTTAGTTTAATCCTTTTATTAAATATCTTTCCACAAATTGAACAAGATAAAATGGAACTTGCATTCACACTACCGTGTCTCGAATATATATTTTTAATAGATTTGTTCACAGGTATAGAATTGGTAACTTGATTTATTTCACACGTTTTCCCAGTAACCAAAAGATTTAACTTTGATGGATTCTTGGATACTGGTTGAGTCGGAGTCGATGGCTGACAATCATTAATAGAATTCGTATCAAGAGATTCAGATTTGATGCATGGTCCCAATGGATAGTCCTCTTCGACGATTTGACCTGTATCACTACGTTTTCCTTCACTCCAAATAGCAGCTCCTGGTTCCTGTTTGATTGAAACGTCAGAAATTGAGTGTGTAGGGCTATTTCCATTACCCCAATTATTAGATTCTGGCTCAGACTTAACAGACAAAGCGGGTGGATACTCTGGAACCGGTCTCAAGTCAGGAGTCCTGCCAGTCACTCGATTAACTTCAAAGACCAGCTCGCCTGAAATAAAATATGAATTTCTTACTAGACTGATATGATTTCTTGTAGACTATAGCATGGAAACATTTTAATATAAATTATCACATATAAATGTTCGGATCTACCGTGTGAAGTGATGGGACAAATATACAAGGCTGCAGTCATTTCAGGATGCTTGAAGAATTCAATTTGGAAAAACCCTGACATGAAGATCAGCAGCAAAGTGAGAATCTATAAGACTTGTGTGCGACCTATCATGACATATGGGATCGAGTGCAGAGCGGACACCACAATCACAAAAAACGCGCTCAGAGTGTCAGAAATGAAGACGCTCAGATATATATCTGGAAAGACACTGCAAGAGAGGATAAGGAATACACAGATAAAGGAGATATGCGAGGTCGAGGATTTCGTTAGGTGGGGAAGGCAAAGGAGAAGACACTGGTATTCACACGTGAGGAGAATAGATCCATCCAAACTACCCTTCATTGTGTTGCACGGCCAGCCCCAAGATAGACGACCCCCGGGCAGACCACCAAAGAGATGGATCGACAGCTGGGAGTCGACTTCGCAGAAGGCCAATTGCTCTTAAGAAATAGGCCACTAGGCCTACACTAAGAATAAGAAGAACAAGAAGAAGATATAAATGTTTACAAGAGGCAGAAAAATGGAGAAACACATTAAAAGAAAGGTTGGAGCTGGAAACAAAATAAATGGTGCACTCAGAGTCATCACTGCATATAAAAATATATTCACTGAAGCAAAGATGGCACTACATAATGGAGATGTAGTGCCAACCATTGTGTATGGAAGTGATGCAAGGAACTGGCAAAAGAAGGATGAGAGTAGAATAATGACCGAGGAAAACATGGTATGACCAAATTAATCAATTACTAAAAGGCAGATACATTCGAAGTCGGAATTGTCGATGTGCGTGCATGGTGCGATGTATGAATGCAGAGGAAGCCCAAAAAGGTATGCCAGGACAGAGCATTGTGGCGATCTATCCTCTCTGCCTACCCCTCCAGAGAAATGGCGTGATGTTTAGTTAGTTAGTTAGTTAGAGTAGAATAATTGCATCAGAAATGAGAACTCATAGATTGTATGGTAAATCTGTATATAATAGAGTGTCAAATGCAAAAATATAAGAAGGGAATGCGGTGCGAATGAAAGTTTTATTAACAAAATAATTAAAGGATCATTACGATGGTTTGGACACATGGAAAGAATGAATGGTAAAGAATGAATAAGTAAACAACGTAAATGGAACTAGAAATAGAAAAGGACCGAGGAAACCATGGCTCGATCACATCAATCAGATATTAAATGTCGGCCACGTGAATCGACGTGCGTGCATGGTCTACATTCAGCAACAATCGACAGAATTATGTCAGGACAGAACAATGTGGCGGTCCATTGTTTCTGCCTACCCCTTCGGAGAAATGGCATGATGGTTAGTTAGTTTGGAAAACAAATTACAAACACGGTAAAACAAATAGCGGTAGAGATGAGGTCCCTAAGACGTATGTGTGAAAGAAAGATATACGACAGAATCTCAAATGCTGATATAAGAAAGGAATGCAGAGCGGAAGAAGGTATTATGAAAAAAAATATGAAAGGATCGCTGCGATAGTTCAGACATGTGGAACGCATGGATGGAGGAAGAATGGTTAAGAAAGTATCTTTAATGATGGAAATGAAGTACGGAGTCGAGGCATACATGGCATGACCAAACTAATCAAATTTTAAAGGTTGGTCATGTTAGAAATCGGAGGAATCGATGGCGTGTATGACTAGTTGTATAAATGTGGAGGAAGCTAGAGAGGTTTGCCAGGATAGAGTAGTGTGGCGGTCCATTCTCTCTGCCTACCCCGGTGGTGAAACGGCGTGATGGTTTGTTTGTTTGTATAACAAACAAATCATGATTTTTTTATGAATACTTTGAGAGTATATTTTTCTCGGCATGTTTCAAAGGTTTTACATCGGGAGAACGATTTAAACTTATATACAACAGTGATTTAATTCATAAAAAAATTCGTTATTATGGAATTCTACAGTTTTAACGCCTTAAGAATATCTATAAAAATAATTAAATTAGATGCCTTAAACATTAATGTTATGAGTGAATAAACTGATTTGATTGTATCTCAGTAGAGACGAAGATGCAAATTGGAAACTGAATATGGTTGATCAAGGTATTGACAGGACTTATGACCTGTCATTGGTTGGATTAAGCGCACGTTTTATGTAATTACAACATTCCCCATTGCACCTTTCTTATGACCATGTCTGACAAATTTTTGGAAGTTGTATATATGTTAAAGTCCAACACCAGAATTCACATGTCAGTTTCAATGTGCCATCTATGAAGATTTGATTATATATGTTAATCTCTAAGATTACTCTATATATAATCTACATACTAACGCCAGATTTATGTTTATTAAGCATTAAGCAGAACATATTTTTAACACAATGTGAAAGGCTACCCCGCCATTAGCGCATTGTTAGAAGCCGCCTGGAGATGTCACTCCTATCTATATGCCAAACTTGGACCAGATATGTTTACAATATTTTTTGAATGTATTGCATTACATTCAAAAAAACTCATGAAAAAAAAAAAATAATAATAATAATAATAAATAAATATAACTGATTTGATTTGAAAAGACAAAAGGTCAAACGCACCGTTTTGAGCTGGTGAAGGAGAGTACGACGAAGGCGACGAATATGATACAGGCTGCAAACAGCGTTCAGATGCAGAATACGGAGACATGGAAGGTTCAGGTGACGTTGGAAGTGACGGAGTTAGAAAACACACTCCCTCCCTTGTTAACGTGCCCATTTCTGCTTCGAAGAACGTATCGTTAATAATTTTTTCAGCGAAACGCCTCTGATCTGGAGCCAATCGGCTAAACTTCATAGCCCACCCCTTTGCTAATATATCCGCTTCGTTTTCCAGACTCTTGAAATATGAAGTAGCCGAACCAACGGATTCTTCTCTCGTGACAATTGGAGTAGTTTTCTTCTTTTTCCGGGTAGAGGGAAACGTAGGCAAGACTGCAGACAGTCTACGTGGTTCTTCAAGCAATGATTGCTGTAACAAAATAGTAAAAAAGATTATTTTGTGTTATAGATGCTCAAAGATTCAACGGAATGGACAAATATAGAACAACCAGTTTTATTTTATTTATACGACTCATTTGGACACAAAACGGTGTTACAAATATAAGACAAAGATAAAACAATATGAAACCAAAAAATCCTACATATCAAAAGGAACCCAAATATATCGTCGTCAGTAAGTCTCTTTCCAGGATTTGTAATATTTTTTTTTATGAATACTGCCTCACTGACACTGAAAATGTCCAAATTCCAGACGATTAGATTCAACGTCCGAATTGCTCCTCCTACTGGCATCACCAAAGGCAGGTTGGTTCTGCGTGACGGAGCAAAGAATAATTGATGTCGGCGCTGTCGCAGGTAATTATCAGGAACAAAATACCTATTTAGTCCACTTTGAGGAATGGTAGTACTTAAATAACTGTATATACATGGTTCCAACCCTTTTATATAGGTGTTTTTGGTGTGGCGGTCATAACTTTTACCATTCTACCACGAATGCCTGCCTTAGAAGTATGTGTGGTAAAATGTTGTACAACAGATTTTATAATTCTGGTATCAGGAAGGAATGTAGAGCGGAAGAAAGTATTATGAACAAAAGAAAGGATCACTGCGTTGAATTGGACAAATGGAATGCATGAAACAAAGAATGGTTAAGAAAGTATACGTTAACAATGTAAATGGAGTACGTACTCGAGAAATAAATGAGCACCATGAGAGTCAGTCACCTAGCATGGATTGATCATGTATGCCGAGCCAAAGAGACCATAGCAATCAAGACCCTGTATGCGTCAAGACCAGCTCGAGTAGACCTCTAGGAAGGCCTAGACAGGGTCTAACGGATAATGTTCTAGCTGATCTGGCTAAGCCGGGTGAAAAGGACTGCTGGGAGCAAAAGGTACAAGAATGAGAAGCTTGAAATGAAGCTTGCTCTACATGAGGGAGTATGGTAGTTATCCGTGGCTCTATCCCACGACATTTCTTTTAGGAATGCTCGGAACCAATTCTTTACAGCTTCGAAGAGATGGGCATCTCTTTACCCATTTCTTTAAATTAATTAGGGGATATTTCGAGAACTCGGCCGTGCTAGAGGGTGCTGGTCTTTTGTCCCTGATAGATTTCTCAGACAGCGACAGCACAGATTGTTTTACCTACCGACCACCAGAACCAATCTGGCTCTGGTGACACCGATGGGAAGAGCAATTAGTCTGCTGAACGCGGTCTCCTCGGAGATCGACGTCTTTCATATTAATGAAGGTAAATTCAGGGGACAAATACTCTTGACTTTAGAAAGTATATTGTCTTCCTAATGTCGAACCATGTCTAATGCGTTCCTAGTATTATGTTGTATTTTTATAATATTTTACCTGTACTCAATAGATGCCTTAAACTTTTTGCTGTTTGTAATGTCTTTTAAGTTAATTAAGTGATTTGATTTGATTTGATTTGAAATAACATCATCAAATCGGCTTAAATTCTTCAACAGTTGTATGTATATAAAAAATATAATTAATAAGTTAATATGTTCAATGCAGTGATGTTGATTACAAAAATATGCAACTAGCAATTGGACACATTGACCGAGGACACAAGTTTAATGTTCAAAGAAAGAGAAACAGTTCAGCATTTAAAGTAATGAAAGTCAGGGTGACTTTTTCACATTAGATTCAATGCCAAGGTAAAATTATTAAAACAAACAAATTTTACAGTTGAGCGCAAACAAAACAACACAGAACTAAACTATAAATATAAATACACCAATGAAAATGTTTTTCACTCACCTGAGAACATTCCCTTTCTGCTGTCTCCACCTGATCTTTGATGAACAGGAGCTCATTATAATACCATAACGTAGGTTCCGGAAGAGCACCGCTGGATTCACTAGAACGCTTCTTCTTGTCTATCTTTTGGCACTCTTTATTAAAATTTGTTCGGATAATATTAATTTTCTTTTTCAGTTTGTCCTCATTGTAATCAGGTTTGTATTTTTTTAAAACACTAAGAATTTTTTGCAAAGCTAAACTTCGTTTGTTTTTATTTGCATAATCTTTTGATTTCACTTTCCACAACTCTGGACAATCGCGGTATAAAGCAATTATTAGTAAAACAAAATCCCGTTCCGCGATGGAATTGTATTCTGAAGGACTCGCCGCATCCGCCATATTAATCGTCTGGCGAAAAATAGAACGAACGATTGTCAATCGCACAGTGAAATGATCAATCGATTACGCCAATGAAGCCCGTCAATCCGCTTCAATCAAAATTAGCATCATTCGCCGACAATAAGAAGTCACAAATGGCAAACACTTCTATCGCCTTTGTAAGCGATCAATTAGTCGCATCAATGAGTATCATTGACGTAAACATTGACAATTTTATTGACCTGCGTAAGGCACCCCGGAGACGGCCAATAAAAAATATAATAAACATTGTGAGAAATATAGCAGATTTATGGAGAATCCCCGAATTGAAATCTATCGCGGAACGAAAATTCTGTACAATTATTATAAAAGTGTAACCTGAGTTTCGAAAATAAAATGATTATTTAAAAAAAAAATACACGGTTACCCACAGTAAGTATTGTTTCTGTAGATGCTCGCAAAGTAACTGATGTGAACTTATTAACACCTCGATTGATGTTCAGTCAATCGCACTTCAATTTAAACCATAAAAAGCTTAAACATTCGAGTATATTAGTTGACCGTCTCCAAGGCGCTTAAGCCATAGTAATTTTTTTATCAGAGACAACAAACAAAAAATCATTGAAATGAAACGTCAAATAAAGAAAGAAAATGGTGCCATACACTAACTATCCCATAAGGTATTTATTTTGTTGCGTGGATCAGAAAACATTCGTTTTATCCTGACAATATTTAAATGTATTCGAAGGCGGTAACCTCTGTGGGCATACTAATCTTCATCATCGTGAAAATCTTGCCAGAGCATGGCTGCTTATCGCCAAATCCACTTCCTTCGTTTCCATCAATTCTTCAATTGCTGGCATAGTTGTGCCCTAAATAAGATATCTTGAATCATCCTCATCGAAACCACAATATTTTTTATTTCAATAATACACTGGACTACTGGACATGTTTACAAAAATTAGTTGAGATTTTAAAATTAATTTGATCTTAGGGTACGGCCACACCAAAGTGCCAATGTCGGAGGCTAGGTTGGCGTCTTTACGCAGGTGGCTTGTGATCACTCGCTTGGCGCGAACCTTATAGTGTGGCCGGTCCCATAGTACGCCATACGTTGGTTCGCCAGGCGTCCCCCTAGCCTCCGACTCAGGCACTTCGATGCGGCCGTACCCTTATGCTTTCTTTACTACCTTGTCTTATGATTTCTCATAGAATGTTCTTGCGAAACAGACATCCAGCTGTCCTGCCCTCTTCTCAGCATTATATATTAATCAATAATTACAAATAAACATTTCGGTAGTTCATTTAACCAATTTGTTTTAATAAACAATTATAAAAGATCACCCCGGGCCATACAAATCAAGCTCTGCACAAACCAATCACCGTTACTACAATATTTCCATCAGATTTTAAAGTTATAACCCCAACAATTTAAACTTCCTGTCCAAGAAGATCTAACTTATTTTTTCGCATAGTCCATCATAATAAAATCTATGGAGATGACAGTGAAGTGCCGAAACCGGTCGAAACTAGAAGAACAAGTAGAATTAAATAAAATAAATTTTATTTAATTTCTACGAAAAAAAATTTAATACATTTTTTAGTCTATGGTTGTCTCCTATGTAATGTTATCATCTGTGGTTGTCATGTATACGCAAATGTCAAAAAATAATTGCATTCAATTCAAAGAAATGTCATTCTTGCCTCAACTTGTGCGTTGAAAACTAGTGTTTACTTGCATGTTCGATGAATACGTATAAAGATGCCTTTTCCAAAAATTCCCGGCTATCTAGTCGTAGAAAAACTGGGATCTGGAAGTTATTCTACAGTATATAAAGCCTTCAATAAGGTAGTTTTACAATTCTAGTTTTATTTGTACACATAAAATATAAACTGCCTTATTGTTGTCTCGCTGATTTCAAGCAGCTAACACTACACAATAATTTATTTCATTCTAATATTGATTACTAACCTGTCTGGTAGTGATTTTTTTTTTGCAACAACAAACCATCACGCCATTTCACCACAACGGTAGGCAGAGAGAATGGACCGCCACACTACTCTATCCTGATACACCTATCTAGCTTCCTCCACATTAATAATGGATAATCAATCGGGTGGTGGTCTAGGGGATAGAACGCTTGGCTCCTGATCCAGGGGACATGGGTTCAAGCCTGGACACGACCAGATTCCTTCTTCATAATAATGAGCTATTTTCTGCTCACATTGATATTAGTTTTTTTTTTTTTAAATAAATAAAAATACAGCGAGTAACATGACCAACTTTTAAAATTTAATTAATTTGGTCATGCCATGTTTTCCTCGGTCTATCTCGACTCCGTACTCCATTTACATTGTTAATGTTTACTTTCTTGACAATTCTTTCTCCATCCATGTGCTCCATATGTCTGGACCAATGCAGTGATCCTTTCATAATTTTGTTCATAATACCTTCTTCCGCTGTACACTCCTTTCTTATATCAGCATTCGAATTTTGAATTAGTCGTACATTGTTCCATTTTAAACATAATAAATTAAATATTAAGAATTCAATGCCAAATCATAGATGAGATGGTTTGGACATATGAAACGAATTAACTAGAGAAGAATGGTTAAAATGTTGTATACAAGTAGTGTGAGTAGAAAGAGAAGCCTTGGAAGACCAAGGAAAGCATGGCATGATCAAATTAATCAAATACTGAAAAGCGGCCACATTTGAAGTCAGAAAAATCGATGAGCATGCGTGTTACAGTGTATAAATGTAGAGGAATTTAGAGAGGTACGTGGGGACAGAGCAGTTTGGCGGTCCATCCTCTCTGCCTACCCCTCCGGAGAAACGGCGTGATGGTTAGTTAGTTAATTATCATAGAATACAAAATTACAAAACAGATCAAAACAGATCATTAATTTATTTAACACAATTGGGATTGAGTCAAGTGAAATAAGGAGTACAAAATCTTTTTCTATTTTCACATAAAATTATCAATCCCAGCCTGACATTAAAAGGTTGACAAGCGACAGGAGATTGATGATGTCACGAAATATTTAAAATATGAATTACTCCGTCGGTATTACAGTTGCATTGCTAAAAACTTGTAACATTTGTGACAAATGGTTCACAGATGGCAGTGTGGTTCGGTATTTGAGAAGAAATTGAATAATAAATTATTTGTAAGCGCAACCATACCAGTACTGTTACTGGACAGGTTCATAATGTTATAAGATTTATATATATTTTTTATAACTAACTAACCATCACGCCGTCTCTCCGAAAGGGTAGGCAGAAAGAATGGACTGTCACACTTTTACTGATGCGGCACTCCATCCTTCTCTTTTCCCCCCGCGGGAGACGCGGTGTGATGGGTTGCGAACCTCATCGCCACCAATAGGCATCTCCCGCGCACACTTCGATCGTCCAACATCCACAAAATAAATCTAAAACAAATAATATAAAATACAATGATAAAAATAAAATAAAAATTTTAGATGGTGCACATATTGTCTATTTAATTTATGTTCCACGTATCCACCGTTTTTTTTAATTTAGCACATAATGTAATAACACATAATGTTTTTTTCGATGTTGCACATGTTGACATGGACGATCCGGACTTTTGTGTTTATTTAATTTATGTAACACGTATCCACCGTTTTTTAAATTAGCTGTAATTAGGCACTTAACCAGCAAGAACATTAAAATAATATTGAAGAAATAATTCAAATTGTCATTGGAACAAATGAAAATTTTATTTTTACACCTGTCAAAATTCTTTATAAAAACGAAAAAACTAATATAATTTTAACAGCAAAACAGTACAAACGTATTACGTGTCACAATTAACTATTATAAAGTGCGGCAACAATTAAATTGACAAAAACAATTCACTTATACATGAAATATCTCCAAATTTACAGGAGCACCACATGAACCAAACCAAATTTTCAAAATCAGAATAAAATCAGATTTTTTTTTTATAAATTATAATTAAGAATTAATGATTGATTGTAGGAAGGAAAACGAGATTGCTCGGCTGTGAAATGTATAGAACGCACCCTGATGAAAGGATCGGCCGTGGAAAATTTGATCACAGAGATTCGGCTCCTGAAAACCCTTCAGCATCCACACATCGTCAGGATGAAAGACTTCCAGTGGGATGAAAAGTAATGATTCATTTTTATTTATCGGTCTCTTTGTTTGATTGATTACTACTAATTTGAAAGGCATAGACAATCATTTGAAATAATGCTATTGGTATATTTATTGTTTCTTGAACAATGATGTAAAACTCCATATTAAATTGTTAATATGTATGAAAAAACGATAGTTTTCAATGAGTTTTATTATAATGTTTATGTATGACATGTTTCGCCCTTCTAAGTGGAATAATTTTTAATACAAAGTGGCCTTACGGTATTGGTGGTGCGCCTACTTAGCACCCACCAGTGGCCTTACGGTATTGAAGTGGTTAATATTATTCTGCTCATTTTCAGATACGTGTATATTATAATGGAGTATTGTAATTCGGGAGACTTATCCAAGTATTTGAAGAAAAAACCTATTCCGGAATATTTATGTAAAAAACTACTAAGACATCTGGCACTCGCCCTAAAAGAACTTCGTCAAAGAGGTTAGTTTTTACTACCATCTTCTTTTATGCCAATTTTCCCTTATTCCTTATGTCTTATCTTGTCAGAAACTCACGCTTATAAAACGTAATCATTAATATTTTCTAACAATTTATAGATATCGTTCATATGGACTTAAAACCTCAAAATCTTCTTCTGCATAAACCAACCGATGAAGATTTCATTCTTAAAGTTGCCGATTTTGGGTGAGTGCTAATACATAAACTTATATTATTTTAACTCTTTGCCTGCTAGGACTTACTCTAGTCAGATCTGATCCATTGATATTCAAGGAATATACTGATATAATCAATTATTGCTGTAACATTGACAGAGAAAAGTTATTGAAGGTCTTGGCCAAGTATGGAGTAAGCACAAACCTCATATGAGCGGTTGCTTCCCTTTATAAAGGAAGCCCCGCGTGTGTCAGAGTTCTCCTGTATTGAAAGCGATTCGTCTTTTAAATGAGGTTGCAAAAGAGATAGACCTCTTTGGATGCAATTATGACGAATTTGTGAATACCCTTACGATAAGGGCAGCAAGGAAATAACTGGCATATTCCTATTCATAAGGTTCAATGTATATTTCCTTTGATATTATTTTTTTTCTCCCTTTACATCGATTTGGCTCGCGCTGTAATGATGTAAGGAGTTTTTTCAACAAAATAATAATAATAATATTATAATAATTTTAAGATCAAAACCATTGAATTACCTCTAATAATATTTTTATAACAGTTAAATGACCTATGACCTTATCATTGATGCAGTTGGAACATTGATGCATACAATGCATTTGGTATTTAGATAATCAAGGCTTTACTTAAAATGGCTTTAACAATGGCATGTGTTCCTATAGCTTTGCTCAGTACATGTCTGATGAGGCGGAGAACAGTTCCATGCGAGGGTCTCCTCTCTACATGGCCCCCGAGATGTTTCTCTCCTGCTCGGCTTCTTCCCCCTCTCACTCAATGGGATACGGAGTAAAAGTGGATCTCTGGAGTGTTGGTATGCTTTTTTAAACTTTTTAATAATTATGCTTGTCTGCTTTAAGCGGATGATGCACTTTTCGTTGCAGATAGTGCAGATGAATTACAAGTATTGATGTCGATAATGTATGAGGCATTTAAAGCAAATGATTTAATGATGAAGTCAAAGATGATGGTTTTTGAAAGGGATAAATGACAGTCTGTAACATAAGTGTAAACAAGGCGATAACATTATATATTATCCCTGTCCCCCCTCTTAATCCTAATTAGATAATATTTATCCCCACTCTGGGACGCTTCGGTTTTAATTTATTGTTAAAATTTGTACATTCAAGAAAGAACCAAAGTAGGAACGAAAGTCTCCAGCATGTCCTGTGCGATCTCCACACTAAATTGCTTCTGCTCAATTGTCAGCAACTTTGGCACAAATTTTGCTAACACCCTTCTGAGGGCAAAATCTTCAGTTAAAATGGAATGCATGGATCCAACACTAATGCTCACTTCATCAGCAAGTTCTCTGATCGTTATTCGACAATCCTGCATCACCAGGGTCCTTAATTGATCAATGACAACATCATTTTTGGATGTTGTGGGCCTACCAAATCGTGCTTCACTCTCGACTGATGAGCGGCCATCTTTGAAGCGGTTATACCACTCCTTTATCTGTGTGGTGCCCATTGCTTCGTCCCCAAACACTTTTTTAATTTTGCGGATAGTTTCCACTTGAGAATCCCCAAGCTTTCAACAAAATTTGATCCAGTAACATTGTTTAACTATTTCTCGTTAAAACTAAAATCTGACGACAATGGCCTACACGTGTTCACTCTTCAACGGCGCTGCAGCGACTGAGTGGCGCTGTGGTCATGAAAAAAATTGAGCATGCGCACTAGGTATACCTACAAATGGTCAAGCTCCGCCCTCAAAACGTTATTTGTTTTGCCAATAAAAATTATGGTCAGATACTCTTTGAACAGACCTCGTATTTATATCTCAGTAGAATTTTAAGATCTCAGAAGAATTTTTAGATCTTATTATAATTTTAATAAGAACTCGTATGCTAATTTCTGGCTTTCATTTTCAGGTGTTATTCTATATGAATGCCTATTCGGAAGAGCGCCATACAGTTCCAACAGCTATAAATTATTAGAAGAGAAAATCAAGAGTCAACAAAAAATAGAGGTAAGCCTGTTTTAGTATAGTTGCAATCCATTATTTTTTTTTGCTATTCACTTTAATTACACTATCATTAATTGACAAGCCGTCGTAATGTTTCTTCTTGAGCGCATCTATTGTTAAAAAATGACACTCATTAATTGGCAAACTGTCAAAATGTTATTCTCGAGACCCATCTAATGATGAAAAGTGGCACTGTCATTAATTTACAAACAGAAAAATGTTTCTTCTCAAGCTCCATCTATTGATAAAAAGTGACACTGCCATTAATTGACATATTTCTTCTCAAGCTCCATCTATTGATAAAAAGTGACACTGTCATTAATTTACAAACTATCAAAATATTTCTTCTCAAGCTCCATCTATTGATAAAAAGTGACATTAATTGACTAACTCCCAAAATATTTATTCTCAAGCTCCATCTATTGATAAAAAGTGACACTGCCATTAATTGACAAACTCTCAAAATATTTCTTCTCAAGCTCCATCTATTGATAAAAAGTGACACTGCCATTAATTGACAAACTCAAAAGATTTATTCTCAAGCTCCATCTAGGAGCTCTCCATCATCACTTTTGCCACTACTAAAAAATGATCCGTTTCCGATTTCGGCTCCCCTGAAGACCCTCGAATCAACTATTGATAAAAAGTGACACTGCCATTAATTGATAAACTCCCAAAATATTTCTTCTCAAGCTCCATCTAATGATAAAAAGTGACACTGTCATTAATTTACAAACTGTCAAAATGTTTTTTTTTTTTTCAGGCGCCATCTATTGTACACTGTTGGTAATATGTTCCTAAGCCATGATATATTTACCCCTGAATATTTAAAATTTACATATATTTGTCTTGCAATACTTTATCAATTCGATTCCCGGCGATGGCAGTATGATTGTCACACTTTCTTTGATCTGGTGTAGAATTCACGTGACAATAAAATGGCGATAGATTAGCTACCTATCACATGCCAAGATAACTTAAATATTGTATACAGTAATTGGATTACAGTAAAAGAAAACTTCTTTGCTAGTTTTAAGTGCCTAATTACTGCTAATTAAAAAAAACGGTGAATACGTGGAACATAAATTGAACAGACAATATGTGCACCATCTAAAAAGAACATTTTGTGTTAAATTATTTTTATTTTGTTATTTTATTTTATATCATTGTGTTTTAGATTTATTTTGTGGATGTTGGACGATCGAAGTGTGCACGGGAGATGCCTATTGTTGGCGATGAGGTTCGCAACCCATCACATCGCGTCTCCCTTGGGGCGAAAAGAGAAGTATGGAGTGCCGCATCGGTTAAAGTGTGACCATCCATTATTTCCGCCTACCCTTTCGGAGAGACGGTGTGATGGTTAGTTAGTTAGAAAACTACCATGTTATAGGCCCAAGTGGTATCCCGAGAACTGGCAAAAATGTTACACTCCCAATCCCTTGAATTAGAAGAGCAATACTTTATTAGCTTCAAATGACATTATTTGAAATGCCAAAATTGTCAACAACAACTGTACAGAGTTTTGTTTCAATCGTGTCATTTTATTTTTATTTTCAGATTCCTAGCAATGCGGGCATCTCGGCTGACTGTCGAGATCTCTTAGACAGCTTGCTGAAACACGATCCGACAGCCAGAATCGATTATGAAGATTTTTTCAACCATTCTTTTCTTGATATGAAGCATACGCCGAGCTCTGAAAATTACAAAAAGGTTTTGCTTATTTATTTTTTCTTGAACGATATATAAAACTCCATATTAAGTAATGAATATTAATGAAAACGTCTGTTTAAAAAAACTCCTAGAAAACAGAAGTTTTCATTCATATTAAGGTTTTATATACATTATTTTTCAAATCAAATCAGTTTATTTTCTCAAAAGATATTACAAACAATTGTTATAGTTTAAGACATCTATGGAGAACAGGTAATATATAATACCAGGAACGCATGAGAGATGGTTCGACATTAGGAATACAAGATACTCACCAAAGTCAAGAGTATTTGTCTTCTGAACATACTTTCAAAAATATGAAAGGAAAACGTGGCACGATCAAATTAATCAAATATTGAATGTCGCCACATGAGGTGTCAGAGAAATTGACGCACATGCATGACATAAATGTTGTGAAAGCAAGAGAAATATGTCAGGAAAGAAAAGTGTGGCAGTCCATGCTTTCTGCCTACCCCTTTGGAGAGACGGCGTGATGGTTAGTTAGTTATGTCTTTTGAGAAAATTAGCTGATTCGATTTGATATTTAAACATTATTTTTTTAACAGTTTTTTAAGTCGTGCATTGTATTTCAGGCGACGGATTTGGTGTGTCAAGCGATCGAGAAAGATTCAAAAAAGGAATTCGAGGATGCCTATCATCTCTACTGCGAGAGCTTAAGATATTTCGTGCCAATGGTGACGGAAGAAACCAACCTAACCAGGAAGAATGAACTCAGAAACAAGGTGAATAACTTTTTGAAGCTGATTCAAACAACTTCAATTACAAAGTCAAACGGTGATGTATATCTCCATATTATTTCATTTATTTATTTGAAATATCTAAAGCATTACAGATTTATTTTCCAATACACTCGATACAAGTGCGTGTTTTTTAGAGGTATACAATACATATTCAAAATGAAAAAAAAAACACATTAAAATTATGTTAATGTCTATGATATTGGCTTTATTTAATAGATAATTTTATGCCATTATTGTTTAAATATGATTTCGGGCATATGAGCGCCACGGCTGGCTTGAATGAAGCGCAATCGTGAAGTCCAATTTTCGACAATTGTCGTCTTTGTGGATGCGTATTATCTACTAGAGTGTACGTGGTGCGAAAACGATCCATGGTCTTCCGAATAACTTGCTCGGATGGACGATTATGTCGACCGTAAAATGGACGTAGTGCACGATAAGTTTGGTGAACCGAACCATGATTTTCAAAATTAATTTGCACAATTTGCAAGCGCTGTTCTGCTAATTTTTTATAGATTGTTTTATGCATTCATCCATGAATTGTTTTTATTGCTTTTCTATTTTTGTGGTTACAAAACCTGGTTAAAAGACCTGGATACATGTTAGTTAGAAAGTTTCAATCCTAGGATTGGTTTGCAGCAATTTCTTCTATTCTTCTCTTCCATTCTTCCCTGTCTTGTGCGGCTCTTTTGAAATCTGCATATGATGAGCAGCGCACGTCCACCAACAGGTCCTCCAGGTACTCTCGGCGTGGGCGTCCCCTAGAGTTTGTCCCCTCGGTCATAACCTCCATTATGGCATGCAAAAGACCTTCTTGACGTATTACATGGCCGATCTATCTTGCACGCCTTTCGGACAAGGTCCTGAGCAGGTGTCTTCCTCCTTCGATTCCTTGAAGAACCTCCTCATTCGTGATGTGGTCTCTCCAGGAAATTCCTAATAGTCTTCTATAAGACCACAAACTCAAAAGCCTCTAGTCTCCGCTTATCTCTTTCGGATAGGCACCATGTCTCGCAGCCGTACATCAAGATACTCCATACATAGGTCTTGATGAGGAGTATTCTCAGTTTTAGGTCTGTATTATTGGATTCTATTATTTTCGACCTTTTATTAAATGCAAGCCTAGCCTGATGTATACGGCTGTTGACCTCGCTCTTAGACCGACTGTCCCATGTTATTTTACTCCCGAGGTAGACAAACTCCTTGGTGTTCTTTAGTGGAACTCCTGACATCACTACTCTCATCATAAAACTGGATAATAGGAAATCCTGGTTAATTGACCATCATAGGCCTGGTTCCTTGAAATTATAGAGTTTTGCCAATTAATCAGGTTCCAATTTCCAAGTTCTTCTGTATTCATTTTATTACTAAATTTTACGTAATATTATGATGCACTGGGACTATCTGTGGTTATCTAAGATTGAATTTAACTTATTATTTTTTCAACTCTGAACATGTTCCCCAATTGGATCTTTGAAGGTCCTTCCTGCTTGGCCAATATAACTTACAGGCAGTGGCATTCCTAGGGTCAGTCAGTAAGGCAAGCCTGTCCGACTTTTTTGTGTTATAATATTAGTAGAGGATGTAATGTATAATGTATTTTTCCGGATTAAAAGAGTTTTATCTATGTAAATTAATTTCGTGAATTAATTGATTTTAAATCCCATTTTAGGCGCATTTTAAATCTATATAAAAAATTATTTTCTGCGTCGTCAAACTCATGTTCTTGTAAATATAATATAATAATGTATTTACAACTACAAGAAGAAATATAATTAATATAGTAATATGAAGTAAGCTGTAAATAGACAATATTAATAAATTTGCTAACACCGAAACAAGAATTAATAACAAATGTTTGTAAAGAAATTACATAATCTTTCTTTTCATAACATTTCTGCACATAACTTAAATGCCAGATAACATTCTGACAATAGAAATGAAGTTCGTGACACATCGAATAGTAACATACTTCAGAGTTATAAAGCCCGGTTTCAAATCAATCTTTTGCACCGCAACGAATTAATTCGCTTAAACTCTCGCAAAAATTCAAAATATTATTTTATTTGTAGACGGCTCAAACGTGCAAAAAACATAGTTTTATTATAGATTTTTTAAGGCAAGCCCGGCTTTTCGGCTTGTATGGAAGTACCGCCACTACTTACAGGACACATACTGCAGTATATATAAACATGAATTTAACATTTTTTGTTATATTTAAGGTCAAGCGCTACATCAAAAGAGCGGAACAATTAAAAATGTTCACCGTATCGGGTATGGGTCCCACTATTGAGAATAGTCGGAGAATGCTGGGCGAAACAAACACTAATCAACCGGGGACCAGCGCTTCCCGTGACGTGGACGAAGAAGACAGCTCCGTTGCCATCAAGTCTAACACCGTAGCTTTTAAGAAGAGCTCCAGGGACGAAGCTCCCGTCACAGAAGAACTGTCCGTGGAAAGCTATCTATTAAAAAAGCATGCTGCTCTATCGAGAGAAAAGTTCGACCAGCTTTGTAAGATTTACACTTAATATTCACAACTAACTAACCAACTTACCTTCACAGCTTTATTCCGGAATATTAAACAAGTTGAATAAGAAGGGTTGGGGCAGGCGACAAAGTGAACGGTGTTTTAAAGTTGGCATCACAAACAAAAGCTTATCTAAAAAAGCTAAAATGACAGTGCACAATGGTGTTCTTGTACTGACCCTTATGTATGAAAGCGAATCATGGAACTGGCAAAAGAAGGATGAAAGTAGAATAAATGCAGTTGAAATGAGATCTCTTAGACGAATATGTGGAAAATTGGGGTACGATAGAGTGTCTAATGAAAATATAATAAGTGAATGCGGTGCGAATGAAAGTGTTATGAACAAAATAATGAAAGGATCATTAAGATGGTTTGGACATATTGAAAGAATGAATGAAGAAAGAATGGTAAAAAAAGTATATGTTAATGATGTAAATGGAGAGAAGAAAACGTGGCATGATAAAATAAATCAAATATTGAATAATAATTAAATAAAACGATGTTTTTTAATAAGTCAAATATTGAATGTCGGCCACTTGAGGAGTTGGAGAAATCGACGTGTGTGCGTGACACGATGTATGAATGTTTAGGAAGCGAGAGAAGTATGTCAGGAAAGAAAATTGTGGCAGTCTATTCCTTCTTATAACATTTCAAACATTTGCATGATTCTAAATATGACATATGCATTTTTGAAAGTAATATTACTAGTGCAATAAATTTCCATAGAAAATATAAATAAATACAAGTACTTACCCGTAGCATTTTATATGGGGTAATTTTAATTTAATTTGAACGAGTGTATACTGTTTGCAGATAGCCTTTGTAAGAGTTCCAAGGGTCTGCAGTCGGGTCTGGAGGTGGGCGCCTCAGCGGAGATGTATGTTCAGGAAGGAAAACTGGAGGAGGCCCTGAAGAGATACCGCGGGGCCCTCAATACGCTGCTTAAGGGTTGCCAAGCGGAACCACAAGGACACCGTAGAACCCTGCTAGTCAATAAGGTAACATATATGGCTTCTTCACCTAACTAATATGAACTGTGACAATACCCTTTCATTTCTTGTAAATATAATTGTCCCTTCTAATCACTGTTTTTTCCCACCTTTGTTATATTTGTTTGTAAAATTGTCAACAGATTTCGCATACTTAATTTTTACTATTACTAACCCACACTAATGAGTTTTTTTGCCTTATAAATAGTAAGTCTTTTCATTTGTAACTTTAGTTTATTGTAATACCTGATGATGCCAACATCGGTTGGCGAAACAGCTGTTATTTGTGTTTCTCTCTCTCTGGTTTCAATCCTGTGATTGGTTTGCAGCAATTTCCTCTATTCTTCTCTTCCATTCTTCCCTGTCTTGTGCGGCTCTTTTGAAATCTGCATATGATGAGCAGCGCTCATCCACCAACAGGTCCTCCAGGTACTCTCGGCGTGGGCGTTCCCTAGAGTTTGTCCCCTCGGTCATACCCTCCATTATGGCGTGCAAGAGGCCTTCTTGTCGTATTACATGGCCGACCCATCTCGCACGCCTTTCGGACAAGGTCCTGAGCAGGTGCCTTCCTCATTCGATTCTTTGGAGAACCTCCTCATTTGTAATGTGGTCTCTCCAGGAAATTCCTAATAGTCTTCTATAGGACCATATCTCAAAAACCTCTAGTCTCCGTTTATCTCTTTCGGATAGGCACCATGTCTCGCAGCCGTACATCAAGATACTCCATACATAGGTCTTGATGAGGAGTATTCTCAGTTTTAGGTCTATATTTGTGTTTATTATTTTAATATTTGATTTATTTTATTTCATATAATTTACTTTTTTGCATTATCAAATTCTTCTTCTTCTTAGTGTAAAGTTCCCTTATACTATTTGCTATCAGGTTCACTAGAGGAGGTCCTTTGTTGCCCAATGTCGTTGAAATGCTAAATCAATGAAATGTCTAAAATTGTCTCATATAATGTAAGATGTATTTATATTTTACAGATTGATGAGTGGTTAAAGGAAGCTGAGAGCATAAAGGCTCTGCTGGAGTCGAGGGAGATTCAAGAATCATTGTATGATGAGGACCAAAGTCACTGCGCACTTCAGTAGCTTTTGAATTGTACTAATGTTGGAACCCAGCGTAACATATATGTAACAAAGAACATGCTTAATATAAGTCTTGCTGTGATCGTACAAACATGTGAAGTACTCGTACTAGCTGACCCGACAACGCTTCGCTATGCTATATTTGAGTATAGGCAAAATTCGTTAATCTGGGAAGCATGTTTACAAGAGATGGAAGAATGGAGAAAGATATCAGAAGAAGGGTTGGAGGTGGAAACAAAATAAATGGTGCACTCAAATTCATTACCGCAGATAGAAATATATCGACTGAAACAAAGATGGCAGTGCACAATGGAGTTCTAGTCCCGACCCTTATGTATGGAAGTGAAGCTTGGAGTTGGCAGAAGAAGGATGAAAGTAGGATAAATGCCGTAGAAATGAGGGAGATAGACTCTTTCCTCCCATAGGGGACCAGTCTAGTGCACCCTGAGTGATGCAGGCTGGGTTCCGTCTCAGAGTGTGACTGATCCACTGCCATTTCCGTCTAGCGTCTTGTTCTCTAATTGGCTTTTCGCCTGCCATGGTCCAGAGAACGGCATTTGGCACTGTTTGGGGCCAATAGATTTTGAATATGGAGCGAAGGCACCTATTTATAAACACCTGGAGTTTACCAATAACGTCCGCGGTAGATTTCCTAGTCTCACATCCGTACGGCAGTACGCTTTTAACGCTACTGCTGAATATTTGGAGCTTGAGCTTTCTCGAAATGATACCGGAACGCCTTACAGGGTGAAGCATACCGAAAGCTCCCCTTGCCTTGTTGAGTCTGCTGGCTACATCTTCCTCCGTACCCCCCGAGCCTGCTATCATACTACCGAGGTAGCAGAAGCTGGTCGTGGTCACAAGGGGGACACCGTGGAGCAAGATTGGGGTGAAGTCTTTTGTGGACACTTGTATGTCTACTGTCTTGGACATATTAATCTTGAGACCTACTTTTGTCGCTTCCTCGTGAAAATGAATTGATTATAAATTGTTTATTTACTTGAATTTAGCAATAGCAAAACATTGCCGGGTCCTCTAATTAGCTATAAAAACAGTTTTATCGTGAATTAAACGTTGAACAATATTAAATAAACACGCACGTCTTGCCTACACGACAGTCCCTACAGAAATTAATAAAAAAATCATTGGTCCCTCAGCATCAAGTGGCAAGTGTGGCAAGTGTAAACAGTAAATTTTATGTTAAAGCTTTCCAAATATGGTCTCTTGTGATTGTTTTATTTCCATTGTGTAAACTCTATATTTCGCTTATGTTTTTTTACAATTTAAGGTCATTTAACCCTTAACGGATGTAAGTCACCTCTGACGTGACAAAAGAACTTTGTCGCTGCGGTCGTATGGCATATGTGAGGTGACATGATGAATCATGTTGTCTGTGGAATCTGTGCATAGTTACTTTGTCAGTTGAATATTACCAATGGAGCATTTAACATACACAGTGCCTTTTTAAAATTAAATATTGATAAAATAACATATACAAAAGATACAAAAGTTAGCGTCCAATAAGGGTTAATATTTTTCCTTTGTCCTATTAATCTGTGATCACATTTGTACAAGATTTTACAGTGTGCCTAAAAGCTAGAGAAATATTATTTTAATAATTATATATTAGGTCCTTACATATGAAATTGGCGTTTTGCCGTACCGGCAACTTTGATCTCAAATATCTTCTCTTTGGTTAGGAATTCCAAATTCAAATTTATACAGCTATTTACTCAAGTATTTGTGTTTCGAAAATTATAATTCATTTGTTTTTTCCTCAATTGTTTTTTTCTTTGCGTCACTCAGTTTACAAAATGGAAAACTTGAAATATCGCGTTATTTACGAGTACGAGTTCCACCGTGGCACCAGTGCTGCAGAAACGGCTCGAAGGATTAATGATGTGTATGGCGACGGTGCCGCAAAAGAAAACACAGTGCGTTTTTGGTTCCAACGTTTTCGTTCTGGAAATTTCGACCTGCAGAACAAGCCCCGTGGACGGCCGGAGACCAAAGTTGATAATGAAGACTTGAAGGCTATTGTGGAAGTGGATTCATCGCAAACCACGTCCGAGTTAGCTGCAGGCTGCGGTGTTGGTGATAAAACTGTTTTAATCCACTTGAAGCAAATTGGGAAGGTGAAAAAGCTTGAAAGGTGGGTACCTCACGAATTGAGTGAAGCAAATCAACAAACGCGCGTTGACTGCTGCGTTGCATTACTCAACCGGCACAATAATGAAGGGATTTTGAATCGAATCATTACCTGTGATGAAAAGTGGATCCTGTATGATAATCGGAAGCGCTCATCGCAATGGCTGAACCCTGCCGAACCAGCCAAACCATGCCCCAAGCGAAAATTGACCCCAAAAAAGTTACTTGTGAGCGTTTGGTGGACTAGTGCTGGTGTCGTTCACTACAGCTTTCTTAAATCTGGCCAGACGATTACGGCAGATGTCTATTGTCAGCAACTGCAAACCATGATGGAAAAGCTAGCTGCTAAACAACCGAGGCTGGTTAATCGCCCTAGGCCACTGCTGCTTCATGATAACGCTAGACCACACACTGCACAACAGACGGCTACCAAATTAGAAGAGCTTCAATTGGAATGTCTAAGACATCCACCGTACTCTCCGGACCTTGCCCCAACAGATTACTATTTTTTTCGAAATTTGGATAACTTCTTGCAAGGGAAAAAATTCAACTCCGATGGGGCAGTCCAAACCGACTTCAAAGATTTTATTGATTCCCGTCCGAATGTTTTTTTTAGTAAAGGGATCGATGAACTACCTATGAGATGGCAAAAGTGCATAGATAGCAATGGTACATACTCTGATTAAATAAATATATTATATTTAAAAAAAATCAACTTTATGTTCCTCCCATACAAACGCCAATTTCATATGTAAGGACCTAATATAAGTTATACAATACCATTTTTTTATGTTTGCATTTCAATGAAATCGGAATTAATTTAAAGTTAGTTAAACTTTTAATAAGCTTCTCTTCTTCCTAGCCTTCCCTCCACTGCTGGATGTAGGCCTCTTCCATCTGTCTCCATTTTTCTCTATCCTGTGCCGCTTCAATCCATTTTTTCACGGCGACCACAACAATATCGTCGGCCCATCTCTTCTGTGGCCTACGACACCCCTTTTGTTTTCCCATGGCCTCCACTTTAAGACTTTGGGAGTCCATCTTGAACTTGGCTGTCTGGCTACGTGTCCTGCCCATTGCCATTTCAATTTTGCGATCCGATCCATGATATCGGCGACTTTTGTTCGGCGTCTGATTTCTGTATTTGTATTTCTATCACTCAGACTTATGCCCAACATTTGCCGCTCCATGGATCGTTGCGCGCATTTCAATTTTTGGACAGTACTTATGGTCAGGGACATTGTTTCCAAACCATGTGTCATTTAATAAGCTTAGCCATTCATATTTGGCAGATCAATAAAACAATGACATCCACAGAGAAGAATATAGTTAAAGGCTCACACATTGCTGCATGTACTAAAAACTGAGTAAATTTAAAAAATATATTTTGAAGGGTTATATCGTGAAAAAATGTTAATTGTTGATTTCACATTTTTTATTAACTTTTCAACTACAGTCAAACTTGATTATTACGAGGAATAAGCATTACTCGCTTTATCTGAGAATTTTTATTTTAAATACTTATAACAACAACAAACAAACCATCACGCAGGGGTAGGCAGAGAGAATGGACCGCCACACTACTCTATCCTGACATACCTCTCTAGCTTCCTCCACATTCATACATCAAGTCATACACGCACGTCAATTCTTCCGGCTTCTGACATGACCAACCTTTAATATTTGATTAATTTGGTCATGCCATGTTTTCCTCGGTCTACCTCGACTCCTTACTCCATTTACATCGTTAACGTATACTTTTTTAACCATTCTTTCTTCACACATGCGCTCCTTTCATAATTTTGTTTATAATACCTTCTTTCGCTCTACATTCCTTCCTAATATTGCACATCTCATTTAACTTCCCTTCCATACCTCCCATGTTCCAAATACCGATGCGGCACTCCACTCTCCTCTGTTCGCCCCCGCGGGAAAAGCGACGTGATGGGTGGCGGACCTCATCGCTGTCTCTAGGCATTTACCCACATCAACTTACACACTACCTTAAAATTAGTTACATTAAATGCTTATAAAAATAATAATGCCGTTTGTCCGTGAGTATGAGCAAAAGGAACACAAAAATATTTAAATCTGTCTTCTGTGACACCTGGTGTGGCTATATAGTCATATTTTAGATTGACAGACTTTGTCACAATCCGGACAAGGATATTCTGCCCCCACGGCTGGACCCTGTCCTCTCCGTCTCTCCGGCCCCTGGCACTTAGCCATGACTCTTCTCCACTTCGCCCTATCGGTTGCCAACTGCTCCCAGTCCATTTGTCTGTCTACACTCTTCAATGCAGTATGCTGGTTGTTGTAATATCTCTTGCGCTTAACTATTATAAAAATACCCATCACATGAAGTATCTGTTTCCTTGTTACATCTGAGATCTCGCTTTTTCCGTATAT
Organism: Lepidostoma basale; assembly: GCA_022606425.2. Taxonomy (NCBI): domain Eukaryota; kingdom Metazoa; phylum Arthropoda; class Insecta; order Trichoptera; family Lepidostomatidae; genus Lepidostoma; species Lepidostoma basale. The sequence goes on from JAHDVF020001261.1 coordinate 537,197, forward strand.
AGAACACAGAGGTTTGGAGGCGTTTTGTTTTAGCCACGGGCAACTTCATAGATTAAGACCCTCAGTAATGTGGAAAATATGAACAATTTTAATACCTAGGCAGCATACTAACGCAATCTCTTGACCCAGATGTACAGATAAAATGCAGAATTGAGGCAGCAAGAGCTACGTTTAACACTCTCTGCAATGATAATATAAACTTGAAACTCCGCCAGAGAATGATCAAATGCTATGTGTGGTCTGTTTTATTGTATGGATGCGAAACGTGGACCTTGAAAGTCAACTCAATGAACAGACTAGAAGCATTTGAAATGTGGCTCCATCGCCGAATGCTCAGAATTGCCTGGACAGACATGGTTACCAATACCGAAGTCCTGAGGCGAGCTAGAAGTGACAGGGAACTGTTAACAACTATCAGAGTTCGGAAAAATTCACATCTGGGTCATATACTGCGTGGGGAAAAGTACCACCTTCTCCAACTGATATTGAAGGGGAAAATTGAGGGACGCCGAGGGCCCGGTAGGAGACAAATGTCCTGACTGTGAAACGTGAGGGAGTGAACTGGCATCCGAAGTGTGGAGGAGCTGTTCCGAGTGGAGCAGGACAGGGACAGGTTCGCCGAGGTGATCGCCAACGTTGGGGGGACCCGACAGGGCACTTGAAGAAGGAGTAATATGGAAACGAAAAGATAATAAATAAGTAAGAGGCGAGATGGCTCAGACAAATGTGTAAAGATCATTTTATGATAGAATTAAGTACGGAATTTTTTTACTACATCTGTCAAACTATATTTTTGGTACCTATGGCAGTATTTTCTTTATTTATAATGTGTTACCATTATAGTTATTTTATAAATATAAGGGAGTGTTAATTACAATAGTATAATTTAAAATTGTTTTATTTAACTAACCATTACACCATTTCTCCGTGGAGGGGTAGGCAGAGAGGATGGACTGCCATAATAATAATAACTTCTTTTTCTGATTGTAGATCTTGCGATCTGTTTAGGCAGGATATCAACTTTCTTCCTGGGATGAAGACGACCAGCCTTCTCTCCATCTCTTTGGTGGTCGTCCTGGTCTCGTGCATCACGATATTAGGAATTCTTGCTGGATCCATTCTCTCGATGTGGTCCCTCCGGAATTGTCTTCTCGGCCTACTCCATCTCACTATGTCTTCAATCTTGCAGGATTTGCAAATTTCTTCATTGGGTATCCTATATCTAAGGGTTCTCCCCACAATAGGTCGCAATGTTCTCATTTCTACTCTTAAGAGATGTTTGGTTCTGACAGTGTCTAAACTTTTAATTGATTGGTTTTACTTGGATTTAATTTATATAAATTAAACCCAAGTAAAACCACTAAACAATGGTGTTAACTATTATAAATTAATAATGGAGTTTTACAAAACTAATACCTCAACCATCAATAATATGAATAACTCACCTCAAGGGTGCTTTGACAATGTTTTTAGTCATGAGAGAGCTACATCTCAGCTCTGTCATCAGGACAGCAGTATAGCAGTCCATCTTACCTCTCAAACTTTCTCTCCATTCATACATTGTAACCAGTGCCGGTACTCCCATAGAAGCCCGGCTTGCGTAAGAAATTTTGAATCAAAATCTCTTCTAGCTTACAGAGGTTCAGCTCTTGTGGCTATTCCTCTTAAGTCTGATAGGAACATTGTTGGAAGGTGATTTGGTGGGTTGTTGGTTTATGCGGGGGCATGATTACTTAGATTTGAGGGTTTTGATTCAAAAAAAAATTTTTTTTTTGTATACAACAGGTCGTTTGAACCCAATTACTGTATACCATTTTTATTTTTTAGCTATTATATTGATTCTTATGACATGTGATAGGTAGCCAATCTATTGCCATTTTATTGTCACGAGAATTCTACACCAGACCAAAGACAGTATGATAATCACACTGCCATCGCCGGGGATCGAACCTGGGACCTTCGGAATGGAAGTCAGAGCTTTTACCACTCTGCCACGAAGGTCGTCATTTCTTACACAAGCCGGGCTTCTGGGCTTCTATGGGAGTACCGCCACTGATTGTAACATGCATGCTCTTCAATTTTTTTCAATTTCAAATGTGGCTGCTTTTTATTATTTGATTAATTTGATCATGCCATGTCTTCCTTGGGCTTTACATTATTTATATACATAATTTTAACCACTCTTCCCTCATCCACTTGTTCCATATGTCCTATTTAAAATATGTTTGGTTATTGTATTGTATTTCATTCTCTCAATGATGAAGGTACATATCTTCTAGACATGTTGATAATAAAATCAAAACTCGAAAAAAACAGTTTTATTCATAAAAGTAATCAAGATTCGACATTAAAATCACCACCAATAATCTATTAACATACATGATTTTGTATTTAAGTTTCAAAATACATTTTTTTACTTAACCTAAAAATATTATACTTTACTAAGTACAAATTTTCAAATAAAATCATCAATTGAATGCTCAGTACATTTAAAGAAAATAATATTACATATTTTCCATGATCTTTAAGCCATGGCTATTGTATTAGGATGTTAAATGAGTCGGTTATCTCTTGGCTTTAGCCTGAGCAGCGTCACTGGCCTGGACGAAGGTTCTTTTCAGCTTGGTCTCCCGTTTCTTCCTGAAGTTAGATGCCACGTCTTTTGAAAGTTCTGCTACCAGTCTCATGGTCTCCATGGGATATCTGAAATAATATTTATTTAATATAAATAACTGTTGAGACGCAATCCGATACTGTACCAAGCGTCTGCTAAGAACATCTGAGATGAACGTCCTAAGATCCATTACTGGAAAAACTCTCCGAGATCGTGTTCGTAACGCAGACATATAGGATATCATTCTGTGGAGTAGATCCAGAAGATACTGGAGGGACCATGTAGCCAGAATTTATAGTGACAGATTCGCATAACAGCCGCTTATGAAATCGCTTCCGCCTGGAAGACCACCTAAGAGATAGAGGGACAGCTGGACCTCGTCATCCAAGGAGACGAGATTTCTGCCCTAGTAAAGGACTAATGAAATAATCATAAATATTAAAATGTGTGGATACTCTGTGTATGATAGAGTGTCGAATGAAAATATAAGAAGTGAATGCGGTGCGAATGATGGTATCATGAACAAAATAATGAAAGGATCATTAAGATGGTTTGAACATATGGAAAGAATGGTAAAAAAATTATATGTTAACGATGTAAATAGAACCAGAAATAGAGGAAGACTGAGGAAAACGTGTCACGATCAAATAAATCAAATATTGAATGTCGGCCATGTGAGGAGTCAGAGAAATCAACGCGCGTGCATGACACGATGAGGAATTGAGAGAAATATTTTAGGAAAGAAAAGTGTGGCAGTCCATTCTTTCTGCCTACCCCTTCGGAGAGACGGCGTGATGGTTAGTTAGTTATGTGCCAACTCTGTCGTCTTGTGAGAATTTAAGTTATATTTTTTTTCGATGAATGAAGGCATAAACGAAACACGGATCATTTATATGGTAAGTCTTTATTATGTACTTTTAACATATTTCCAAAAAATATGTATTTAATAGGTTTTGACTTTTCAAAAAAATTGCTGGCCCTCGGGTCCGGCCATATGAATACTTCCCGACATTTAAAATGTTAACTTGTATGACAGGGAACACTGCCTAATGAATGCGTCAAATAACATAACCTAAATATAGGATGCACGTAAATTTAAATTAAATTTATTTAATTAAAAGAATTTTTAAAAAGGTTTACTTAATGATCATTTTATTGAAGTTCCGCGCTTGACAAGACGCTAAAAATTCCACTCGAAATCAACTAACTTCATTTCTGTTCGAAAATTGAATGTGAAAACAAAATTTTAATGCATGACTTAAAAATCCAATGACAACTCACCTGCAGCCTAGAAACTCCACGTTAGTAAACACCCTCGCCAAGCAGACGAGCTCATCTTCTGTGAATCGTTCCTTGTGTGCCTCCATGAAACTTCTCCTCAAATCCCAATGCTCATCAGATTCGTAATCCGCACGATACGAGTCCACGTCCCAATCTTGAGACATGCTTAAATTATTGTAAAATCACGAATCAAAAGAACAATGAAGTATTAAACGGATTTTGTTTTATATTTTACGATAATCGAATGTTTTATTTCGTTAAAACTCGAGAGATATCACAGAAATTTCGTGCAAACCACTGGAAGCGACTAAAGTCTAATGCCAAATGAGACTTGAAATTTATTTTAGGTTAAGTGATGTTTTATTTTGTTTATATGACACTTTAAGACATTACCATAGAGATCAGAAAAATACTTTTTTATTTTATCTTTGAACAACGAAGTTCCTACTCATAATGAAGAAATTGATATAACTCAGTTAGATGGTGTCGGAAACACGGACCACCAATATTAATATTTTACGATCCTGGAGCGACTTAGTGTCGCCATGGCGGCGGTCTTTTCAAAGGCTGTGGGACACGAACTCTATTTGTATTTAAATTATAAATGGGAAAGCGCTGGGCAGTTAAAAAAACCAAGGACGCAGGATAATGCAAAATTCTTTTAATTTTACAAGCGGGTTTTGCTCCAATAAATCGGAAAGCGCAACAGCGCGTTTATTACCCACCCGGGGTAGGAGGTAATAAACCCCATAGGAAAAAGCCGCTCCGTCGCGTTATAAATGTAATCCGGCCATAAAAATTCTTGTCTCGGCGAAGCGATACTGACTCCAACGTAACTGTCAAATTGCAATTGCAAGAATCGGTACTATTAGCGCCATCTAGGGGTACGATAGTCCCTAATAATATACTCCCGAATCAAAATTAAAGAGATCTACTCTCCGCTCGCAAGGGAATGAGTTGCGTCCTCGCTATAGTTAAGTCCGTCCCTCGGAAGATGTCGCCCAGGATTTTAGCTTCAAATTAATTAAAGAGCTAATTAATAATTAAGAGCAATCAATCAATCTTACCTAACTAGTTAATAATTAAGGATAAATTTGATTAAGGATTATAGACCTAGATAGATATAGAGAATCATATCCCCTGCTCTAAAATGTGTAAATATAGGAATAACTAGAAGTAAGAATTGTAATTAATTAATTAAGGTTTTAACTAATAATGTTAAAGACTAATGTGTAGATAGTAGGTCTAATGCTTAGGTATAATGTTATGATAAATTTAGGTGGTAAGAGGTAGATTGATTGGTAGCCTATTAATTTAATCAGCTCTAAATTCCTCCATATTGTCGCTAGGCTAAGATTAAATCATGTAATAGAATTAGAATATAATGTTAATAAATAAATGTAGTTAATAATAAGGTAATTAATTATAATATTGTGTATATTTTGTATTTTTGTGATATGTTATGTTAATTTTTGTCTAAAATAAATGAGGAGAGAGCTGTGTGAGGGAGAAGGTTTTGCTGTCAGCCAATAGTAGGGGTTACAACCTACAAAGGGAAACGCCCCCTTGCAAATATAAGCAGTACTAGGGAAGAAAATCGCTCTCTTCCATTCTGGATATCGTAGTGTACAGAGGGGACACTGCCCCTCGCTGATTGTGTCATACAAGGAGGAAAGTACTCCTCCGTGCTAAGACGGATTCTGCTGGTGCAGAAAAACACCGCCATCACTGCTATTATTAGCGGTCAGTCTTCCCTATTGGAGAATCGATCTGGAGTTGGGACCGAACCCCGTAGATCACCATACATCTTGTTGTTGACGCATTGCTGACAAACCTGCCAACCGCCATCATCAGGCTGCCCTGTTGCTGACAGACCTGCTCGCCGCACTCACCAGAGACTGCCCTGTTGCTGACAGACCTGCTCGCCGCACTCACCAGAGACTGCCCTGTTGCTGACCAACCTCGCCAGCCTACTTCTGTAATCGCCGCTACAACCAGGTTAATGTTAAGAATTTAGCCCTAAGCCCCTGTTTCCCTTTTTATAATTATTAAATTTGTAACATGTGTAATTTTGTATTTGTATAATTGCCACCCATTCACTCTCACCACTACCACCATTAGAACCTAGCGTTATAAAGTTGCCAGGGAGAGAAAATACTGCTCTCCATCTAGCCGGAGCTTAACAAACTGGCGCCCAACGTGGGGCAAAGTAACACGATAAAGCATCTTACTTACAAATGGCGCCCTAGCGTGGGACTCGGCGTATTTGAATTTTAATTAAATATAATTAATAATTCAGACGCTGTCTGGTTAAGTGAGATCAGACGAACACGCGACCTAGAGAAGAGTTGAATGCTAAAATCTGAGCTAGCAATAAATATTGTAGATTCGCTGATGTTGATATTTGTTTTCTGATTGTTCCGAGATGGTGTGAGGTCGAGATTGAAACCAATTCATAATTTTATATTTTATTTGTAAGCATTTGTGAAAACCGATATGTCATTTTGTTTATTCACTCGTACGTCGGTTAATTTTGAATTTCGAATTTCAAACGAGTAAGCAAACACAGATTATAATCTCATACCGTTGTAAAGCCAACTGATAAGAGAGAAAGTTTTAAAGGAAATTCCCCAGCCGAATTTCTTTTGTTCCCTGGCTAGATAAGCTTGCGGCGGATTGACCAGGTATACGTTTAGACAAACGTCGTAAATATTAAGGGTCTAGCGGCCGACCAACGTTAAAATTTCAAATTTTAATCCTTTAATTGTTCTTTAGAATTCGGCCGTTTTATTGTTCTGAGTGAGCCTTTGACAAATATGTGTATTTTTTTGCAAATTTTTTTAACAAAGAAACAAAAATTTGCTGGCGCCCAATAATATCTGTAATAATATCAAGTTTTCACGAATGCAACTACATTTTTATAATAATTTTAAACAGCCATCCAGGGAGAAAATTTAAATTAGTTCTCCGTGAGTTATAATTAGTATGTGAATGGATTAGGTATTAAAGAAGCGTCTTGTTTGTAGTTCAAAGCGATAGGGGTTGGATGTATCGGATGTACATTTGTAAAGTAATCTACTTGTATGTCGTGCCATGTGATATTTTTATCCTTCCACCAGTCTAACACTTAATTTAATAACCATTAAATTAAGATGACTAAGCGACATAGCAGACTAGATCCCAACATTGGCTTTTGAGAAAAGGAAGACGTTACATGCGATGAGACTGCCGCTTTCAAAATTTTAAGAAAAACAAGTTCAATCCTAAACTTGCCGACACGAGATTTTGTTTTGAATTTTTTTAAATTCGATTCATATCACCACCAATTCGCACGAATTAAGTGTCGATAATTTAGTTTTGTTTTAGATAGTAGTGTAAGGCGATGCAAGAAAGAACACGATGTAGAGATAAGACAGTGCGAAAAAGCGATAGCTCCAGGCTTTCTGATTAGTCACCGGATGACGCAATTCCCGGGCGGCCTTCAATCGGCGAGAGGGAGATAGTACTCTATGAGAGTCGAAGACAGTGCGAAGAAGCGGAAGCTCCCCGACCAGGCATCGGATGACGGAATTCCCGAATGGCCTTTGATCGGCGAGAAAGAGATGGTACGATATGGGATGATGGAATCTCCTACCATGTAATGAGAGAAAAACGAGTTTCTCAGTTCCGGAAGAGAAATACCCGGCAATTAGTTATAAGATAGATAGCGTTTAGAAAAACGGTTTTTGTGTAAATGACGAGGGGAGGCAAGTCGAATCAAATGTATAGAGGTGCTAATGAAGAATGTAATTCTATTCACATACCGCAATATTTTTTCAATTCGTAATCGAATCTACCTGTTACATGTTTTATGCTGCCTCGCGTGAATCGCGAGCTTTCCTATAAGTGGAGTAGGAGGGACAGCGTTCAGCACAAGATAGGGATTCCATTAGTGATCGCCATACGCGAAAAATCTAGTTGGATTGCGCAATTTCAAAAATTTCAATGCAATAGATTTTCTTTTAAAGCTTTTTTTTTTCCAATGTTTTTTTCTTAGTCTAGTGCAATCTCATTTTGAGTAGTGGGGATTGATATAGCCATGTTTCATGGCATAATAGGTGAGGTTGCACTAGACAAGTTTTGCATGACCGAAAAGGCATTTTCTCTCTGGAGGCTTGTTTGATCTTAGTTAAGTTTAATTTTAATTAGTGATAAGATAATGAAAGACATTTTAAAACACTAATCGTGATAATAAACAATAAGTGAGTGAAAAATAATAGCGTTCTGCCCCGGTATCGCAAAGAAGTTAGGTACTGCCGGGCCCAATTTTCGAGAGTGGCCACACTTGAGAGAGGATCTAACCCTCCGCCCTGCACAGTTCCGGGCAGCTCTCGGCCCCAGTCCGCCTCCACCCTCGGTAGGAGAAGTGTCTCCGCCCCGGCCACGCGCCGAGGGGCAATAGTCTCAAAAGATCGCGAAGTGTTATACCGAACGCCGGGAAGTGAATCCGAAAAAGATCGCGATATCGCCGCATGGCGTCAGCTCATCATCATTGGGACCTGATGCTGACCACGGCTGTCTCAGCGATGGAGACCACTCGCTCCTCGCTCTCCTTCGCTCTTCCGCCTCGGACGTCCCTCGTGGTGTGGACGCCACGTGTCGGCTGGATCGTCGACTTCTCAGATCAGATCAAGTAGTGTTAATTCAGTGACGGAGTAGCTTTAAGTCGTTGGCCAACGAATAGAAGTAAGTCATCTTTAGTTTATAAGTGATCTTGTGTATTTGTTTTTGTATGTTTGTGTTTAAATATAAGTGTAAATAGCAAATATTGGTTTCAATCTCATATCACTATACATCCCGGAGCATCTTAGAGATCGAATAATAATCACATTAGCGAGTAAACACCGGGCAATACGTTGTGAGGGAGTGCTTCGAGATATGGAGTGAGATACGACTAATCCTCGTGTTTCGCCCCGTGTCGGAAAGCTTCTTACTGACAAATGACGCCCAACGTCGTGGGGCAAAGTAACACGATAAAGCATCTTACTTACAAAATGATATATCTCTCTTTTTTTAACTGTTAATACAAGGGCGGCAGCATAAATTCCTTTTTTTTAAACTTAATAAAACCCATTTCGTAAAACGAAATTTATTTGCTTTTTATAACGTAGGCAAATACCTAAAGTTTTGTTTAATTTAGTTTTTGAAGATCAAATCAGGTAGGTGACGTCCCCATTTTCCATACACTGAGTGAATTGTTTTCTAACGTTTGTCATGACCCTTGCCAGCATATCAGGCATTATCTTAGCAATTTCTTCCTGGATGTTCGTCTTCAAATCTTTTAGGGTCCCTGAACAGTTCGCATAAACACGGGATTTCAAAAAAACCCATAGAAAAAAATCACAAGGGGACAAATCGGGAGAGCAGGCCGACTACTCCAAATCGCCCCTAATTAAGATCGCCCGCTCTGGGAAGTGTTCCCTCAAAACGGCCATCCCGTGAGAAGAAAATGAGTTTTAATTCTCCATAATGAATGGCCTAGCCTACCCAGAATGCATTTTTTTTTAATATTAATCAATTAAATTCTGACTATTGTCAATAAAGATATGTTTTAACAATTAAATGTTTACCGAAATTAAACAATTAAAAAGTGAAGTCCAGGGGTAGTGTTTGTAATTACTTAATTGATACATATGTTTCATATTATTACATTTTAATAATAAACACGTTTCATCGAGGTTTCGAAATTATAGAAGGGAGAGGAATAGTTACATGTTTATTTAATTTTTCTAAATATAGCTTTTTACTGTAATAAAAAAAAATAAACACACTAGTGCATGGATGATATTGTCCATAAGAGATTGGCTCAGCTTCGCAATAATTTTCTTTTCCCTAATGTTTGCTTTATTTAAATTTAAAACATATTTTTAACTGGACATACATTTTCTCTCCCTTTCTCCATTCTTTCCCATCCTCACCAATTTCTGTTTGAAAATAAATTTGCTGTGGTTATAAGTTTTTATTTTCATATTTTATACTCATGTATTTTATATATCGCACGCTTAATATAACACTGGCTTAACTAAAAAAAAAGCAAGTTTTGCTCAATCTGACATGAGTCGGTGTTTTAATAAAAACACGTACGAATGAAAATTTTGACTTAATTTTAAAGCGAAACGATGGATAGCGTTAACACAAGCCTCTGTCTAATGTTAACTCAATTATGACCTAAACCATAATCGGGCAGTTTACTACTAAGCGTGCGATATTTAATACTCAAGGTTTCTGTTTCTGTCACCGCCCATCATACACCGCGCGCATTCGAGCTCGGCTGTTTTTAAAGTGTTATTGTTGAAATATATTTTTGTAGACTTTGTCGTCGGTTTTCGGATTTAATTGAGTGTGTAAACATTTTAGTACAAGACAATTACTTGAACTTTCACTTGGATCTTCTGGCTTACAGAGGTTCAGCTCATGTGGCTATTCCTCTTACGTCTGATGGGAACATTGTTGGAAGGTGATTTGGTGGGTTGTTAGTTTATTCGGGGGCATGATTTGTGTGGCCCGGAGTTTTCCTCTGAAGGAGAATCGATTTTGGGCGCTTGTGGCGGCTGGAAGTGTTTGGGTCGTAATTTGAAAAGTCTTCTATTGTGGGGTTAGGATGTGAAGGGAGTCCTTTGTAAAAACGTTTGGCAAGTTTCAGAATGAATTCATCTATCATCGGTAACAAGACAATCAGCATTAAAGTCTTTTCATTATTAATATGTATTTAGTTTTGTTTATCCCTATGATTTCTTTTTTTCCAATTCCAAGAAATTTATAATGTTTGTAATCTTTTGGGTAAAACCCGTAATTAGTACCTATGTAAGGCTGTTAAATTCAGAATGTTAGCAGGTTAAACATTTCTTGGAATTTCACTTATTGTTATTGTTATTGGATTGGATTGTATTGAATAGGAATACCCAGAATATCATTGTAAGTTAATTTTGCATTATATAGAATGTTAATAATAAATAAGTACTGTCATTGTTCCTTAGCTGTCTTCTTCTTCACTTTTGGTAGACTCAGGAGTCTGTTATTTCAGGCGGGTCCTCTTGAGACGCTGAACTCCAGCTTTCTCTCAACCGTTTCGAGGGTCTTCCTGGTCGGCGTTGTCCGTTTGGCATTCCACGGAGAGCTATGTGTGGTATCCTATTTGAGCTCATTCTTTCTACATGTTGATGCCAGTATCGCCGTCTTTGACGTCCCCATCTGACCACATCTTCGACCTCGCAGATTTCTCGGATTACTGTATTCCTAACTCGATCACGTAGGGTTTTGCCAGCTATAGCGCGGAGTGTTTTCATCTCGGTTGTCCTGAGCATGCTCTTTGTCTTGACAGTGTCTGCAGCAAATATTTTACATAACAGAATTTAATATGAAACATGTAAAAACAATTAAATAAAGGCCCGTTTTTATCGTTGGCCCGATAAATCGATTTCTTAATTGTTATAAATCGCTACGATGTCCTGTTTACACGTTACGATAAATAGTAACGATTTCTTAATTATTTATATTGGCTCTGTCCAGAGTTGGTAGCGTGTCTATACCTACATTCAATTGTTTGAGCACTTCGTATTGTACTAATATCAGACGTTTTATGGTGTGGTCTAGCAACGACTGAAGTTTTATCTCGGCATTATAATCAGAAATAGTTATATCACCAGGATAACATATTTTTTTGTTTCCAGAAGAATGCGATAGCTAGGGTAAATGTCGGCATTGTGATTTTTATTTCCGGCGCATCGAAATGTATTGGTCTTTAGTAAAATTTTTATCAACAATGAAAGCTAAAGCTTCTTCAGGTGTCATTTTTATAGGCATTTTCCTGCCTTGGCACGCATACGTTTTTTTTTATTTTAGTGGCTCTTTTTGGTGAAAAACAGGACACTTGCTTCAGTATTTGTGCTGCATCTCGTCTACCCGTTGATTGTAGAGTCATTTGAGCTGCTAGAATAATTTCCCCCGCCCTAATTTGGAGCTTATGTACAAAAACCGATTACGCATCCGGTCTGGACATGTATTTAGCATGATAATACAATCGTTTATTTTTAATTACGAACATTTAAAATTTATACCTTTCGATAAACCAGATTGCCCATTGGGACCTCTGTGTGTCATTGCGATTCGCAGAAATTGATGCCGGCCGGCATCAACCGTCCAATCCAATTCCAATTCCAATAAATCGCTACGATGTCCTGTTTACACGCAACGACAAATCGTAACAATTCAAAATCGCTACGATTTATCGTTGCGTGTAAACGGGCCTTTGCAAACAACATAATTTTGAATAAATTTGATCCATCAATGAACTATAGGGGAGATGTAGGTAATGGGAGTCACTTAAGCGAGAATTGAAAAAAAAAAAAAAACTATTAGTTAACTATTTATTGCTTAAGCCTTATTATAAACTTTAGTTATTAAACTATTAATTAAGATCACCTTTAATCATTTTGGCTTTTTACTTTTGGAACAATAATCATTTAAAAAAAAAAACAGGTTTGACCACCATTGCCCACATCTGTTGGCAATGGTGGTCAGCATGTTGGCAATGGGGGTCAACACAAATCGTACACATAATTGCAAGCTGAGTCCCACCCAGTGCAATCTAAATGAGCCCAAAGCCCACATGAAGTGCATCGGAACCACATCTCATTATCTTGCCCGAATTCGCCGCATACAAGACATTGGTTGTCAGAATCTTCTGCATCATCGTTTTTGTCGTCCTGGTACAAGTCATCAGTGTTCATATCTGACGCTGAAGTATTGTTCGATTCCTGCAGAATTTTCTTCTTTATCTATTTTTTTCGCGTACCTCTTCTGAAGACTCGAAAATGGGATGTTCATTGTTTTCGCGGCTTTTCTTATTGAATAACCTTGTTCATCGATGAGCTCCACGGCCTTTTTCAGGTTAGCTATAGACCAGGTAGCCTTATTTGTCTTTCTAGGACGAACGTTCGGTATCTACAAACCAAAAATAATATTATTTTATCGAAGACAGGAAATGTTAACAATAAGGGTCACCTGACTCCGATTGCCTACATCGGTAAAATAGAGAAAAAACCTACCTTGACATAAAAGTAAAAGTGATGGTGGTAAAATGAGTTTGAAATCACGATCTAAAATGCTTTAGTCATTACATATCACAAGCGCAAAAAGAAACACTCATTAGTTTGTTCCTTATCTTCGGATTTGTCCACTCGAAAAATTAGATCAGAAGGGCCCGAAAACTTGTTACGTCTACCACTCTCTAGCACGTGATGCGAACTGAGTAAGCTGCCTATCGCGGATGTTATCGGCAAACAGCTAGCGTATGACGTCACTGAAACCGCCATCACGCGTATTGTTTTCGAATTAAAGGGGTGACTCCCATTGCCAACTGACTCCCATTGCCTACATCTCCCCTACTACACTAATCATAAATCGGTTATTTAATGATTAATTGTATATCAATAGAGACGAAGATGTTAATTGTTTTCTGGAAACAGAATGTGGTGGTCGAGGCGCTTACAGGACTTATGACCTGTCATTGGTTGGGTTAAGCGATCGCTTTATGTTTAACAACATTCCCCATTCCGCCCTTCTTACGAACACCACGTCCGAAATTTTTTTGAAAGTTGTCTATATGCTACCATGTTAAGAAACACTTCACATTTTTAGTTCAATCTACACTAGCGCCATCCATTAAAATTAATTTAATCTCTGCGGATACCAACACTTATGTCGACCTTCGTGGCAGAGTGGTTACGAGCTCTGACTTCCATGTTGAAGGTCCTGGGTTCGATTCCCGGCGATGGCAGTGTGATTGTTACACTGTCTTTGGTCTGGTGTAGAATTCACGTGACAATAAAATGGCGATAGATTGGCTACCTATCACATGTCACGAGAATCAATATAATAGCTAAAAAATAAAAATTGTACACAGTAATTGGGTCCAAGCGACCTGTTGTGTACATAAAAAAAAAAAAAAAAAATGTCATTTTACCAATACGCGTGTTGACTTTTTCGAATGGAATTAATGGCGCAAATATTCACTGTTCTTCTTCACAAAAAAGCTTTACTTTTAGAATAGTCTCTCTTATACTGATTTTTATTACTTTGGGCATTGTTAGTCTCAAATTAATAAAGAAAACTAAAAATCACGGCAACGATGCAAACAAAAACTCAAATCTGTCATATTATCATTTGGCGTTTAGTTCACATTTGCACCACCGCCAGCTTACGTTAGTGGCTCTTTACCTGCTGGGGACACTCAAGAGTCTATCATCATAGGAAAGGAGAATTTACCTAGCAACAAAATAAGTGTAAAACACTGCAAGGAGAAAAATGAAAAATTAGACAAAGAGTTTTTATTTTTTTATAAAGGGATTATTTACATTTCATGGGCTCATACTATAACTAGGTAATGTAACTAAAAAATATGTTCTGAGAAAATGGCACTTTAAGTTTCAAGATCACTAGAGAAGCATTGGAAAGAGCTTTCAATGAGAAATCACTTAATGTAAACAACTCAAAGCTGCCAAATTTCCAGTTACCTAGTTTAAATATTGACACAATTTAAAAAAAATTCATATATATATACATTAGGGTGGCCCTTATTTTTCAACATAATTTTTTTAAATATTTTTGTGAATGTATACTTATACTTGTATACGAAATTCTGGATTTTCACCAAAGGGTGGTCAATTCAAATTTAATTGTATCTCAATAGAGACGAAGACGCAAACTGAATATGGATGATCAAGGTGTTTACAGGACTTATGACCTGTCATTGGTTGGATTAAGCGCACGCTTTATGTAATTACAACATTCCCCATTCCACCTTTGTTATGATCATGCATGACAAATTTTTGGAAGATGTATATATACTTCAAAATCCATACCTATCTTCACGTGTCAGTTTCAATTATCCATCTATGTAGATTTGGTTGCTATTTGTGAATCTATTCAAGATTAACTTATACAACCGACCCACTAACGCCATCTATGGAGAATGATTTTCAGCATTTAGCAAACTACCTTATTAACACAATGCGAAGGCTGTAGCCCATAAACGCATTGTTTTTAGAAGTCGCCAGGAGTATTATTCCATTCTAATTGCCAAATAGTTGACCAGAATAATTACAATCTCCATAGATGGCGTTAGTGGGTCGGATGTATAAGTTAATCTTGAATAGATTCACAAAGTGCAACCAAATCTACATAGATGGATAATTGAAACTGACACGTGAAGATAGGTATGGATTTTGAAGTATATATACATCTTCCAAAAATTTGTCATGCATGATCATAACAAATGTGGAATGGGGAATGTTGTAATTACATAAAGCGTGCGCTTAACCCAACCAATGACAGGTCATAAGTCCTGTAAACACCTTGATCATCCATATTCAGTTTGCGTCTTCGTCTCTATTGAGATACAAATATTTTTTTTTGTCTCTGTACTTAATAGCCCTAAAGGAAAAGGATTGGGGGGTTAGATTAACAAAAATGTAACAGAGGTCCGCAACCCATCACGCCGCGTCTCCCGCGGAGGCGAACAGAGGAGAGTGGAATGCCGCATCGGAACATTAAACATTAGAGGGCGTATGAAAGAAAAGATGAATGAGATGTGTGTAGAGATAGAAAATAAGTGTTTTGATATTTTATGTGTGACTGAATGCATGATGAAAGAGTGTGGATCCAAGGAGCATGCAGACAAGCTTGTTTTGTGGTCGGGAGTACCTAAAGACCATAGAGCATGACGGCGGTGCTAGCTCCAAGGATGATAGAATGTATGAAAGGGTATGAATGTGTTAGCCCAAGACTCATGTGGATTCGCTTCAAGATCGGGTTAACGAGCGTATTCCTGTTAATTGGTTATGCTCCCGTTAACAGCGAAAATGAGGCGATTGAGGATGAGTTTTGGGATAAGGTGAGCGAGACATTGATGTGCAAGAAAGAGAATGAAAGATTAATAATTGCGGGTGATATGAATGGTTGGGTAGGAATGAGAAATCGACGTGCGTGCATGACAATATGTAATAATGTAGAGAAAGCGAGAGAAGCATGTCAGGACAGAACAGTGTGGCGTTCCATTATTTCTGCCTACCCCTCCGGAGAGACGGCGTGATGGTTAGTTAGTTAGTTATAAAAATTACCTTTATGCTAAGGGCCACCCTAATATACGTACATAATATATACATGTAAACTAAATATTTTAGATACAAGATCAAGGCATTCCATATTGCGGTGACTAGTCAGCTAGCGAGAGAGGGCCCGGCCGGCAATCTCCCTCAAGCAGTTCAGGCGGGCGGACGAAGACAGCGAAGGCTCAGTCACGCGCTTCAGGCTCGACTCGCACGACATGATAAAGGGTACGCCCGCTGGAAGAGCAACAATTTTAAAATAATAAGAATTCAATGCCAAATCATAGAATACAAAATTGCAATACATTTTTACTTAGAAACTACTGCAAAAATCGATATTAAGCTATTCAGAGGGAAAAAATAAATGCTTTTTCATAAACAGTCAACCATCGGTCTGTCAGGACAGATCATTAATTTATTTAACTCAATTGGGATTATGTCAAGATAAACGTGAAGTACATTTTATTATTTTCCCATAAAATGATCGAACTTAATATTTATTTCTCACGCGATCTCTCAGCGTCTTCCCTGCTTTCATCCTCAAAGTCTTCATCTCAGAAGTCCTCAAAACTTGTTTGGTCCTTACTGTGTCTGCCCTTGTTTCGACGAAATATGTTATTATTGGTCTTACGCATGCTTTATAGATTCTCATCTTACTCTTAATGGCCATGTGTTTGTTTTTCCATATTGTGGATTTTAGAGCGCCAGAGATTGCCTTGTTTACTTGGGCTTGTATTTCTTCCCGCAGATCAGCTCCTGCACCAGATCTATGCCTAGATACTTAAAGGTCCTGACCTGTTCTATGGGTTGATTTTCTATAACCAGGTTACATGTTCCGGGTGTTTTGGAAAAGGTCATACATTTTGTTTTTTCGATAGAGATCGTCATGTTGTATTTTCTTACAGGTGTGGTGTAGTCTGTCTAGCATTTTTTGTATGTCATTATTGTTTTCAGCTATGATTATAGCATCGTCTGCATAACAGACCACATTGACAATTTGCTCTCCCATCCTATATCCCAGTTGTAGCGATTGGGTCTCCTCTATAACGTCGTATACCTGTCAGTACGGGGATTGTTTTACTAAGTTCATAATCGCATCTAATTCTGGTGTTGCCTCTCATATTTAAATAGTTCATAAAATAGAGCCTTATAAATCATCCAATTTATTATTATTATTATACCTGAAGGATAAAGCTCTAAATTGATGGCATCGACGATCTCTTCAACGTCGTTATCCCAGTGCACTGCCCACGTCATGGCAAATACCCTCGGCCACTGCACGATAATACCTTCTTCCTAAAAAAAAGGAGATAAATACAACAGTTGAAAGAAAAATGTCAAAAAATAATAAAATAAAGTACCGTGTTAATTTTACACATATACACTATCGCCCTCTGGCAAAATGAGACTGGACTTAATGATAGACTTTGTTCCTCCAGATAAAGGGATGTTTTTAAAATATATTGCCATACTTAACTCATTTTGAGAACTTCTAACAATTGAGGGTATTATTTGCAAACCTGGCAAACTCCATCATTAGATGTTTTGAGTAAATCGCAAAAAACTGATACGCTAATAAAATGCGCTTTTTTACATTTATTTTTTTCATCTCAACCAGTTAGTATTTTAAAAGTAATCAGCCATGAAATAACTAAAGTAAAATAATTAATTTCATTTTGGAGTTTGCCAGCTTTGCAACACTCAAGTGGAGGTTGCCATGTTTGCAACAAACCCTATGTTTTAATAGCAAAATTCTTCAGAATGAAGCCGAATTTGAAACTGAAAATCAATAAAATTTGTGTGCAAATGTATTATGAATAAGACCCAATTCATATCTCACTTTTGATTGTTGGTGGAGTTTGCCGGCTTTGCAAATAATACCCTCAATTATGCCCTTGTCTTACCGAAGGTGCGATATATTTACTTTGATGATTTTAAAAATTAGGTTATGCTAACAACAAACCATCACGCCGTTTCTGTGCAGGGGTAGCCAGAGAGAATGGACCGCCACACTACTCTATCCTGACATACCTCTCTAGATTCCTCCACATTCATACAGCGAGTCATACACGCACGTCGATTCTTCCGGCTTCTGACATGACCAACCTTTAAAATTTGATTAATTTGGTCATGCCATGTTTTCCTCGGTTTACATCATTTACACCATTAACGTATACTTTTAAACCATTCTTTCTTCACCCATGCGCTCCATATGTTCTAACCAACGCAGCAATCCTTTCATAATTTTGTTCATAATACCTTCTTTCGCTCTACATTCATTTCTAATATCAGCATTTGAGATTCTGTCGTACATCGTTCTACCACACATACGTCTTAGGGACCTCATCTCTACCGCATTTATTCTGCTCTCATCTTTCTTCTGCCAGTTCCATGCTTCGCTTCCATACATAAGGGTTATGCCATGTCTTAAAAACACACATTCTAAATAAGATAGCATCATTAGCTCTTATGTTGGCACTTTTTTGTGACATTGTGACTGTCTCAATATCATAAGTGAACACTTGAATACACGAAGTTGAATACTCTCCTTTTTAAGTTGTTGGGTGTTTTCGAATTATGAAGCTGAGAGTCACACAGAGAGCAATGGAGAGAGCCATGCTGGGTATTAACTTGCGGGACGCGGGATTTGCTTAAGTGGCGTTGGGCGGGACACGTCGCTCGTGACCCAGATGAAAAGCGGACATGGCCACCGCTGTGCTGGTGCCTGAGAAAGGCAAAGCGTGGAATTGGGCTCCCACAGTTGCGTTGGCGCGACGATATCGAAGTGGCTGGATGCGGATCGCTCAGGATAGAAGGGAGTGGAAAATGAGAGGAGGCCTACGTCCAGGAGTGGACGGCCACAACAGGTTGAAAAATAAGTAGATAAACTCTTATCTTGGCAGACAAAAACAAAGGTAGGTCTCAATTATTTTTTTCCAAATCAATCAATTACTGATAGGCAGCCATGTTCGAAGTAGGGACAATCGACGTGCGTGAGTCACGGGGTATGAATGTAGAAAACACGCAAGAGTTATTTCAGGATAGAACAGTTCGGAAAAACGGCGTGATGGTTAGTTTGTTAGTTAATATTAAAATTCAATATTTAATATGGAGTTATATACTGTTATTCAGGAAACAATAAAACTTTAAAATAAACCAACATCTGTTTCGATAGAAAAGTTTCCGGGGTAGTGTCTCCGGAACTCCTTGAGCACGGCCTTGCGTGCGGCAGAACGCTCGGCATACTCTCGCAGGGAACGGAACAGGGTCTGGTGCGGCCCGCCCGCCCCGCAGAAGTGGGCCAACAGAGGAGCGAGCTCGCCGCGTGCAGGGCTGGAGTCCGTCGTCACCACCTGTGTTGACACCACCTCTGTCTCGCCATTCTGCACAAGACAAAACAATTCAAGTGTTTTAATTTCAAAATATTCTTCTTATACTGGTCGAAGGCCGCTACGGCCTGTTTGTAAAGAGTTTACTGCCTCTTACGATGTGAACTCGCAGCTGTCTTTCCATCTCTTTGACGGTTTTCCGGGGGTACGGTAGCCAACATGAATCTGATGCGCCACAAAGTGTGAGATTCTGGAGGGATCCATCCTCTGCATGTGCGCATTCCAGTTCTCTTTTATCTTCTGCGATATCTTTAGCCGTGTATTCACACGTAGCATCATTAAAAAAAAATTGATTTGATATACTGTGCTCTATCTATATCTTAATGAAAATATTTTACAAAAGTTCTATATACAGTGGAACCTCTTGTAATGAGCACCTCTCCTAACGAGAAATTCATATAACAAGCAAAACAGATTTTGAAAAAATGCTCCCTTAATGAGCTATATTTTGCATAACAAGTGAGCTTTGGCCAGAGAGCGTTGTCGAATGTGATTTTGAAGAGTTTGAAACAGTACCTGTAGAGTTTACAGTCAATGAGATTGTGTCTTTGGCCGATACCATGGGACTAGAGGTGTATGTAGTGGTCAATCAAAGAAAGACGTTGATAGTCGTATCCACCAGGCTAAACTTGCCTTCAACAAAAAAAATTAAATATTCGAGTCCAATAACATAGACCTAAACCCCCGAAAACAACTTATAAAAACATTGGTGTGGAGTGTCTTACTATACGGCTGCGAGACTTGGTGCCTGGGCGCAAGAGAGTGCAAAAGGCTGGAGGCGTTTGAGATGTGGACCTACCGACGAATTGCTCATGTTTCATGGAGAGACCACATTACAAATGAGGAGGTTCTCAGCAGAGTTGAAGAGAATAGGCACATGTTGAACACCATAGCGGTGGCGCGCGAGATGGATTGGTCATGTGTTGTGACACAAATGTTTCCTACATGATGTATTGGAGCCAATGGTCGAGGGATCGATTGGCAGAGGACGACCTCGCCAGGAGTACCTAGACCAGATTTGTTGAGATATGGGCTGCACCTTTTATGCGGAGTTGAAGAGAGTTGCCGAGGACCGAGCGGAGCGGAAGAGGAGATGCGTCGCCTTGCTGCAGACCAATCATTAGATTGAGACCGGAGAATAAGAAGATATTGATTTATATGGCCAAAATTGTTTTGCTTAACCCTTAACGTACCGTGTTCAAAACAAAACGCTTGCTCCCATGTGGTAAGTTCAGTTTACCGCTAACTTTATCTAAATATCAAGCATATGACTAGATGAATCAAAATTTAATTTATGTCATCTTGTAGGGAATTTCATTAGGAATAGATCGATATCTATAACATACATGGATTATTTGGAAAACATATCATTATTAATTTTTTTCTGGAACCATGCGATTTCTGATATGGAATGCGTCACAGCATACGAGCAACTGGACATCAGGTATAAACTTGTCTGCGCGCCGCAGCCGGCGAGGCGAGACATTACGAGATTTTACGTATGATAAAGGCACCTAGGCAAAATGTATAGTACGTTCAAGACAACGAGTACGTATTAATATTTGTCCCTTTTGGTAAAGTGTTAATATTTTCACAGTTCTGATATTATTAAGTTACGTGCTGCGTTTCCATCCAGTCGGTATTATTACTTACCTATTGAAAAGGTCAAAGATATAATTTATAATACGTTCAAAACAGCGAGTAAGTATTTGTCACTTTTGATAAAGTTGTAAATATTAGCAAAACAAATTCTACCTTAACACGAATGAAGGTGAGGGCAGTCTTAGAAAATATATTTTTTGGGATGAAGGAAGTAATTTTTTGCTTTTTTTTTTATTACGAAATATTGAGAACACTTCAATGGAGGATTACAATTTTTTTTATAATATTAGGGTCCATAGGTTTTAAGAAAATCAACTTTAAATTGGCAGTGGAAACTCAATTAACCACATGGCAACGCGACGGTTAAACGAACTACCCAATGTAAAAAATTGTTTACTGCAAGTCTGATGGTAAATTGACATGGTGAGATAAAGAAGGAGTTACTTTTTAGAATGTTAACTAATGTTGATGCCCATTAACCATTACACGAATTTACCACACTACAGACACATTGTACTTTGGTAAGCAATAACAATTATTACATTAATGGAAACATTGATTTCACTTGACACGAGAATGAATTCTTGGTATATATACTGTATTACGTGCAGCGCAGTGCGGTATCGTGGTTTTTCTTTGAAGGTTAATTTTTTAATCCTAATTCTGAGGTCAAAATATGGTCGAAATTGTAAGGTAAATTATAATAAAACTTAAATATTTATTTTTATAGTATTCATAAAAAATGCATCGCTCGAAGAGTCAATAGGATCTCCTTTTCTCCCCCAAAAAGTAAAACATACTGACTTAATAAAAATGCTTGTCAGGTGCAATATTGATACCAAAGATTTAAATTGTATTAAAAACCTGTACTGGTTCCAAATGGCCGAAATAAAACATGTATACGAGAAGTCAAACGCAATTGCCATCCAGCGAGGTGTGAGACAGGGTTGTATCCTTTCTCCATTATTATTTTATCTCTACTCTGACTATGTCTTTAAAAGAGCCCTCGTCAACACCGAGAAAGAACTGAAAATTAATGGCGTTGTGATAAACAATCTAATATGTCTATAATCCTGTTCCGATTTGACATTTTTGACGTGAGGTTGTGGTTCTGTGCGCTCCGTCATTTTCTATAGATATTTGTTAAAGTTTCT
This sequence comes from Lepidostoma basale, assembly GCA_022606425.2. Taxonomy (NCBI): domain Eukaryota; kingdom Metazoa; phylum Arthropoda; class Insecta; order Trichoptera; family Lepidostomatidae; genus Lepidostoma; species Lepidostoma basale. Next base: position 559,383 of record JAHDVF020001261.1, read on the forward strand.
ACAATGGAGGGGAAAGTAGATAGTGTTTTGGTAGAACTGAGGACCCTGCGTTTAATGGTGGGGTCCCTTTCTGCCGAAGTGAAGAGTTTGCGCGAGATGATCGATGTGCCCGGCCCGCGAAGGCGTACATTTAGTGGCAGTAAGACTAAATTGTTACCCGGCCCGAGCGCGGTACCACTACTATCGGCCCGGGTACCTAGTGACGTCGCTGGTACCGCGGCCGCACTACACGACAGAGCCGGAGCGGCGAGTGCAAGTGCACCGAGCGTTGCTCGAGCCGCGCGTCGTAATACACGCGCTGCCGCTCGGGCAGCTGTGCCATCTGAAAAGGCGGAAGGAGTTTCTGCGGCGAGGGCTGCACAAACAAAAGCATCATCATCATCTGCCTGTCCTGAGGTGATGAGTATACCTCCACCGTCCTCATCAACAACTACTACTACTTCTCCCGCCTCGCGTGCAACCTACGCGGCCACTATAGCTGGATCCTTGGTGGTGGAGAGGGAGAACGCTGCAAAGGACGCCGCCAAGGGCAAGCGTCCCCCATCTGGTGTCTCGCAGAGGAAGGGTGTGAGGAAACCTGAGGGAGACCAGTCAGTGACTGCCACGTTGGAGAAGACCTCTGCGCCGTTAGTCGCCAACAGACCGGTGGGGAGTGATGGCGGCCCGTGGAATGTGGTGTCCAGGAGGCGACCTGCCACCGTCCGAGGTACTCGGAGAATGGACAGCCCCTCCCCCACCTCCCCTGTTCTTAAATTTTTCCACTTTTTCCCATTCCACCCCGATACCTCGGTCGGTGACATGGCGTCTTACCTTAATGGTTTACGTAAGGCATCATATACGGTGCATAGAATCAAGCCCAAGGAGGGAAGTTCCTATGTATCGTTCAAGATTGGAATACCGAGTTCGGTTGTCTCGGAGGTCCTGGAGCCTAAACACTGGCCACGCCGTTCTTTCATCAAGGAGTGGCGAGCGGGTGTTGCGGCTCCGCGACTTCCGAGAGCGAGCTGACTTGGTTCCTCCAATTCTTTGTCTTTCCTATATCAGAATGTTCGTGGATTGAGGACAAAATGCTCGAAATTCTTCTCCAATGTCTCGGTGAGTGACGTTAACATAATCGCTCTCACTGAGACTTGGCTGAATTCGAGCGTCCTCTCCTCTGAGCTTTTTGATATAGAGAACTTTAATGTGTTTCGCAGAGATCGAGCAGGCGACAGTGGCCACAGTCGCGGTGGCGGCTGCTTGTTGGCGGTCGGGAGGGGGGATGCGCTGAGGGCTGAGCGCGTCCCCAATCTTGAATCAGTCAATGAGGATCTCTGGGTAAAACTTATGTATGGGGTAAATCATGTAACATATATATGTGTTACATATATACCACCGGGGTCTAATTGGGAAATTTATAACCGATTATTTTATGCGATGCATACGAGCTTCAATCTGATCGGAGGTAAAAATGTCATTGTGATGGGCGACTTTAACCTGCACTCTGCTCATGGGATCGACAATGTCCAGCGTGACTTGGAGTACCTATGCGCAGTTTTTGGGCTTGCCCAGCACAATGTCGTTTTGAACTCAGATCCCAGAACCTTGGACTTGATTTTGAGTAACATAAAGTTGCAAGTTTCCAGATCAATGTCCCCATTAGTCTCTGAAGATGATTACCATCCCGCGCTAGAATTTGAGTACTCTGGTAAAGATAACCCTGGTGTTACCAGAGTGCCGCGACATAATACAGAAATCTTCAGAGGATGGAACTTCAGTCAGGGTGATTTTCTGAAGCTGTACCAGCTGATGACTCAACTTGACTGGAGCGACATGTGTAACTTGACCACCGTAAATGATGCCTTACAGTATTTTTACAGTGAAATTTATAAATTGTTTGATTTGTGCTTTCCCAGAAAACGCATAAGCAATGGTGGACGGAGATATCCGAGGTGGTTTTCCAGGGAAATCATCGCGGACATTAAGACCAAACATGCCCATCATGTGAGGTGGAAGGCTACTGGTTGTCGGAGTGAGTACGAACTTTTCAGTCTGTACCGCTCGGTGGTGAGACGCAATGTTCGATCAGCCTTTCGAACATATGTGGGCACCATTGAGGGCAATCTTATGGATGACCCTAGATCCTTCTGGAACTACGTAAAAAGTCTACGAAAGGATGGGGGCATCCTAAACACTATGATGCATGGGGATAGGGAGGTTGAGGGTGGAGATATAGTGAATGCATTCGCTAAACACTTTCAATCTGTCTATAGCAATGTTCCCCCGCGGCTTAATTTCAATTCAGCGACTGAGTTAAGTGCCAATTGTTGTGGTCATGGCTTTGTCATATCGCAGATAGAAGCGAATGATATTATATCCTCCATTAAAGCTATGAAGAATTCGCACTCGGTTGGTCCTGATTTTCTTCCCATTTACTTCTTAAAAGGCTGCTCTGAGCTCCTAATATCTCCGCTGTATTTTTTATTTAACCTATCGTTAAGTACAAATACTTTTCCTGATCTCTGGAAACTTTCCAGAATCAGTCCTATTTTCAAGAGCGGCGCAAAAGAGTCGGTCGAAAACTACAGACCTGTAGCGATACTGTCGGCTCCAGCCAAACTATTTGAATCAATTTTACACAAATTGATATTTCCCAAAGTCGACCCCTATATTATAACAGAACAACATGGATTCAGGAAGGGGCGCTCGACTGAAACTAATCTCATGGTATTCACAGATTACATTGCAAGGGCCTTGGATGATGGTCACCAAGTTGACTGTTCATATAATGATTTCTCAAAGGCCTTTGACACTGTGAACCACGACATTCTGATAGCAAAGCTATCTCAAATTGGATTCTCTTCTCAGTTGATTATGTTTTTCATTAGTTACCTCGAGGGGAGAAAACAATACGTCTCATACGGAATTTTTCAATCGGAACCTTTTCTTGTAAATTCAGGGGTGCCACAAGGTTCAAACTTAGGGCCACTCCTCTTCACCATCTTCATAAATGATATTGCGAAGGTGATAAACTTCTCGCGATTTCTTTTATTTGCCGATGATCTGAAATTATTCCTGGAAATTAAAAATTCTGGAGACTGTCTTCGCCTCCAGTCGGACATCAATAATATTGTCAACTGGAGTCACAGTAATCAAATGCAATTCAATGTCTCTAAATGCGTTATGCTATCTTTTACTAGAGCATTGAGAACTGTGTATTATAGATACACAATGAACAACCAGCAACTAGCACATGTATCTACGATGAGAGATCTCGGGATCATCTATGAGAGTAGGCTGACTTTTCGTGCACATGTTGAGAGAATTTGTGGCACTGCACTGAAGATGTTGGGCTTCATCGTCCGGACCGGCAGAGTTTTCAGGGATCCCAATGTGCTCAGAGTCCTATACAACGCATTGGTTCGGAGCAGACTCGAAAGTGGTTCTGTGATATGGAGTCCTCACGAGGCGAGATATTCCATTATGTTGGAGAGGGTTCAGAAAAAATTTCTGAGGTATCTCTACATGAGGGAGTATGGTAGCTATCCTTGGCTCTATCCCACGGCATTTCTTTTGGGAATGCTCGGAACCAATTCTCTACAGCTTCGAAGAGATGGACATCTAATTACCCATTTCTTTAGATTAATTAGGGGATACTTCGAGAACTCGGCCGTACTGGAGGGTGTTCGGCTTTTTGTCCCCGATAGATATCTCCGACAGCGACAGCACAGATTGTTTTACCTACCGGCTGCCAGAACCAATCTGCCTCTGGTGACACCGGTGGGAAGAGCAATTAGTCTGCTGAACGCGGTCTCCTCGGAGATCGACGTCTTTCATGTTAGTGAAAGTACGTTCAGAAGGCAAATACTCTTAATTCTGGAGAGTATCCTGTCTTCCTAATGTTGAACCATCTCTTATGCGTTTCTGGTAGTATACTATATATAATATATTATTTTACCTGTTCTCAATAGATGCCTTAAAAATAAATTTTGTAATGTCTGTTGATGAAATAAACTGATTTGATTTGATTTGATTTGAATATATGCCGACGACACTGTTTTATTGGCTGAAAGTGTCAGTGATCTTCAGGACCTCCATAATCTTGTTGACGAGTCCGGTGAAAGATTGGGGCTAACAATAAATGTCAGTAAAACCAAATGGATGACATTCAGACGGCTTGACTACAGTGGGTCAGTATTGCATTTGAACGGCCGTAACGTTGAAAGGGTGGAAAAATTTAAAAACTTCGGCAGCAATCTAACGCAATCTCTTGACCCAGATATAGAGATAAAATGCAGAATTGAGGCAGAAAGAACTACGTTTAATATAATGAAATCACTCTTCTGCATTGATAACATAAACTTGAAACTTGTTTTATCTCATTGGAAAAAAAAAATCAATCGCTTCATTCTCTGACTATCGTTTCAACCAATCACTAATAAAGTTGCTTTTAAGATACATATGTTTTATAAAAAAAACTTGTTAATCATGAATTACCAATTATTCCTCTAAACGTGATATAACGACCTTTGTGGCCGAGTGGTAAGTGCATTGACTGCCACCCCGAAGGTTCCGGGTTCAATTCCCTGCGAGGGCAGCGTGATTGTCACACTGTCTTTGGTCTGGTGTAGAATTCACGTGACAATAAAATGGCGATATATTAGCTTGTCATCCTATCACGTGTCACGAGAATCACTATGATAGCTATAATACCCTTTTCATCGATTTGGCTCATGCTGTCATGATGTAAAAAGCGATTCAACAAAATAATAATAATAATAACGTTAACTTTTTCGTCATTATCACATTCAACCCATCACACGCGTCTCCCGCGGGGCGAAAACAGAAGGATGGAGTGGCGCATGGGTTGAAGTGTGGCAGTCCAATCTTTCTGCCTACCTTTGGGGAGGAGGGCGTGATGGTTCGTTAGTTAGTTTTATTAATGTTTTAGTAAGACAACTTTTTTAAAAATAATTTTGACGAACATTGTGTTTGCTCAGAAAAGGATGTTAGGATAATCAAATGATTTTACTGAAATCTCTTGATGGAAGTTCATTTTAAATAATAATTAAATAAAACGATGTTTTTTAACTACTTCCACTTTTGTCTTTATTTAGACAGCGACCGGTTTCGCCAGGCTCGCTGTCTAAATAAAGACAAAAGTGGAATTAGTTAAAAAACATCGTTTTATTTAAGGATGTTAGGATTAGATTCAGGTACTAAGGATTTTATTGTGATTTTTCCATTTACCAGTCTGACGATGCCAGCGAGCCTGGAAAAAACCGGTCGCTGTCTAAATAAAGACAAAAGTGGAAGTAGTTAAAAAAACATCGTTTATTACAGGGTTAGACAGCTTAGACACGTTTATAACAGGATTAGATTCAGGTACTAAGGATTTTAATGTGATTTTTTCGTTGAAACGTCGAAACATTACGTGTCGCCCCTGTTTTATTTATTTTATATGAGCAGAAGTAATAGGAACAGTCGCTATTGCGTCAATCAATTATCGAATGTAGCGGCACACAATATTTGAGGTCGGTGCTTTTTTGTTTCTTTAAATTATTACATAAGTAATTATGCAAAATACGAGCGTTGTTCTGGGCTGCAGTTGTGAAACTAAAGAACTTACAGAATCTCATCGACCAAGATAAAAATAAACTTACGTCGCATAAAATAAGAAAGAATTTAATTTACATTTAACTTGATATTCATTTAATCTACAATTCAAACTTATAAATACTTACCTTGTATAATTGACAAAGTGATGGTGAGCTTTCATTTCAAGCCTTTATTTGGATTGAGCATCTAATAGTTATCTTTTGATTATTGACGTAAAAAAAAAACAAAATAAAAATTTTATAATTTTTTTTTAATATTTGAACAGCTTTTTAAAATCACATTATATTGAATAGGCCTACTAAATATGTATGTGCTTCTATATTACAATAGGTACTTAGACTATGGACAGGATTGAGACCCGTTACATGATATAAATAATATCCCGGGGACCCCTCGCCCCCCCCTCCTCAGGAACTAGTCTAGTAATGGCCATCTCCCGTGGGATCGTTCAACCAGGGGTAATTTGCGGGACAACGCACGCAGGTCTGCAGGTTGATGGTTTCTCCGGGAACTTCCTTGGATGTCAGCTTGCACGTGTGCGGTACCCAGCAGGCGGGGATTCCTTCGACGGCGCACTTCTCTTTCCACGGGTCAAAGCTCTTGGACTCGGAGATCGTCCTCGGGTTCTGGATCCATTGGATGACTTGCGTCATGGTCACGAAGTATACGTCATTATGGTTGGCGAGAATCTCGTCAATCCAGTAAAGGAAGGCATCCAAGTACTCGGGGTTGTTCTTGAGCCAAGCGGCGTGGAAGTACAGACCGAGGGGAGCGCGGTTCTGATCGTAATGCCGGTCGAAGTTATGATTTAAAAAGTTGTAAAACTGGTCTCCGCTGAGAATGTTCGAGCAAGAGTCAACCATAGCGCATCCGGGCAGGTACTCGTCGTTGGTTGGGTCTTCCCTGCGATCCAGTTCGTTCATGACCATCTCCCACACGGCGTGACTACGAGTGGGGCAGCTCTGCAGGTTGCCGTGGCAGCGGTGAGGCATGCGGAAGTACATGGTGTAAGGCCATAGAGGAGGGTTGGACAGAGGAGCTGTGATGGTGGAGTCGTACAAGAAAGCCTGCTCCTCCATCATGGTGAATTGGTTGTTGCCTCCGACCCTCAGGTAGGGAGCTCGCACGCCCACCACGCTGTTGTCGGACAAGTTGGCGTACTTCTCGGTGATGATCCTCATGCCGGCCATTTCCTTGGCCCAGTCGTCTACGGTGGCATTGCTCCAGAAGCGCTCGTCGTCATTATGCCTAAAATAAGAACTTCATCAGTGCAAATTCGGCACAATGCGTCGAAAAGACGCTATTTAGTCATAAAGGGTGTACTGATAACTAATACTCACGTAATGGAGTGGACGGCGATCTCGTGCCCCTTGCGGTGAGTTTCCTGCACGGCGGAGTAGTTGCTGTACTTGTGGGAGACGAAGAAGGTGGCCTTGATGTCGCACCCGTTGGGGTTCTTGCGCTTGCCGTTGAACATCTCCTTGTAGAGCTCGATGTTGTTGTTGTTGATGGCATCGTCGAAGGTGATGGTGATCATCTGAGGCACGTCCTTGGAGGGCAGATCTCCGGGGATGGTCGTGCCGTCCTCGGAGCAGAAGCAGTCGGGCAGGACGCACACTGCGGGATCGCACGGGGGAGCGCGGTTGGGGTCATTGTCAATATCTGAAAAAACGTCACTTCGTTAGAATTACAGTTATCATGGACGGTTTTAATTTATTCGAACGGCTGTAATGTTGTATCATCATAACTCGGACGAGCCATTAAAGCGAAAGGCTAACCATCCACCGTTTTAATTTGGTATTTGAAAAGCGTGCTTCTCATTAGCATAAAGAGTGGACCTCTACGGAGGCGCCGCGGAGGGGCGCAGCGGGGGGCAACAATTGGCAGCTGTACCCTGCACCGGCACCGGAGGGCCTTGAGCGGGACCGGTGCGGGCTGTACGCATGTGCGGTAAGCGGAGACAGTGAGAGTGAGGTAGATTTCAGACCACTTTCGCTAGCTGTTGGCCGTGAGCCGCGAGCGACTCTTCGTGTACCGCTGACAGACATATTATGTGCCTACGTACTCCGTGTACGCTCTATACATCCATTTCACATGGAACAACCCACACTGCTCTTACTAGAAACATAAATCACCTTGCATTGTACATCGATTCCGTTTCTCACACAAAATTTGTACTAAAAACACGTTTCGTAGACTGTGTAACACCTTCGAATTATTCAAACAATTATTCGAAAATGAGTTGAATAGATTTAAGTATTTAAATTATTTCCTTGTTTCCTTAGACTATGAATAGAATTTACATCATATTTATGAGTGATGCATGCGCTGTGTCCACTGTCTTCTACTTGGGTGCGGAGTGCATTAAAATAACATATCAACAAAAACAGCCTCGGTCTTTACAGTATTTTATTTGGCTCCGGCAAATAGATAAATTGATGTGAGTTCATCAGTGCCACAGGCGTTTTGCGATTTGCAAATGTTCAATATTTTTCTTTTACCGAAACTTCCATAAAAACAATATTTGTTGTAATTATTACGTTTCTACAGCAGTAATAATTGTAAAATATAACTGGATTATTGATGAATACACTCAAGTCAATGGTGACATGTGGTTCTGAGTAGTAATAATAAACTCTAAAAGAACACAAAAGAATCTACTGGTGTGAGAATTAGATCCCAAGAAAGATCCCGGGTCCCGGGTTTGACAGCGGGAATATTTTTTTCTTGTATACAACAGGTCGTTTGAACCCAATTACTATATACACTTTATTTTAGCTATTATATTGATTCTTATGATGTGTGATAGGTAACCAATCTATCGCCATTTTATTGTCACTAGAATTCTACACCAGACCAAAGACAGTGTGACAATTACACTGCCATCGCCGGGAATCGAACCTGGGACCTAGCTCTTACCACTCTGCCACGAAGGTCGACTTGTAGGTATAGAAGCAACCAAGAGATCTGTACGATAACCCAGTAGCCCTTTATAATGAGTACCGTATGAACCGGTCGCCTAGCATAGATTGGACGCGTATGCTAGGTAGGAATGACCAGAGCAATCAAAACCCTGTACGCGTCTAGACCGGCTAAAGTAAGACCTCTAGAAAGGTCCATACAACGCCTAATGGATAATATTCTGGTTGATCTGGCTAGGTTGGATGCAACGGATTGCTGGGACCAAATAGTGCAGGATCGAGGAGCTTGGAATAAAATCATCAAGGAGGCTCAAACTCTTCAAGAGTTATGAGTAAAAAAAGACACTTAAAATAATGATATTTCAAGGATCCCAAATCGATTGTTCGATATGCCGAGTCGTTAAGAATCAAATCACGCATGCGGAAAACGTAGGCCACTCCTGCGGAGGCAGCTATGCGACCGCTGGAACATTGTACGAGTACTTGGCTGTGACGGATTAGGCTTTTCATAAGATATTTGTAAGGAATGCACGTTGCTGTACGGGCATACTGCGTAGCCTTAAACATTATTGAACGTAAACTTCAGTACGTGAAATACGCAGAAGGTACGCGGAAGAATTGAAAAAACATTTATCATCACTTTAGTGCATTTACATTCAAACCGAATTTAGATTGTTTTAAAATTATTGCTTTTAAATTCATTATTTATTGTTTCTTGAATGTAGTAAAACTCCATATTAAATACGAATGGAAACGTCTGTTTTCTAAAAGTTTTATTATATTTTATGGGAATAACATGCTTAACCGTCAGGAAAAAAATATAAATTATATTCTTGGATTTGGACTTGGATCTTCTGACTTACAGAGGTTCAACTCTTGTGGCTATTCCATTTACGTCTGATGGGAACATTGTTGGAAAGGTGGGTTGATGGTTTATGCGGGGGCTTGATTTCTGTGGTTTGGAGTGTTCCTCTGAAGGAGGATCAATTTTGGGCCCTTGTGACGTGATAAGTCTTTTATTGTGGAGCAGGATAACATAATTTTACCTAGAATCGGGAATCTCGATGATAGATGAATTCATTCAGAAAATTGACGAACGTTTTTGCAAAGGACTCCTTTCACATTCGCATTGTGAAAGGAGTTCTTTGCAAAAATGTTCGTCAATTTTCTGAATGAATTCATCTATCATCGAGATTCCCGATTCTAGGTAAAATTATATGATCCTGGTCCATGAAGGTGCACCAAGCGATAAACAGATAGCTTTATTTTTCAGGATTTGGAGTTTCCGTACGCGACTCGAATAGCCTTAGATTTAGACTGCGTAAGTGAAGATCGGCCTTATGACCGTTTTGTATGTCAGGAGTTTACTGTCGGTGCTTAGCTTACTGTTTCTGGCTAACATTCGATTTTATATCCGTTGATGTTCATATGAAGGGAAAAAAACAGCCTCAGAATTCCTTTCCTCAAATTTATCAAGCCACATTTTTCATGGTCGTTAATGATCTTAAATTTCTACTGCTTAGTTAGTAACTATAGCAACGATAAAACAATTGTTGCTCGTGTTTCAGCGGCCTGACTTGCATAAACGATTAGAAGCATCAGTGCGTCACAAATTCTGCATTTAAACCTGCTAATTCTTTTATTACGTACTTTAACCTAATCAAGTAAAAAAACAGTATGCCAAGACATTATTCTGCCAACGATCTAGAGCAAACGTGCCATGCACCGAGAGTTCCTGTATTGGTTCACTTTCCGTATACCACCTCTGTTAATCGACCAGTATAATTTAAGTTCATTATACGTTTCTGTGATACACATTTTCAAGGATAATTAACCAGATGACTTTTTGATTCGTATGTGTCAAATAAGGCAAGGTAACTCTTAATAAAACAGGAAATATTTGCTGGTAGTTGGGGACAAATGCAACATTTACAAGTAAGCGTTTATTACATTTTTTTCTCATTTTTTAATATGTGTCGCTGCGTTCACGTTACTTTTACATTTGAGTACTTCCTCGTTAGAACTTAATGTTTATGTCTGACGTCATTGAAAGTAACTGTCGAAGACCGTAGAAAGAGAAATAAAGTGCCCGAACAGACACTGAATACATTTTAACTACTTCTATTACTAAGAAAAGTTGAAATAATAAGGTTATTAATAAAATAAATTAGTGATATACGAATCAAGCTCGATTGTCTAATATACATTTCTTGTACATTTTGTAGAGTTAACTATTACATTAGATTTCTTCTTCGATGGCTCTACAGCCCATATCGAGCCTTAGCCTCCATTATACTTCGTGTCCAACTCCTCCTGTCCTCCGCTTCGGCCCTCCAATCTGACATTCTTAAAAGTATCGCCCGGTAACAATATTAAATTAGTTTTAATTGAGAAAATTCTTTCAAACACCACACATTAGGTGGAATAAAGCTAAGTTAATCACCATTTACGATATTCTGGATAATCTGTTTTTATAATACCATTTCAAATATTTTTTTATAAGCGCACTAAGATTTACAAACAACTTCAACAGTTTTATAAGTATGACATAGTACTACTTATTTGAACTATAGTATGATCGTTGGTTCAGAGTATATTTGTTTTGAATTAACAGATAACCGTTCAATCGGAGAATTTTGTCAATTTATTTGTTAACACATAAAACCTAGGCTTTCCGGTCGTAAAGGCACATTCTGAAATTATAGAATTGAGTTGATTTTTTATACACAAATATTTCAAGCATAACAATCAGAAATCAAAGTAATTGGATTAGATTCGCAACAGCAAGATGGCGTTTATTTTTTACTTAATATTAATCGTGTAATATATTTTTTTTATGTCTGTAAAATATGAATTCGCTGAAGAAATTTCTGTTTCCTACGCATTCAATTCGGTGTTTTGTGTGAAATATACTGTTTTATTATTATTATTTATATATTTTAGAATACGTTGGCCAAGAGTGCTAGGTCACCCATTCGAGAAAACGGTAGCTACGAATACTACTGATTTTCCTTCAGCTTTCTTTTTGCCTAAGCGATAATTTATGTATCTTGTTGTATTGCAATTTGGAACTTTTATATTCGTCCTACATTAAAGTCGGCATAGAGCTGTTCCGGTTTGGGATGTAAACAAATCACCGGGAACTTTCACGGTCACACGTGTCTCAAGCTCCCATCTCTCTCGAAGCACCATGCCCATTCATAATAATAAACGAAGCACTCGTATCAGCACTAACCTAAACTATCCCACCGCGGTCTAAGGTTTACTTTCACTCTATTGAAATGTGCATTGAACATGTCTTTCGGTAATTAAAAATTTCTTTTATAATTATCATTGAAATTTATGTTGAACCGATAACATGTGAGTAATGGAACAACTTTCAGGAAATTTTCAATGTAGAAATGTGTACATTCAACGTGTCTACCGGAAGCCAAAACTTTTTTGGTATTTTTTATTAAAAATTTCTAAATGAATATAATTGAATTTGATATAATTCGAGAGTTTCACATTATTTACAAGAAAATGTATGTATATTATTTATGTATTAAATATTTCTTATATATAAAATTAAAGCAAACATTATATCAATTAAGACAGTTTTTTAAAATTATTTTTAAATGCAGTTCAACAGTGTAGATTTTTATCAAAAACTTTTTTCAGTTGATGGTTGTGGTTTTAATTTGGTAAAACTCACTTAGTAACGCGTTTGTTTTCTGGTTTTACATTTATTATTCGTTTAACCTACAGTATTTATAAAAATCAATGCTTTTGAAATTGGCTTAATAAGACCAAAGTCGTATTTATTGTTTCTTGAACAATGATGTAAAACTCCATATTAAATAAATAAATACGAATGAAAACGTCAGTTTTCTAGAAGTTTTATTATATTTTATGGCAATGACATGTTTCGCCCTTCAAAGGCATTATCAAATGTCTAGAAAACTGACGTTTTCATTCGTATTAATTACCAAAGTCGAATTCAACCCTAGACAAACTCCTGGAAGATCGCCAAAATAATGTACAATTAATGATTCAACGTGTTCGATTTTGCCGTGAATTTAAAAATGATTCACTGTATGAAATTCTCCAACAAACTTGACGTGATAGAAAGATAACGATAGGCAAGTTAATAAGAAATTTAAGTTTTAGGTATTCTGAAATAATTTTAATTAATCACCACAGAAAGCTAACTTGCACATGACGTAGACATTAACTGCATTAATAGCCATAATTAGCATATATAATCTAGGATGTTAGAGAGCGCATTGGGATTGGGTAATCTCGGTTTGTAATGAGTAGGACCCAAACAAAAGAAACACAATGAAGCAACATAGGCAGGCACTCGAATCGTGATATGAAATGCAAAATGTCAACCTGTTCTGCGGAATACTAAAATAACGGTAATTCTCGATATGGCTTCACCTTTCTTACGGCAATATCGGTTATCGCGAACTCGCGTATTATTCAAACGAATTATTAACGGCGACCTTCGGATGATCGAGAATCTTCGAGAATTAATTGTGTAAGTATAAACTTTTGACGCTTTGTTATTATATTTGCGCCACATTTGCCGGGTGGCTCGACTCGATAGTGGAATAATTCCACCAGTATTGCGAATTTCTCGGTGAATGGTGAAAGTGATGACCGCGAAGATTGCTTAAATTTTGTTAATTGTTTTATAACACATTCATTATTCATATGCACAACACTTTTAGAAGAAATCGGCGTTTGGAGATCCTCGCCTGTGACGGGAAAAGTAATTTAGATTTCTAAATTGTAATCACCTTGTTTTGCATCGCCGCAATATTTATACTATTTCGAATAAATGGAAAGATTAATATCAATTAAAATTTTATTTTTAAAAAGTGCAGTAAATAAATAAGTATTGTATTCGGGTATTTTGTCTATTATACGCATCTTTTTACTCTCTGTATACGCGATTGTTTTGTCGGTTTTATAGAGATTTTATTTATTAACTACATATATTTAGATGAGTCTAAAATCATTTTTAAAAGAAAACCGTTTGGCGAATAGGTTTAGTTTGAGAATGCCAAATTATAACAAAATTTTCACAAGTTTTCATATCACTAAAACTAACAAATTAATTGCGTTTATAATATAATTTGACTGAAGTTTATAAAAACACAACCATCAATATTCTATACTCATTTTTATGTAAGCCACCTTTTCAACTTTTTGAACACAGAATTTGTAGAAATATTTTTCGGGGTGAAACCGTGTTCCCTCTCGTCAAGCTCCACCAACGTTTCGGAGGCCCTTGCGGCCTCCATCATCAGGGTGTTAGAAATTCGGCTATTCATAACTTAGAATATATTAAGAAATGGCGAAAAAAGAAAAAATATAAGTAGATTATGAAAGATAATAATATATCTATGAAATCAGAAGAAAAAATTAAATCCGAATCTAAATAACTCAGAAAATTTACGTTCTTACTTGACAGAATTTGTGTTTCAATGTATTTATCAGACACACTTGTTTGAAAAGCGAAAGCTCTTTCCCGAAGCTGTTATAGTCGGACGTCGCCTTTCGTCAGCTTCGCTCTTTCAATCCTTAGACCCTCGTCCATGCGGGACTTACGTTACTAGGGTTATGATAAAAGAAAAACAAGAGGCCACACTTAAACTACTCATTTTTTCTATGTCCCCCCGAAATCTAAATTTATTTTTATTATGATAAATCAATAAAATATTTTTTGTAAAAATAAAGTAAGATATTTAAAAAAAAAAGATTTTTCTTTAAACGTATAAATGTTGATCACGTTCTATCGACCATTTTAGAAATTAATATAATTGAACATAAAAATAAAGTAATCGTTTGTGTTTGTGTAACAGAGTAAGAGTGCTTTAACCAGCTATACAAAATAAGTTTTTACTAGTTTTTGCAACAAGATAGCGAACGAAATGAATTTTCGTTAAGTGTGTATGAAATTCAAGAAAATGATTGAGGTAACAAAAAAAGCTGTGTTCCGTAACAGTTGTAATTCGAAAACTCGATTCATAAACGGCGATAACACAAGGAAGGGTCAATATACTCACGGAACAGAAGTTGATTCTGGACAATATGATTAGAATAGTGCGTACAATATTGTGTAAACAATACATTCTCATTCTTTCAAAGAACGGCAACCAACATTTTATTGAAAATGTATTAAAATATGAAAAATTGTACGTAAATGGCTTAAGCGTACCTATATATTTGTAACATATTACAACTATTGTAGAATGAAGTCTAGTTGGAAAGTGTTCATGAAAAATTATTTAAATACTCGCGTGTGTATCACAATCTTATAATTTATTTTAAAAAAAATTATTATAATTTTATTACGATATTTATCTTTATAATTAATTATATAGAATTCACATTAGGTCTAAAAAGTAGAAAAAAATTATGAGTGTGCATTATTATTATTATTATTATTTTGTTGAATCGCTCTTTACACCATGACAACATGAGCCAAATCGATGTAAAGGGTATTATAGCTATCATAGTGATTCTCGTGATATGTGATAGGTAGCTAATTTATCGCCATTTTATTGTCACGTGAATCCTACACCAGACTATAAGAGTGCATGTATGCAATCTGGCAGTCCATCCTCTATGCGTATCCCTCTGATGAAACGGCGTGATAGTTAGTAAACGATTTCCAAATAAGGAATATTATAATTATTTTTTTCATTTTTCACGCAGGCGAAAAAAATTGCGCGAGCATCTTGCGTAAGAAACCAATATAAAAAAAATAAAACAATTGATACCAATGAAAATGTCTGTTATCTAGAAGTTTTACTATAGGTTAAGGGAATTACGTCTTTCGTCCTTCAAAGGCAGTATCAAATGTGTTACATTTGAGAACGCCTTAAAAGGGTGAAACATGTCATTCCCATAATATAATTACAAGAAGACAAACGTTTTCATTCTTATTACATATTTTATATAGAATTTTACACAATTGTTCAAGAAACAATAAATAAACGATACAATTTTTTTATGGAGTCGAGGTTGACCGAGGAAAACATGGCAAGACCAAATTAATCAAATTTTAAAGGTTTGTCATGTCAGAAGCCGGAAGAATCGACGTGCGTGTATGACTCGCTGTATGAATGTGGAGGAAGCTAGAGAGGTTTGTCAGGATAGAGTAGTGTGGCGGTCTATTCTCTCTGCCTACCCCTGCTAGGAAACGGCGTGATGGTTTGTTGTTGTTGTACACAATTTTATGTTACTAATTCGATAACGTGTGGTTATTCTGCAAATGTATTGATCTCCCCTCGCAGTGGCACGATGTTCGAGGAAAGATTTGTTTTGTTTATGGCGCGGTTAGGTGTAGCGAATCCGGTAGCGATGGTTGCACACTGCACAGCGGTCTTACAACTAGTTGTTGCTTTTGTCATTTGCAACTTTCAAACGCATTCCGCGACTCCGGTAACCGGCAGGGCGGCTCGGCCGCTCCACTCGGAAGACGGCGCGAAGGAAGCCATCCGACTCCAGATATGGACAAATATAATGAGCTGCCAATCTGTTCCTGCCGGACAGTGGGCAGATATAGCCATTTCAAGCACTTGATAAGATTGAAGAAGAGGATGTGTAATTTAAAATTTTCAAAGATAAGATTGATAATGAATTAATTCACACGAGAAAAACATTGCTGCTGGATGAAATTATTCAATAAAATACTAAAAGAATTAAAAAAAAAATACCTTAGTAAAGTGGATTAAGCTCCGGCGGGAGCGAAACCGTTTGGCTTTTTACAAAAATAAAGTGGTATTAAAACTAGTAAAAGTTTTTAAATATTATTTTAATAATGCCACACCACAAATAAAGAGCTTCAAACGATAGTTAAATTAAAATGTGTAAGTCAACACACTCTCGATAGAAACATAGGTACAACAATTTTTTCATTAGAAAAAGCGTTATAATGGTTTGGGTATACAGAAAGAATAAATGAAGAAAGAATGGTAAATAGGCATAAGTAAACGATGTTAACGGAACTATAATAGAAAGAGAATGACCGAAGAAAATATGGCACAATCAAATGAATCATATATTTGATGTCGGCCACGTGAGAAGCCGGTGAAATCGACGTGCTAGTATCACACGATGAATGTCGAGGAATCGAGAAAAATATGGAAAGAACAGTGTAGCGATCCATCTACTCTACCTATCTCTTCAGGAAAACGGCGGCGTGATGAATTAGTTAGTTGTTTCTTCAATATAGAAAGATTTCGGCATTTCAAAAGTACGTACAAATAGAGTTTTTATAATAATAAATACATTTGCTTAGACTAGCCATCAATAAATAAATATTTTTGATTATATTATGTTACGTTATGTCTATATTAACAGATTTCAATGCTGATTTTTTACAAATGCTTCTTACGTAGGTGTGAAATTAATACGTTTTTTAATATTAATTTTCCTACGAGAAATATTTTAATGACGAAAGGAGAACCTTCTCACTCTTTGTACATTTCATAATACCCTTGAACCGTTTAATGTCTTCTGTTGAGTGAACAAAAGTTCACCCACGGTACATGCACTTTGCCAATAATGTTTTATGTCCTTAGTTGTGCGTTGTGCAAGGCACGGCGCGCTTAAAGCGTTATACAATCGCTGCTGGCTTGATTGCTGGAACATATTTAATCCTAATAAACTGAAGCAGGGATACTTTTACTTTTAATCAGAATACAATAAATCCCTTTGAACTGAACCTAATACAATAAAAGAGCTGTATTTATTGTTTCTTGAATAATGATGTAAATTTTCATATTAAAAAATGAATGCGACTGAAAATAAGAATGTGGCGAAACACGTAATTTTCTTAAACGATAATAAAACTTCTAGAAAACAGATGTTTTCAATTACTAAATATGGAGTTTAACGTCATTGTTCAAAAAACAATAAATGATGTCGTTAATGTTTAAACGAAAAAATATTTGTAAATTGTATTATAATTAAAAAAATCTTAAAATTATGTAAATTAAATTTATAGCTTATTTTCCGAATAGTTATTGGGTTAACTGCATAAATCAGGGCATACAGAGGAAATGAACCCGCTATCCGCGCGGTGAGGTAATGTCGATCCATGTGGGGCTCTTCCACGTATGAAGGCAACCGGTTCGGCAGTTCGTTAGGAGCAGGTTTAAGTCGGATTATTATTATCACGTTTGGCGAACAAGGAAAATATGCGAGAATATTCCATTTTTAGAAATGAGTTGCATTTAGGCAGGCGAGTTTCATCTGAATAAGTAGAAAGAGTAAATAATGTTTGGATATCTGGTGTGAACTACCTACAAAACTTACTAAATTTTAATAAAAATAAATCTAGATCTTTCTTGAATCGCAAGCGACGCGTTGTATACATTTTACCGTTACATTGTATTATGTTCATAATATTCGGGAATTAGAGTTGATTCCTAAATACCCATGTAGACCAATTCTAATTATACTATATGAAAAAAATATATAAGAATTCGGATTATTAATATTTAAATATGCAAACTTGTGTTAAAGATAAAAAAAAGATATGAATAATTAACCTGTTTAAAGGTGTTTACAATGTCAATTCAGTTAGGCATAAAAAAATAATCTGCACAGATACATAGATTCTCGAAGTTTCCTTTAGCGTCAAGGTCACGCAATCTATGATAAGTCAAAATCAATCAAGCGTAGAACCCAAACAATCTCAACGAGTCTAATCGCTCAATCGGCCATTCATATTTATGGTATATAAATTGTGAAGCAGGTCTCTAACTATTTAACTCACCATAACGCCGTTTTACCGGAGGGGTAGACAGAATGAACAGACCGTCACACTGTTTTATCTCGTTTTACCTCTCGATATTTTCACGAAATTCATAAATCGCGAAATGCAAGCGGTATACGATACGGCCGCTTATTAGTACCTAATTGCTGCAAATGTTTTCTTCGCCGTTCTTTGACTTCATTTCCCATTCACACTGTTTATTTATAACTTTTTAATCAATTCATTTGATATTTCCTAATTATCTTAATTACTCGTTTTTAATTTTGGTTAAAACGCATTCTTACATCGTTGTCCGGTATCCTATCACTTTTTTTGATTTTTCCAACTCTTCACGTAGCCGATATTTAATATTTGATTGATTTGATCATGCCGCGTTTTCTTTGGTTTTCTTCTATTTCTAGTTCCGTTTACGTTGTTTACATAAACATATTTTACAATCTTTTCTTCATTCATTCTTTCCATTTGTTCAAACTATATTAATGTTTTATTCTTTATTTTACTCAAAACGCATTTTTACATCTTTGTCGTGTCAAGTCTCCTCAACGTTGACTATCATTGCAGCGAAAGCATCTCTATCCTGCGCCACTTGAAACTGGTTCTCAACTCTACTCAGTTCTGTTCACTCTCTTATATTTTGCAGCCAGAACATCTGCCTTCTCCCAACTCCCCGACGTCCCTCCATTTTGTCCATGATTATCAGTGAGCACAGTTATTCACAACCTTCTTAGTGATATCGATGTTACGCGAAGCAGATTTTATTGGTTTTATTGATTATTAACAATGATAATGACTTACCACAGCTGTTCTCGTCGGAGCCGTCGCTGCAGTCCTTCTCCCCGTTGCAGAAGAGCCCTCTCTCGATGCAGGCGCTGTCTCCGCAGGCCAGATACCCGTCCTGGCAGAGGGGCTCATCGGTGAGCAGAAGAGGTTTGACTTTCCTCTCCTTGTTCTTCAGTTTGCAGTTCTTCACGGCATCCTTCCAGTCACAGGTCTGCTTGTCGATATCGAAGTACAGACCGGCTGGGCAACGGATGGCTTGGAGGCCCTATGAAAAATACATTTTATGTTGACTTCAAGCATATATTATACAAGGGATAAAATTCACATTTATGTTTATCCAAACATAATTACCGTTTGCTTTTCACTTTCCTATCACAAATATATCTATATTTCATCACCTGAGAGTAAGAAGGTTCCAACTGCCAAAAGTAAAAAGCTGAGAAAAATGAAGTCAAAGTTTTGTTGGTTTCGGGTGTGTATCTTGTAATAAAAGGGTTCCATCTGAAGCAGATGAAATCCTTTTACCGAGAAGCGTGTAAATTTTCTCTGGCGACAGTTGGAATAATAAAGTTCTATGTGTAAATGAATCCTTCTTCAGCGGATCGTGTGTTTTGAATGATCAGATGGAACTTGATTATTTTCGTAACATCAATATGACGATACTATTACATCGTTCCATTTACATCGTTAACATATAACTTTTTTACCATTCTTTCTTCATTCATTATTTTCATGTGTCCAAACCATCTTAATTATTTTGTTCATAACACAGACTATTACAATATTGTATCAAATCTTACGACGTTTTTATATATGTAAATATTCAAGTGGGGCTTTATAAATAATATTTGGGTAGTCTTCCAAATCATTTTTTGAAATATTAACATCGGTAAGTAGATATCGAGGACTTTATACCAGTCAATCAAGAACACGTGTTTTTAAGGTTAACTAAGTACACAACTTGTTATAGTTACATCAAGAATTTTTTTAATGGTTCAATTAAGATTATTGAGAAATAGATTTTCGAAGAATATTTAATTGCTTATTTACTAACAGTATTTCACAATTCGTTTGTAAATCAATTATTTATATTTGAATCGACGAAATAATGTTTTACCTCACAAAAAAAGTTTAATTAATACTGGACACACGAAAATAGTGTTTATTTTTAATTAGAAAGCATTCGTTACGTTTCTACTGACATTTGAAATTCATTTCAATTTCTCATAAGCTTAAATGCAACTTCTCGAGTGACGCTTATGTAACCATGCTTCCTGGCAAAAAACTACCAAACCGTGTTTTTATAAATATCAAACAAAAGGTAACATATTTTTCAATCGAATACCCATTTATCATTATTCAGAATCGTTGACTATTTGTTTTAACAGGTGCATATTAAATTTAAACACAGACGACAACATATTAACATAGATTATAAGAAAAAAAGTGATAAAAATTCATTTTCATAACACTTTTGATACAATACCCCGGTATGTTTGTACAAACACACCTCGAGCCAAGTTTTTCGCACTAACTACGCTCAAAGCGCGGCAATGTACCGGATTTGCAACAGCTACATTAAGTATTTTAGTAATATAGATGTTTTCTACCCAAACGAGCATACTAAAAAATACGATTGTAGAAGCCTTTTGGCGTAATATTTTGTTTGTATTAGTTTAACTTTAATTTAGATTCATTAGTATGTACTGTTAATTCTTCCTATGATTTATATTTGTGGTGGGATACAAATGGAAATAGTGCTACTTTGGTCGCGGCGGCTTGCAAAAGACGGTTATATTCGAACTCGGAAAGATCTGCAAGCGTGCATGCAACGATGTATGAATGTAGAGGAAACTTGATAGGTATGTCAGGAGATCCCATCCGGGGGGATGGAGTGATTGTTTGTTAAGTGATTTTTTAATAAACTTAATATACTTACAGAAGATGTGCACTGGATGACGTCACGACAGTTGTCGCCCTCTCCAGCGACTAATCTGAACCATTCCCCAGCATCTTTATCTTTGCAGAGCTCGGCTTCGAAGCTCTCTTCTTTTTTGGTAGTGGACTCATCGGCCTGCCGCCTCCATCTTTTAGCTATCTGTGCTTCGCCTGTGATCAAAAGAAAACGTATATAAAATACTTTGGTTATTTATTATACCCTTTTAAAGTAGACTCGTTATAGTAACAGTGTGATTGTTTTAAAATATGTTTATAAAATGGTTTTATTTACGACCAGTATAACAAATTATCTCCGTGATCTTTAAATTTAAAACATGTGTAATCAATATCATCATTTTAAACAAACAACGAAATCCTATAATGTTTTTTTGTAATTGTAGTTGGTGCAAAATTGGTACCCTAATCAAATCTTATTAAACTGACAAAAACTCCTAATAACATTCAATAAAAAATATTGTTTTCTTTGAATTCGCGAATACTCAAAAATAACAATTTTTCTATTGCTTTTGCTTTTGTAAATTACCCACGGATCACATTAAACGAACTAGTACCAAGAGATTGTAACTATCCAACTATCAAGGGTTGCATGAAACATTGAGTGCGGAAACATTGTCAAATATTGCAACCAGCGATTGTAATACAATGAACTGTACAATGTTGACAAAAGCAGCTTATAATAAAACAAGGTTGATTGCAGTTTATACAACGAACATTCGCGGTTCTAACACTAACAGGGCATTTAACTTATGACATAATTTATTATGGCAAATAAAGTACATTGGCAGCAGACAGACGATTATGTGATCATTTCTGTCTGGATTAGAGGAGAACAGATGATATTTAATCGTGATTATATTGCGTCATTGGCAACGCTTATGAATTATGATTACGAAACGAATTTCCTCGTTAATGTTGCGTTTTATGAAGCTGGAGAATGAAAACACATTCGTGTGAGTCGAGTACAGACGACAATTTCAGAGAGATTCCATTTGATAGTTCCCACATAAAATTTAGATTTCCTAGCAAATGTTTAATTGTGATTACAATGCAATTTTGTGTTTCAAAATGAAACACGAAGAAAAAATCTCAAGCGGTGGGTAATTAAAGATAACTATTCGTGGGATGGAATGTTACATGACTTCTGATAAGAGAATTTTTATTTATTAATAATAGAATAATCAAGTCTTGCTAAGTCTTAGTCAGATCTTTGATTATCATAGAAAATAATGTTCACACTGTATTACAAATGAAAAAAAATATATTAATGATAACATCCAATAAAACAGTGTTTGAAAACATCGCACTTTTTATTGTTAATTACTGATATATAGTATATAGTCGAATATTTAAAATATTATGGACAGAGAGGGTCACAAATGTGGAAGTACTGCAACAAATGAAGAAAGAAAAAGGAATTGTCAAGACCATAATGTCTAGGAAATAGGAATACTTTGGGCACATTATCAGAAACGATAAATACAAAATGCAGTAACTGATTATCCAAGGTAAAACTAACGGAAAACGGAGTGTCGGAAGAAGAAGAAAGTCCTGGCTAGAAAAACTTAGAGAATGGTTCAGTTGCAACAAAATATCACTGTTTAGAGCCGCGATATTGTCCAGCCCCCGATAGGAGAGAAACAAGTAGAAGATTTGTATAGTATGTAAAACCTTTGTTTCATTTAATCTACTAATAAAGTCTAAATTTAATATTAATGACACGTAAACTAATGATAAATGTTATTTTTTTAATAACTACAGAAATTATTTCCTGTAACAATATTCAAAGATAACTAGGTGAATTTTGGAACGCCTAGATCCATAAAAAATCACACAACTTTAGAGTAGCTGTGACAAAATATTCATTATTGTGTTAGCTATATAAATATTTAATTAGCCAACATGGAGATTAACTAAAATAAAGGTTTATGCACTCTCTTGTTTCGCAAAGTGGACGTTCATTGCTTGTCAACTTGAGCCGGTGTTTTATAAAATATATTGTAAAATATTTCGGTTATGTTTGAACGGGCATCACTTACACAAATATTTCTCACGACCTGGTGGCGAGGTATCGAGATTCTTTGTTCGGTTTAAGTTGGAAGTAGAGTTACATTATCCGGCATAGTTAAGCGTAGTTGCACAAAAGTCTGTGTAAATCAAAAATGCTCGCATTACTCCACAGACATAAGCACTTTGTGGTTTACCAAACTGCGCAACAGCCCAAAGCAGGAGCTAAGAGAGGCAATGGTATTTTAATAGAAAGATTCACTTTGAAAGGTAAAACCTCCAGCGATAATGAAATAACATGTGAGTAGCTTTCACACAACATCATTGCAAGGGTAGAGAAATACCGCATTGAAAAGCAAATATGCAATGGGGTTGACTTGTGATTGGATGTTTTAATTTTATGCAACAATAATGTGATTCCAAATCAACTAACCATCACACCGTTTGGTCCAAATCAAAAATAATAATAGTGGGTGAGCCACCATTTTTACTAATTATAAATAGTTCAAATATTGTTTTTCGTAATGAGTCATTAACGATATAAAGGGACATTTAGATATACATATATCAATTCATCAATATTTAAAAAATATAAAAATGTTAAAAATATGAATGTTGTCTAATAAAATTTCTTTGTATTATAAATAATAAAAACAATGTAATTTTACTAATTACGAGTAAAAATATCCTTTATAATATATATTATATTTAGTTTATTTTCACTTGATTTCATGGCTACCGGTTTTGACGGTCGCTGCCAACTCTGGACAATTAAAATTATCTTTTAAAATTATGATATCTTTCATTTAATTGAAAAGCTACATGAAATATTACACAAAAGCCGATATCAATATATTTGAAAGAATTTAGAAATTAATTTATGATAAGAAAAACTCTTTGTGATTACTAAATTCAATTCTGAAAATAATTTAGATGAATTTGTATAATATACTCGTATATTAAAAAAACAATCTTTAAGATTTATTTAAGATAAGAAAATGCCTATCTTATAAGACGGAGACCATTTAGATGGCGGTATCTTTAATAATTTATGATATGTCAGTATTAACTATTTCATAATTTGATGTTAATGTAAGTACTAAAACCCTTTTAGTTAAAATTAGGAAACATCATTTACACGTTGATAGAATTGGCATTTAGATAAAAGTTTATTAATATTCACGTAATTAAACCAATAGGAATGCACCATTAAACATTATGCAATTATCTTCTCACGCGTTGGGTTAAAAGATTTCATGAAGATAGTGTTTGGAACATGTCTTTTTAAATTTACATATTTTCTCAAATTGACTTTTTATAATTACGACAACGCAAAGTACATTTTAGTATGTACCTGAAGAATTTATTTTTCAACTTTTTAATCTTAATTATTATTTGCAAATTGAGGACAATATATTATATAAATCATATTCTTTTAATTATTAAAATAAATGGAGCAAAAGTAATAAATTTCATTATATCTTTGAAGTTATCATCAGCAAGGATCATAATAATGTATTTTGAAATCAATAAAGCAATTTAAAAAATATTGATCGGATAATTGATTATTTTGGCAGAATCACTCGCTCAGCATTATCAACTATTAAATTTGGAACCGTTTTCATATTACAACTTATTTATTTAATTTCTATGAAATTATTATTTCACCAAACCATTTTGGCATCTTCAGGTGTTATAATTGACAGTTTATTTGAATACCTGCGATGCCAACATTGTTTTGATGAGTCAGCTGTATGTAACAATTTCGAGTAAATTAATTTTAATTAAATAAATTGTTATTATTTAAACAATCTGCTTTGGGAATGAAAAAAGCATTGTTTAAACCACTTTTAATAAAAAATATAAAAAATACACGACATCTTTCAGAGGATACCTCCATCTTCAGGTGTAAATATAGGTATAAATTATTTATTTTAATAATTTACACCTGAAGATGGAGGTATCCTCAAACATGTGATGATATTATAATAATAATATTTTTATTATTAAAAAGTGGTTTAAACAATGTTTTTTTGATTCCCAAAGTGGATTACTATGTGCTAATGCCTAAACTTTCAATAAGTTTATTAAAACAAAGTTTCAAATATATTTCATAACGAAAAAGTATCGTATATATCTACATAAATTTCATAGATAAAATTATACAGATTAATTATTATAATTACTTATTAACTAAAATGACTAATTTCAGAAAATCCTATACATGGACCTGAATGGAATACCAGATGGAGGACGTCCATCAGAGAGACCCAAGACGATGAAGAGATCCTGTAATATCAGTCTACAACAAGTTGAAGCAGATACGTATATTTTCTATTTTTTTTATATTTGATATTTCTTTAAAAAAAAAAGAAATAAAGATAAGTCTAGCCTAGTCTAAGATCTTGTCTTTCGGGAGAATCAGCCCTAAGGCTAATGCTTCCTCACCTGTTGGAAGTGACTTTATTGGAAATGATTAAATGATTTCTTAAAAGTACAATGAGTACTGTATTTGAATAGAATATCAATATTAAATGCAAACTAACTCACTTTTGTTGATTAGAAACAGTTATTTGATATATTGATTATCTGATGTGTTATCTTTGTATTAGTGATACACATGCAACAAACCTTTAGTATTGTATTTTGTACGACGATGTTGATGGACATGGAAGTAATTAATTGGAATGTAGCAATTATTATCATTTAGCAACACAGCCTTCGGGCTGCTTTCATGGTCAAACGTTTTTCCGTAAATTGAAATTGTCTTGTGTGAGTGAATTCAGACTACCAACTATTATAGTAATTTTACCGCACATTCAACAGATACATTCATAATAGAAAACGGATTATTTTTTTTAACTGAATTGTAGAAATAGGAATGCATATTTTTAGTTTAAAAAAATACATATTTAATACATCAAGAATTTATTAAATTGGTTAAATATGGCTTAACAAGGACTTGCTAGTTTTAAAGAAATATATACATAAAATTGTAATATTAATTTTTTTAAATACAATTGATTTTAATCAAATACAATATCAAAACTCTATACAAATATTTACTTAGCGAAGCAGCTATCGCGACAAAATATATTCAATTGTAATATTTATAACAAAGTTTTTATTTTATTAAAACAGTTAATAATGTTGAAATATTAAAGTGTTTCCGCCAAAACAAAGGATTATCTAGCAAATATTTGTGTTATTGTACAAAACAAAAGCCAAACTATAGAAATAGTTTATTAATTGATTTTGAAACTATCTTTAAATTGATGACATCAAAACGAATTTAAATGCAGCCTTTTAAAATATTACGTTATAAATATACGTTAATTGATGATCAAATGTTTGACAATGTCTTAGACCGGCGAAACATGTCATTCACATAAAATATAATAAAACTTCTAGAAAACAGATGTTTTCATTCGTATTAATTATTTCATATTGAGTTTTATTGTTTAAGAAATAATAAATACATATTTTAATAATCATGTTGCATGACTTGGATTTTTATAGGAAAATATATAAAGCATGACATGGTGACAACAGTTCAGTATAAGTTTAATTATAAAAAGGTCTAGCAGAAAATACCTCATAATTAAAGTATAATTTAAAATTTAAATATCAAAGAATTGACCTTTTGTAATTAAGTATGTTTCGGGGGGTGGGGGAGTTGTTCCGTCTGGCACAGGACAGAGATTTCTACGCCAGGGTAATAGCCGACGTCGGGGGGACCTGACATGGCACTCAAAGAAAAAGAAGAATCAAATTTAATTGATTGAAACTTAATTCATTTACGAAAACAGGCAAACAATACAAATATATTGATTGAGAAACGAGTATTGCACTTCGATCATTAAGAAATACAATTAATACAATTGTTCCTACCCTACAAACACTAGCAGTTTCGAAATATTACCGATGATACGTCTTTCCATTGCAAAGAACTAGAGAAAATACCGGTTTTTCAAGTCAAGTTCTTTTGACCTACTGAATTTATTCATTAGCCGTAAAAAACTAATATAAAATACACCGAGTTTTCGGATGAGTAACTCAAAGTACTCGGAATCGTTTAATTAAGAAAGCATATACATTAAATATGCTATTTTAACGAAAGTTGTTTCGGAGTCACGTTTTTATGTGTTTTAAGACCTTGATGGGTAGCCAATGCAGGTATTAAAAGACTTGAAAAGTTGTTTTTTTACGATCGCATGAAACACTATTGGCATTTTGAACGCACGTCGATGGGTGACTTATCTGAAAGTGATCTTTTATTTGACATGTGAAGTAAACGCTCAATGACGATGATGTCAATAATATGTGTCGAATTATTCATATAATATTGGCTTTAAGCAATAAGAATAATGTAAATGAATTATAACTCAATTAGTAGTGACGTAATCATTTCAATTTTTAAGACATATGCATTGAAATGATCCTATGCATTTGGAAACTATTTATAAACTGTTGATTAGATTAAATAAATTGTTGATGTCAACCGTTACTATTCACTGCTACAATTTTTTGTATTGTTCTAGTGATAATGGTTATACTTATTATATATATTTAAAATGAGAGATCGCAATAATACTATTATAAGACCTGTGACATTCGAATTTAAGGTTTCTTAAGGTCAAAAGGTCAACACACTACAATGTTCATTTTTAATTACTGCATTTGATAATGATGCATTATTATAAATGCATCTGAAATGCTAATAAAGAAAGCTATTACCATAAAGAAAAAATATTTTTTAAAAGTGAATAAAGTAGCCGTGAGAGAGCAAAGACAAGCTTGGTTTGGGTTTATGACATTATGTACAAAAATCTGAATGGAGTCATTGATGGAATGTTATGAGAATAGAATACGGTGCTCTAGGAAATCAAGAAAAAAATATGTTTTAAATTTAACAATCACCAAAATAAATAGCTTATATATTCATATTCAAAAGTGATTGATTACTGATTTAACTTCAAAGTATGGGTCAACTTGGTGTTGAAGAGTTGTACAGTATATGCAAAAAATATTATTGATATGTGATATCAGTTCATAAAAATTTTTTTAGAATACTTTACACATTATGTTATTAATATGTAAATATGTAAAAAAAATCGGTCCACACACTCATGAAATAAGACAATAAAATCACAAGAAGACGAAGTGTAAAGTAGTTTTAATCGTATGTGTGTTAAGCGACAGACTTTCTATAACATGGGAGTGCTTTTAAATATAAAATTGATTGCGAAACAAATATTTGTGTGGCTGAACCAGTGTCAGCCGGCAGCAGACAGATGTGAAAGTGACTCCCGACTTCCATTAGCAGTTTATCTCGTAAACGATGCGCCATCGGAGAATTACTTATGTATGCAAAAAGTATCGCTAGCTTAATAAATGGTTGTTGTCACATACAAGGGGGATTATTACCAAACGTAGAACCGAGGAATACGCAATCAATATATAGAAATATGTCTTGAAATGCGATGAAGCTAATCACCAAAGTTTAAATTCAATTGTTATGTAAGAATAGTCAAAGAAATATATTAACTTTTCTTTAAATATACACGATAAGCACACGTTTTAATGAAATTTAAGTGATCGAATCATTTGAATTAAAAATAAATTTCTATAAAATATCCGCATTAGAAGTGCACAATTCACAGTTACAGAATAATTTACAATCACTTTTGATCACGAAAAATATCACATTTCGAAATGGGGTGGGTGTGGGATTCTAAGTAAGTGGTGGGGGTTTTTAGGGTGCAGCAATGGTGGAGGGTAAGGTTAGGTCGTAATAAAATGGTGGACTCACCGGCTATAACAAAGCACAGCGCTAGAGCTGCGATACATACGTACCGCGCCATGTTCGTCACTAAACAGTCCTTCGTGGGAAGAGCGGCGCGTTTATATAGCGGCCCCGTCCCCCGCACGCCCCGCCCCGCGCACGGGGTGGGGGGCCCACCCGCCAATCGGGATAAGCTACCAAGGGTTGAATTCGATCCGGAAAATCGTTTATTTTACCCTGAATAAAAATGCTTCTTCCACTAACAAAAAAAAAAACAAAAAAAAAAACAGTGAATACTTGTTTTTTTCTTTATTTTTTTCCTCATTAGTAATTTATTTAGTATTTTTTTATAATGAAAGGTTAATTTTTTTGAATTAATTATTGTCTTTATTATGATTTATATTATATTAATTTTCAGTTGCGTATTTCTCTTTGAAAATGTATATACACTTAGAAATACGATATAGATAAATCAGATAATTTGACAGTATTATCATTATTATGTCTTGTTTGCTAAGGAACTCATTGAATAGAGCTATGTGTAGTGTGTCCAGTGGAGTGTCTAAAAAGGAAATGCGCGGGTTGTTGCGGTATTGGACGAGCAAAGTGGGGAGCGGCACTCCTTGACGCCCTACAACTCACTCGCTAATAACGCCATACAAGCAAATTTTGCGCACTTATCGAAAATCAGCAATACTCAATAAGTATTATGTATTCAACGCAATACCTTTTTACGAAGTTTTTGCATTTTCGGAAAACTTTGGTTTAGGGTTGTGTGATTTGCAATCCAAGAGGAGGGGTTACAATTCCTAAGTATTGAATAACAATAAATAGATTTGCATGTAACGAATGATTAACGTATTATAAATGATTAACTGGTGCGTTTTTTATTTCTTAAAACAAAATGAATTAAACTGTTAAATTAAATTATTTTGTTTTTTGTATCACCATTGTATTTTATTTTACGCGACAGCTGTTTCATCAACCTATGTTGATATCATCAGGTGTTACAATAATATATCAATTGTCAAATTTTCGTGATTTTTCGAATCTTTATGTGTACTTTTCCTATGTCAATTTGTACAAATTTCATTGATATAATTTTGAAGTTCTTGCTAAAATTGAGTTAGGTACCTAAATATTTTAATTAAAAGAACGGTTAGTTCGTATTTATAGGAGAATATATTAAAGGTGGAAAATATAATAAATTAATAATAATAATAATAATAATAATAATAATAAAGCTGTCGCGTAAAATAAAATACAATTGTGATACAATAAACAAAGTATTCAATTTAACAGGTTATAATGTCAAGGTATCATAGTGTTTCGGCCTAACCAATGGTTTATTAAAAATGAATAAATTAAATGTTTTGATATATGTTTTCGTATTTTAAGTACTTTTTGATAAAAAAAGTTAGGTTTCGTCTATACAACTTATGTAGGTCCCAAGAAAATTAAAACATTTAAGTCTATTGTTCTTTTAACCACACCCTGGTTATGATATTATGATACAATTAAATAGATCGTTGATTAATAGTGTTTAAGTATTATTTCAATATTTAATATTAAATTAATAGGCACACATGTAATAAAAATGTCGATATATATTATATGTACATACATATTTCGTTACACGTAATGGTTAGTATAACTAGTTTCATGAAACTGGTCGTAAACAACTCATGTGTATAAACTAAAACTATGAATTAAAATTAATTTGTTAGTTGAAGTTAAAAACACACCAAAAATCTTCTTTTATATAATAAGCCTAAATAATATTAGGTCCTTACATATGAAATTGGCGTTTTGTATGGGAGGAACATAAAGTTGATTTTTTTTTAATATAATATATTTATTTAATCAAAGTATGTACCATTGCTATCTATGCACTTTTGCCATCTCATAGGTAGTTCATCGATCCTTTTACTAAAAAAACCATTCGGACGGGAATCAATAAAATCTTTGAAGTCGGTTTGGACTGCCCCATCGGAGTTGAATTGTTTTCCCTAGCAAGAAGTAATCCAAATTTCGAAAAAATAGTAAACTGTTGGGGCGAAGTCCGGAGAGTACGGTGGATGTCTTAGACATTCCAATTGAAGCTCTTCTAATTTGGTAGCCGTCTGTTGTGCAGTGTGTGGTCTAGCGTTATCATGAAGCAGCAGTGGCCTAGAGCGATTAACCAGCCTCGGTTGTTTAGCAGCTAGCTTTTCCATCATGGTTTGCAGTTGCTGACAATAGACATCTGCCGTAATCGTCTGGCCAGATTCAAGAAAGCTGTAGTGAACGACACCAGCACTAGTCCACCAAACACTCACAAGTAACTTTTTTGGAGTCAATTTTCGCTTGGGGCATGGTTTGGCTGGTTCGGCAGGGTTCAGCCATTGCGATGAGCGCTTCCGATTATCATACAGGATTCACTTTTCATCACAGGTAATGATTCGATTCAAAATCCCTTCATTATTGTGCCGGTTGAGTAATGCAACGCAGCAGTCAACGCGCGTTTGTTGATTTGCTTCAATCAATTCGTGAGGTACCCACCTTTCAAGCTTTTTCACCTTCCCAATTTGCTTCAACTGGATTAAAACAGTTTTATCACTAACACCGCAGCCTGCAGCTAACTCGGACGTGGTTTGCGATAGATCCGCTTCCACAATAGCCTTCAATTCTTCATTATTAACTTTGGTCTCCGGCCATCCACGGGGCTTGTTCTGCAGGTCGAAATTTCCAGAACGAAAACGTTGGAACCAAAAACGCACTGTGTTTTCTTTTGCGGCACCGTCGCCATACACATCATTAATCCTTCGAGCCGTTTCTGCAGCACTGGTGCCACGGTGGAACTCGTACTCGTAAATAACGCGATATTTCAAGTTTTCCATTTTGTAAACTGAGTGACGCAAAGAAAAAAAACAATTGAGGAAAAAACAAATGAATTATAATTTTCGAAACACAAATACTTGAGTAAATAGCTGTATAAATTTGAATTTGGAATTCCTAACCAAAGAGAAGATATTTGAGATCAAAGTTGCCAGTACGGCAAAACGCCAATTTCATATGTAAGGACCTAATATTTATTGTTTCTAGAACAATGATGTAAAACACTAACAAACTAACTAACCATCACACCGTTTCCCCGGAGGAGTTGGCAGAGAGGATGGATCGCCACATTGTTCTATCCTGACATAATTCTCGCGCCTTTTCTAAATTCACACATCGTGACATGCACGCTCGTCGATTGTTCATACTTCGAACATGGCCGCCTTTCAATAATTGATTAATTTGGTCATGCCATGTCTTCCTTGGTCTTCTTCGACTTCTTTTCCCATTCACATTACTTGTATATATCTTTTTAACCATTCTTCCCTCATCCATTCGTTCCATATATCCATACCATCTTAGTGACCCTTTCTTCATCCGCCTTACATTCCTTTCTTACTTCATCATTAGATATTTTTATCATACATTGTTTTTCCGCACATTCTTCTTAGTGACCTCATTTCTACGGCATTTATCCTACTTTCATCCTTCTTCTGCCACCTCCAAGCTTCACTTCCATACACAAGGGTCGGGACTAGAACTCCATTGTGCACTGCCATATTTGCTTCAGTTGATTAAACGATGTAAAACACAATATTAAATAAAATAGTTATTTGGAATTAAAACGTCTGTTGTCTAGAAGTTTAATTATAATTTATGAGAATGACTTGTTTTCCAATTTATAATAGTAAAAACGTTTGTCAAGTGGTTTTACTTGGATTTAAGTTATATACATTAAATAAATAGTGACAAATTTGTTTCACCTTGCGAGGGCAATCTAATAACTGCTAATGATGATTAATAATAAAAGTTTGAGAATGCCCACGCAAGGCGAAACAAATTTGTCACTATTTATATAATTTATATAAATTAAATCCAAGTAAAACCACTTAACAATCGTGTTTACTATCTATATATATAAAACAAAGTCAAAAATCGTGTTAGTTACACCATTTATAACTCGAGAACGGCTGGACCAATTTTGAAGATCTTATATTAGTTGGATTTGTCTCCGTTCCGGATAACAGAATAATCATTAAAACATTTGAAAGAATCACTTAAATGATTTAAAATTAATTATATTTGTCATAAATTTGACTATATTTGACTTCTGAGACAAAGTACAAAAAACATCATGGCTTCCATTTTAGTTTCGAAAACGCCCGTAGGTGGTGTATTGTTGATGCCAGATGTCAATACTCAATGTGAAAGATTTGAGGTTAGTTTTTTAATCGTCACCGGGATTTTTGGTTTTCTTTATTAATTTTAGATTAACAATGCCCAAAGTTATAAAAATCAGTATAAGAGAGACTATTCTAAAAGTTAAACCCCTTTTGTGAAGGAGAGCAGAGAATAATAATAAAAATACGTATTGTATATTTTGTATTGATTTTATAGGTGTATCTGTGTACATTCGGTCCAGAGAATTGTTACCATAGGAAATTCAGCCGCGAGTACTTAATAAACGAAATATTTGGCTAGATGAAGACGAGGAATTTCTTTTTTCAATTGATACGGACACTGAATCATCAAACTCTTCAGATGATGAATATGATGATGCTAATGATGAAAACGGAGTTCATTGATGGATCACACTTATTCAAAATTATGTTGTCTGCTATTTAATTGTTTTAACGTGTTTTGATGATTGTCGGAAAGTCAAAGGTGTTAGTTTTTGAAAGGGAAGAGCAAATGACAGTTTGTAATATAAGTGTAAATGAAGAGAACTTGGAACAGGTGAGGGAATTTGTGTATTTAGGTAGCATGTTCACAGCGGATGGCCGAACGGACAGTGATGTTGAAAAAAGGGTTGGTGCGGGTAACAAAGTGAATGGAGCTTTAAAAGTAGTTATTGGAAACAAGAATTTATCAATGAAAGCGAAAATGGCCGTTCACAATGGAGTTCTGGTCCCAACTCCTATGTATGGAAGCGAAGCATGGAACTGACAGAAGAAAGATGAGAGCAGAATAAATGCGGTAGAGATGAGGTCCCTAAGACGTATGTGTGGTAGAACGATGTATGACAGAATCTCAAATGCTGATATTAGGAAGGAATGTAGAGCGAAAGAAGGTATTATGAACAAAATTATGAATGGTTCGTTGTGTTGGTTCGGACATGTGGAGCGCATGGGTGAAGAAAGAATGGTTAAAAAAGTATACGTTAACGATGTAAATGGAGTAAGGAGTCGAGGTAGACCGAGAAAAACATGGCATGTCCAAATTAATCAAATATTAAAGGTTGGTCATGTCAGAAGCCGGAAGAATCGACGTGCGTGTATGACTCGATGTATGAATGTGGAGGAAGCTAGAGAGGTGTTCCAGGATAGAGTCGTGTGACGGTCCATTCTCTCTGCCTACCCCTGCGGAGAAACGGCGTGATGGTTTGTTTTTGTTGTTGTGTTGTTGTATGAAATTCATTTATTTATAATAATAAAATAATAAGAATGATAATAATCATAATAATAATTCAAACAATTATTAGAAGGAACAATCATACATAATATAGAGTCAAAAACGATGAATCCTAATATATTAAAGACGATAAACATTATAAGGAAGCAGATTATATTAGTAAGAAAGGGACAAAAATGGAAGGTAGTATTAATATTTTTTTGGTAGATTGTATAAAGGAAAAGTTTTTAATGTACTACATATATACTAAGGGGGAATAAGCTGGAATTTGGTTATTTATAACATTCAATTCACGTGCCTTTGCTTTAAAAATTTCTAAATTTTCTAATTTATCAATTTTTTTTTAAATTGTTTGTTATAAGCAAAAAAAATGTGTTTTTGGAATTGAAATGATGGTCAAAATTCACACAATGATTCTGTTTTTGTATTAAATGTTGTGTTCATATAACCTCTTCAAAATGATCGACCCGTCTTTCCAATATACACGGCATCACAATCCTCACAATTAATCTGGTAGATTCCACTTTGGTTGAATATATTGTCGCGAAAAAATAAAAACACAATTGTGATACATAAAACAAAGTTTTTAATTAACAATTTATAATTCATTTTAAGTAGGTATTAATGCAGGCTTCCACGTGAATTATATTCCATTGTAATTCATATTTTTAATTTTGACTTTTGCACATTTCATGAACTTAATTCATTTTAAGTATTAATTGTAATTCAATAAAAAGGTGAATTAAATTTAGCTTATAAGTTAACACAACATTTATTGATTCTGAGGCGGTACGAAGTTCGTCGGGTCAGCTAGTTATCAAATAATAATGGAGTTTTACAAAACTAATACCTTAATCATCAATGACATGTTTTCCCTTTCTAAGTCATTTGATGGCTGAGAAATGCGAATAATTGATAATGCCCGAAGAAATGTGTCAGTCTCATAAATTACAATTAAAATTTTAGAAAACGGACGTTTTCACACGTATTAATTATTCGCGTTAATAATAATTTTGTTTTAATGTTTTGTTTGCAAACAAAGTATTATTTATTTTATTCAAAATCATTTCTGCTTAAAAAAGATCTCATACGAGCAAAGTATTAACCCTAAAATTGAATAAATTTATTATTATTCTTCTTCTTCTTAGTTTAGGTCGCATAACCTGTTTATGATGGTTATCTGTTCGAGGATGATGATGTCCAGCCATCCCTCCATCTCTTCGGCGACCTTCCCGGTAATCTCCCGGTAATTTTTACAATTGGTGTATTCTCCATGCGGTACACGTGATCTCTCCAAAAACGCCATCTACTTTTTTCCCATCTTACTATTTCCTTATCACCACAGACAATATAAATATATTTTTACGGATAATTCGTAAATGTACAGATATATGCATTTTTGGACTTCATTGTTTAAGGTAATACTAAATGATAAATAATTAATGCATGATGTATTCAATATGAAACGTTATTTTAACATGATTTCCGTCACTGAAAAACGTGTACTATGGGAGTAAGAAAAGAGAAAAGTGAGGATAGGCAATAGAAATCTGTCAGGGAAATGAGAGCTTTGTATGGAAAATGTTTTCTCAAAGATTACTCCGTGGGAACTAAAGCAGAAAAAGTAAGTTTGCTTTAGAAGAATATATGATTTAATATTTGCCATTCAACGCCACAGATAATGATGTCTGCTCTTATTCATAACTGAATTCTATTAGATTATTATTAAGCTATGCATTATTCAATATGATGAATATTGTAAACCTCCATGAATAATACACAAAAGCTATTGCATCGAAAAATTATTTTTAAATAATTGATATGATCAAATATGTGTTTTAAATAATCGATCACGAAATAATAAATAATTTTGTATTTTCTTCTTAAACCACTTTATTTGCTTTAACGAACCAACCGGTTTCGCTATCCTCGGAGCTTAGTCAGGGTTACAGGTTCTAGTTAGAAACAAAACATACAAGTGTCTACCGGCCGCCAGAACCAATCTGCCTCTGATGACACCGGTAGGAAAAGCAATTAGTCTGCTGAACGCGGTTTCCTCCGAGATCGATGTCTTTTATATAAGTGAAGGTACTTTTAGGAGACAAATACTCTTGACTTTAGAAAGTATCGTGTCTCCCTAATGTCGAACCATCTCGAATGCGTTCCTTGTATTATATTGTATTTTTATAATATTTTACCTGTACTCAATAGATGCCTTAAAATTTTTACTGATTTGATTTGATAAATTATTTAAAAAAATGCTACACTACAAATTAAGCACTTGATACGAAAGAAAAAATATTAGTATAATAGGAAACTGTTTTTTAAAATTATTTATTTATGTGTATTTTCTTTATTTTTGCAGATCTTGCAATCTGTTCAAGCAAGATATAAATTTTTGGTCCTCGTTATTTGGTGGTCTTCCTGGTGGTAGACGATCCTCTGGAGTCTTGTGCATCCACGTGGTCTCTCCAAAATTACCTTCTCCACCCATTCCATCTCACAAAGTCATCAATATTGCAGGTAAGGTTAAGATTTCTATCCACGATAGTTTGCAATGCTTTTTTTCTGCTGTTCTAAGGAGATTTTTGGTTCTGACAGTGTCTGTGTGATTAAAATTGCCGTTTATTATTTTTACTACATACTATTTTTTTTTGTTATCGTAGATTATTCTGAAGAAAAATGTGTGGTTTGTTTCGACACATTTTTTACTTTATTGAGGTGTTTTCACTGAAGTTCCAATGTTAATTTGGAAGGCGAAATTATACAACACTGTTAATATACATTTTTTTATTGAATGTTTTATTAACAGGTTTTGGAGGTGACCTCCATCCTCAGGTGTAAATATAACTAAACATATTAGTTTTGTATAAATTCTCATTTTTCATAGCTATAACTGAATATGTTATAGATTGTCCCTTTTAAATTGTATTTATTTACCACGATTCATTGATATATCTAGGATCCCAGGCAATATGATTCTATCAACCTTGACAGACTAGGATTATACTAAAATATTTTTGTTGAAAATCGTTTAATATGTCGGTTAAGTCTTAAACCCCGGTTTTGATTAGTTATTTAACCACTCAGCATCTGAAGTTAAAATGACAATAAAAATCAGATGTCTTATTAAAATTTATGAATCTTTAATTTGAAAATATAAAATGGATTAACTGTTGTCTAAGAAATTACAACTTACTTACTTCCTATGGCCATACAACTCTTGAAGAGTTTTAGCCTCCTTGATGATTTTTCGCCAAGCTCCTCGAATCTGTGACTTTTTCTCCCAGCAATCCGATTCGCTCAACCTAGTCAGGTCAGCCAGAACATTGTCCATTAGGCGCTGTCTAGGCCTTCCTAGAGGTCTAGACACGTACAGGGTCTTGATTGCTCTGGTCTCTTCGGCTCGGCATACGTGCCCAATCCATGCTAGGCGACCGGCTCTCACGGTGCTCGTTATAAGGGGCTGCTGGGTCATCGTACGGATCTCTTGGTTGGAACTTTGGAAGAAATTACAACTAGTCCACATAAAATTTATGCAACTTAATTTGGAGTATTTATTTCTTATTTTAATATATCTGTTTTCCAAAGGAAAACTGATTTACGGTCTTCAAAGTAGCGGAATATTTTTTTACAAACTTAATTATATTGCAAATAAAATGTATCCAGAAAAAAAAAATGTTTTGGCGGCAGGCTGTGCAGACTTATAAATAGATACATATCAAAGAGTGAGACCAATATTTTTCAAAGCCAATGAATGAAACTAAATTATTTTGCTATACATTTACTTATATACTTTTTCTTATTACCATTATTTGAGTATCTTTCTCTTAAATTAAAATTCAGCATTACACACAAATTTGCGAGAAAAAGTACCCGCCACATGTATGTATATTGTTAAATGAACACGTTTTCTAAAACAATATGCCTATGTAAGCGATGTAAACAATCTAAATAATTTTAAGAATACATTTTAAATTTACCATATAACGGTAGTAATTATATAAGAAAGTAATTTTGTATACGAGTTTACCTGAATGTAAGTTTTTATTTTATTGTAAAGTTAAATGAATACGTTTTGTAGTTTGAGTAATGAATTGAATATGTTAATCTTAATATAGAGTGAATGGAGTACAGGGTCAAGGGGAAAACATGCCATGACCAAATTGATCAAATTTTAATGTCGGCCATGAAAGAAGTGGGAAGAATCGACGTGCGTGTATGAATCGCTGTATAAATGTGGAGGAATTGGGGAGATAATAATGAATTTAAAGTAAACTGGAAATTATTTTAAAAAGTATTAGTTTAATGTTAAGATATTGGAAAAGTTTCATTAAAATCTCTCGACGGAAGTTCTTTTTAAATTATAATGAAAAGAATACGAATTTTTTGGTAACTTCTCTCAATTTGGTCTTTATTTAGACAGCGACCGGTTTCGCCAGGCTGACTGGTATCGACAAACTGGTCTCTCGAAGCTAGCCAAATTGGTGAAACCGGTCGTTGTCGAAATACCGATAAAAGTGGAAGTAGTTATTAAGAAACACCGTTTTATTGAATTGTTATTCACATTTGAAATTATTAATACTTGAAATAAATATAAATTATTTTATAAATTTCTTGTATTACAAAACATCATTTAAGTAAAAATAGTTTATTTATTCACATTCTCGGTTATACTCGTAGTTTGATATTGCCTGGGCAACATGAGCAAGTCTGAGTTATGATTGTGAATGTAAAACTCTATATTTTGAAGTACGTAAAAACAATTTTTGATTTTGATAATACCCATTAAGAAAAATCAGCGATAACATGAATTTATTGTTTAACGGTTATTTAAAAATAATTACTTTTTATTATTTTCTACTAGGTGAAGGTCGTGTTGTTCTTTCCCTTTGAAGGCATTCATTAGTACAAACATCGTTATTATCTTCATAAATTAACATCAATTAACGGTAATATTCATTGTAATCTTCTCTATTAAGTCTGTATACTTACAGTTAACTATATTGTTTTGCGTATCTCTTACTTATTCAGTTCTTTTCAATGTTTATGATAGTTCTTTTTCTTCTTCCTCCTCAGCCTATTCCCGTCCAATCCTGGACAAAGGCCTCCTCCATTCGCTTCCATGTCACTCTGTCCTGTGCAGACTGCATCCAGGTTATTCCGACGTGTCTGTTCGGGTCATCTTTCCACCGTAGTTGCGGTCGCCCTGCACTTCTTTTGGCCGTCCACAGTCTCCAAGTCAGCAGCTTCTTGTCCACTTTTCATCTGAGCTTCTGGCTACGTGACCCGCCCATTGCCATTTTAGAGTCGCCACCCGGTGGATGAT
Organism: Lepidostoma basale; assembly: GCA_022606425.2. Classification (NCBI taxonomy): domain Eukaryota; kingdom Metazoa; phylum Arthropoda; class Insecta; order Trichoptera; family Lepidostomatidae; genus Lepidostoma; species Lepidostoma basale. The sequence continues at coordinate 598,985 of JAHDVF020001261.1, forward strand.
GTCAGTGACCCTTGTCCTTTCTCCCACCGTATCTTTTCTGACTCTGTCTCTTAGGCTTATTCCTAACATGGCTCTTTCCATGACTCTTTGGGTCACTCGCAGTTTCTCGGCACTTTGCTTGGACAATGTAACAGTTTCAAGACCATAAGTACCAACTGGCAGAATGCAGGCTTCATAGACTTTTATTTTCAGGTTGATCGGTATTTTCCGGTTTTTAAGGATGTAACTCATGTTACTGAAAGCTGCCCAGCTTAGTCCAATCCTTCTTTTAAGCTCTGCGGTTTGGTTATCTCGGCCCGATCGAATATTGTGTCCCAGGTATGTATATTCTTGGACATCCTCAATTCTGTTGCCGTTGATTTCAAGCCTTTCCGTGCCCATTACTTTGGTTTTTGCCAGTTGTTTATGGTAGTTATAAAGTAAATAATATGAACTATTATCGTAGTAACGAAATTTTTTATTTTTTATATCGATTTATTGGGAGAATTTATTTGTGAAACTGCGAGTGACCCAAAGATGTATGCTAGGATTATTCCTGTTAAGCTTATGCTTTAGAGACAGAATCAGAAACGATACGGTGAGAGAAAAAACAACAGTCGCTGACATCGTCTACCTGTAGCGACTCTAAATTGGCAACGGGCTGGTCTCGTAGCTAAAAGTTCGGACGAAAAATGAACAAAAAGACTGCTGACTTGGAGACCATGGACCGCAATGATAAGCGCAAGGCGACCGCAACTAAGTTAGAAAGATGACCTGAACCGACATGTCGGTATAATCTGGATGCAATCTGCACGAGTCAAGGTGGCGCGGAAGAAAAAGAAGGAGGCATTCGTCTAAAAATTTACGGAAAAAGGCTGAAGAAGACGATTGGGAGAATTTCATCTTATATGTGCGTATATAATCAGGGTAGTTATGAATGGAGACTGCAACAATCTCCGAAACGTCGGTCGAGAGTTACACGGATATACCAAAATCCCAAAAAGTCTTTTAACTTCATATACTCGAACATACCACAC